>ML800134.1:137961-174553 GCA_009831015.1 Picea engelmannii
GGGGGGGTGGGGGATGGGTCCGAGTTGTACGAGAAAATGTTGTGGGTAGACTTAAGATAGTTTAGTTTTTTTGGTTTTTGTTTTTATTATTTGTTTTAATATTTTTCTTTTTCGTTTTATAAATGTGTTTTATTTACGTTTTATTTAATATGCATTTTTTTTATTATTGTTTTGTTTTTAATTTGTTAATTAATTTATATGTTTTATAATTTGTTTTATTTTATTTTGATTTTGTTTATATTTTTCAATATTTGTTTTATGTTATTGTTTTATTGTTTTTAATTAATATTTAATTACAATAAACTAACTTAACTACTAATTTAAACAACTAACTATTAATTAATTAAAAATTAATTTATTATTAATAAGTCTAATCTAATTTTATTAATCTAACGTTTTTTTGTTTATCCTAAGTTTGGTTTATGCAGGGATGAGTGGCGGGCGAGATGCACTCAATGGGACAAAAGGACAAGGGAGTGATTGGCGCAGAGGTGGATGAATGATGCAGCAGGGTGATGAAGGATCTAGCGAAATGGATGAAGGGAGAAATGACAACAACCGAGGCTGACAAACCAGATGTCTTCATCACGAGGGAAACACCAAATAGGCAGCTAAAGAAACCAGTTAACTATGATTAAAGGACCCCAACATAGGATCCACCTAGGGATGGAAGCTCCTGAGAAGGTGTCAAGAATCTTATATCTCTCAACATGTAGACCAATGCTTTATTCGTTGGGCCATGGAGTCACTACAACTACAATCTTCGAACTGGCTCAGATTTGACTGAACACTGAACTGGATACTATCAACTGCAAACTCTGATGGAAACCATACAATACTGAAAAATATGCTCAAATGACTGAACTTATTCAAAACTGCTTCCTACCCTACACTACTGATAATTTTGTTGTTCTAAATGATACAATAATGCCATTGCATCCAGTCAAGCAACTGCTCTAATGACTCCACTCTTTCAATGTTTTCAATCAATATTAGAAATAGAACTTGCATAGGAATCATGAATTTCTTTCTAGTATGGCCTTTACAATAGAGACCTCGACAATCCTGAATAACAAAAGTAGTGCCATAAATAGATTGGGGCTCTGCAGTGCAAAATTTCTCCATATAGGTAGATATAGGATCAAGGTAGAACTGACATGTTCCTTGATTTTTAAATTCAGCCAAGTCAGCAATATGATCTGGCATTGTATATATTCTATTTGCATCCTCATGTAATTTCTGATATGACTGCAGTTGTTCTGATAGGTTTAGCAGTAAGACTGTTCTTGAACTAGACTGTGAAGCTGATTGCCTGACCATGTCAAGATCATAACATCTTTTCATCTCATGAATGGCGAATGAAGAATGATTTTGACCACACAGGTCATCCAACCGACCAACTATTGGATCCTGAAAAAACTGACAAGACTGCTTCATTGATTCACATGAAATTTCCTGGCTTTCTAGGTATTTATATTTTAGTCTCTGTTCAAGAATTTTCTTCAAAATTTGAAATGAATCAAAAAATAATGGTACAGAGTTACATTCCACTGATTCAAATTTGGCTTCGGGCTCTGAACTTTCATCTGGAGTTTGGAAGTCAGGGAAACTTGGAGAGTGTAATTCTGGATATGAAAAGGCCTCTTTATCATCAATGACATCCTTGACTATTTCATCAGAGGGTTTTCCTTCTTCGCTATTTACAACTTGTTCAAAAATTTCTCTCAGAAATTGAAAAGAGGATAAACATAAGGGTAATATCTGCTCACTTACTTCGAGACTTCCTGCATTTTGATCATTGCTATCATAATTTCTATTTATAGATTGAATGTCTTGTTTAAATTGCAA
This sequence comes from Picea engelmannii, assembly GCA_009831015.1. NCBI lineage: Eukaryota > Viridiplantae > Streptophyta > Pinopsida > Pinales > Pinaceae > Picea > Picea engelmannii. The sequence continues at coordinate 139,810 of ML800134.1, forward strand.
CTGATCGTCTTCCTCCCAACAATATGCTGCTGATTGCTTTGGAAAATCCATCTGAATGTAATCCTCATCACACTTGGGAAGATCATCCATGAAAGGAAAATCACCCACCATACACATCATATCAGCTGATGGTTCTTCAACAAGATGAGTTGGAACTTCATCTTTGACTACGTTGTGAATTGAATACATGAAACAATCATTATCCAAACCATGATACCAAGGATGAGCTGCAAAGTGTTTGGGGACATGGATCCTTGTCTATTCCGGAACTATTGGAACATGTGGTTTTTGAACAACAAGTTTATATTTCCTTCTAATCGTCTGCACCATGTCTTTTACAGTGTTTTCCAAGACATCTATTTTCACTTATGAAGATATCAGATGTTCCTTTTCCATTATATTTTTCTCTTCTGCCTTTAACTTTGCCTTTTTGTTCAACAAGTTAGCTTCCACATGAACGACAATCTTTTGCATTTCTTCAAGGGTTGCAATGTTTCGTTCTCTTAATTGGAATGCCATCTCTGGATCAAATGCATCTGGGTAATGCAAAAGGGTTGATCCTGGGGGTGGCCTTATATCAACATGCATTGCATGGTACACCTTATTGAACCTTGCTGAAAACTGATGTACTGTCTCCCCTGGCTGTCTTTTCAAATGGTCATACTCTTCTAGGATGAGAAAGACATTTCTCATGATCACCCATTGTTATCGGACTAATTGGTAGGTGCGGACACTAACAGATCTCCCTATATCCACCTGGATATAGAACAAAACAGGACAGGACATGACTCTTTCCCTAAGTTTTGACCATTGAATTAACTAGTAGGGAGGAACAAGTAACATACCTTTGTATCGCTTCCTAGGGTCTCTGTTGCTCCTGCTTCGCTCCGACGCTCTCGTGAAGTCAAGAACAAGACAACACAAACCAACCAAAGTGAATATAGCAAAATATATTCAACTGTCAACTTATGTGTATGATCAAGGAATTACACAATAAAGTGAGAATAGATTTATGGGAAAGGGACATGTCGCTGTATCATATTAATTGAAAGTAGAAGATTACAACCTAATCGCCTTGATGTCGCAAGCTTCCTTTTAGTGGCTCTTGGCTCCAACACACACACTTTCTCAATCCTTGTATGAAGAAGATCAAATCCTCTTGATAGACTTGCTAGAGTCTCCAAGCTCCTGTTCAAGCTAGGTCCTTCACACAATTCTTTCACCAATTCTCCAATGAATCTTGCTTAACCTTTTCCATGAGAATTCCATCAATATATAGGAGAGAATGAGATGGTTACTTGGATAAGAATGATCCCACAATATCAGGGAATCCAGTACAAGGATAACCATTCGAATGCCAACCCATTCTTCTAGAAGATTCCCTTCTAGAACCATAGAGAATTCATCTTTTTCCAAGATTTAGAGCAAGTTCGCACCCTAGCTATGTAGCATAGTGCGAGAAGTTCGCACCCTAGCTTAAGGCGGCCTATGAGAATGGGTCATTCTCGCACCCTGGTATATTAGCAACCTGCGAACTCTCTTCAAAAGTATGTTTTCTGGGAAGAGATGAATGCCAATTTTCTCAGGAGAAAGTTCTTATGAGGAGCCTGAGTACACCATCATCAATACACCATCATGATGACCAAAAACATGGGTAACACCCATCGATCTAGGAATTTTTTTACAAATTGACGGAAATTGCTAATGCTTGCAGCTGGAAGATCCTTAAACCAATTTTTGACTTTACCTTGCAATGATAAGGAAAACATTCTGATGCAGACATCATCATCTTCCACCTCAAATAGATCAAGAAAATCCTCGAGACTTTGGATATGATTTTTAGCAGTGATATTTACATTTTCCCCATCAAACCTGGGAAGATTATTGCTATAATTTGTAGGGAGGTCATGGAGAGTAGGAGGCAGATCTAGGGGCTTGTATCTGTTTGGGATTTTTGCAGGTATATGAGGCAAAGCAAGAGGCTTATAATCTTTTGAAAACTTGTCAAAAGTAGGAGATAAAGCATGAGGCTCATGTCTCACTAGTATTTCTACAGGTGCATCTGGGATGTGCACAGGTGTATGCGTATGCACATGATCTACAATTTGGGTCTTAGTCTCTTGAGGTTCATCAATTTGTAGATGATCAATATAAACTTCAACAATATACTCTTGATTCAGATTGGAAAATGATAGGACATAATTACAGATAAAACCAAAAACATCTTGAATACAATTTGAACTTGAATACCTTCTCTTTCCAGATTGCTTGGTCATGATTCAGGTTCTTCCTCCAGTGGAGTCTTCGAATTGGAACTGATCTGGAGCTGGTTGGAGTCACCAGGTGAATGATTTCAGCCTTCTTGTCTTTGGTCACTGTCCACTATCAGTGATCATATCTGGAAATTGAAGTGCACTATTGGAGAAAGCTCCCTAGTATGGTCGCCATTCTGTTATCACCCTATAATTTCCCAGGCCGAGGAGGAAATCGGTAGGGGTAACCACAAAACCGCTTCGAATCTGGGATCTAGCCCTCCAAGACTCAGAGAGGGATCTGTCTGTCAGATTTAGATTTGTTTGAACATGGATCTTAGGCTAGTTATGAGGTGAAAAATTTGTTTTAGATTTGAGATGTTTGGCTAAAGGACTGTTTTAGAATTCCATTGGGCTATGGGGTTTGTTAAAGATTGAGATCAGGTACAACTTTTATTAGGCTTATTCACAGGGAAAGGTAATGAGAATGTTGGATATTTTTGAGTTAAAGTGATGGAAAGATAGAAATAAGGGAGATAATCAATTAAAATAGAGAAGCAGTTAATAATTTCTTTGCTTTAATATCAGAGGAAAAACTTTCAGATCATTAAAAGCCAGGAACAGAGCATCAGAGACAAATTATGCACCTAAAATCCTTTTAAACGATTAGATATAGCAAACAAAATGATCACAAAGTAGGATAACAATTAACAAAGAATAAATCACATCACCAACATCCACACACAGGAATCCTGTGAATCGTCCCTTTTATTACTGGTAGATCTCTTCAAAATAGATTACAGATCACCACTCTCTTGGGCATGAGGATCAACCATTTTACATTAAAATTACATGAATAAATAAGAGAGATCACCCCTCAAGCTTTGGAATTCAGATTCAACCACCTCAGACAAAAATAGAAATAAAATCCCTAAAAATCTTGAACTCTCTGCCATGAAAGATGGGTCGAATTGTTGCAAAAAAGGGGTCAACTCAGACATTCGTTTCTCCTCAACGGTGAAACCTGTGAAAAAAATGTAGGAATTTTTTGTATATGAGTTTTTTTGGAGAAAAAACCTCCTTTGGTTTCTCTGATTTGGTTTCCATCTTGCCGAAACAGCTCTCGCAAAATCAGGACTAAAACAGGAAAAACCAGAAATTTGAAAAAAGGGGATGAAATATGGCTTCTATTATCCTAATTGGTGGAACTTGTGAAAAATATGGAAGAGGATTTTGTTCTTCATACAGTTATGAAAAAAAACCTCTCTCAGTTTTTTAAAATCCATTTCCATTTGCCCGGAATCCGCTTCAAAAGAAAACTGGTCAAATTGGCGAAAACAAGCGGTTTTGAGTTATTCGGGAGGGTTGAGCAGTTTACGCGGACCCCCCTGAGGTGGTAAGTGGTATTGGGAGGAGGGGGGGGGGTGTCTGAGTTCACCCTGAGGTGACATGTGGCCGTCCCAATACCACCAAATTGGACCCCCAAGGAGTTGATGGGACGTGAGGGGGGGGGGTCCGAGTTGTACAAGGAAATGTTGTGGGTAGACTTAGGATAGTTTAGTTTTTTTGGTTTTTGTTTTTATTATTTGTTTTAATTTTTTAATTTTTCATTTTATAAATGTGTTTTATTTATGTTTGATTTAATATGCGTTTTTTTATTATTGTTTTGTTTTTAATTTGTTAATTAATTTATATGTTTTATAATTTGTTTTATTTTATTTTGTTTTTGTTTATATTTTTTAATATTTGTTTTATGTTATTGTTTTATTGTTTTTAATTAATTTTTAATTACAATAAAATAACTTAATTACTAATTTAAACAACTAACAATTAATTAATTAAAAATTAATTTATTATTAATAAGTCGAATCTAATTTTAAGTGGCGGGCGAGATGTACTCAATGGGACAAAAGGACAACGGAGTGAGTGGCACAAAGGTGGATGAATGACGCAACAGGGAGAAATGAAGGATCGAGCGAAATGGATGAAGGGAGAAATGAAAACAACCGAGGCCGGCAAACCATATGTCTTCATCACGAGGGCAATGCGAAATAGGCAGTTGAAGAAACAAGTTACCTATGAATATAGGACCCCAACACTTGGTTCAGAACCTGTCACTCGAGCCTGTAAGAAACAATAGGCTATTTCATTTTCTTCAGCAGAAGTAGAGTACCGAGCAGTGGTAAATGCAAGTTAGGAAGCCTTATGGCTTCAACATATTCTTTCAAAGTTTGGATTCCAGTAACAACATCCAAATAGACTTTGGTACGACAATCAGAGTGCTATCAAGCTCGCCAAAGACCCAATTAAAAATCATCCCAACATACACATCAAGATAAGCATGCACTTCATTAGAAAGCTCATTCATGATTAAGTTATTAAATTTCTCTTTTTCCCTACAAAATATCAAGTTGCAGACATTTTCACAAAGTCTCTTACAGAAGAGAAGTTTTCCAAACTTTGATCTATGTTAGGAGTTTAGGAAGTTGTCATCAAGGGGGGATATGTTCTAATGCCTCCTTCCTTCTCCTATTGTGTCACTATTGTAAATCCTTCAATCCTATCCCAAGTTGTTCTTAAGGGGGGATGGTAGGATGTTAATGTGTTTGCTGCACTTATGTTGAATTGGATCTTTGGCGAGCTTGATGAGACTCAAATTGTCACACCAGAGTACGGTCGGATGCTATTAATGGAATCAAAACTCTGAAAGGATCTATCAAAGACACAAGGATTCTTGACTTGCATTAACTGCTACTTGATACTCTACTTTCTATGAAGAAAGAGAAAGAGATTGTGTTAGGATATTTAGACACTTAGGAGTTATTTAAGATCTACTTGGTCTAATGTGTCATTAGGTAAAAGTGTGTTTCTTTAGTATGCATTCGTATGCATTTGTAGTTAGGAAATTCGACGATCACGATATGTTCCCGACATAGAGTGATCCGATGGTTCATATTCTTCTTGATCTTAACGACCATTGATCCATGTCTTAACACCTGTTTGGTCCATGATCTATATTTAAAGAGCATGGAGGGTCATTTTATGATGATCGATTGTGAGAAACTCTCTTGTAAAATCTCTCTGCAATATTTTTCTTTTGCATTAATAAACTGCTCCAAGTGGCCGCATTGGCTGGGGCCATGGATGTTTCCCCATATGGGTTTAACCACGTCAAAACATTTGTGTGTTGATATTTGATATGGTTGTGTGAGTGGTTAATGGAGGTGTTCATCCTCTGTTGGAATACCTGTGTTGTCGAACATATTGTTGCTTCTTACAAACCCAAGTGATAGGTTCAAAACCAAGGTTGAAAACATAAATTGTAGTATAATTTTGATCATTAAGGTCACTAACCCAATTGGAATAAGTGAAACCAACCAACAAAGGAGCCCCCGTGAACTGTAATGTATCCTAAACTGAACTATACCCAAAATATTTTTAGATTTTGAGCACACCTCAGGTTTGGTCTAGGTTCTCAATAGTATACACAGAAATCACACAATCTGAACTGTGAACATAAATACAATGATATGCCTAACTACTTAGCACATCGGAGAATAAAACCAACAAGTAGACCATACACAATACATAAGAATTTAATTCTCAAATAACTTGTTCTTAAACCCAAAATAATGGGCTCCCATACTAGGGACAATGGCCCAATTTTACATAAAGCAAAATACCAAAAACAATTACAAAAATCTGCAAAAACCCTCCTTGGTTTATTTTTCCAAGTTTGCTGAACTGAGGTTGAGGTTTAGGGAATCCCTTGCACTCTCAAACCCTCCACTACCTCTGCAACTTAACACTAGATCTATGGCACCTGTTGGGATGACTATTCCAACATTAGAAGCTGTCCAAAAGCTGTTCCAAGACTACTATAAAAAACCTAACATGAATGTCCATAAAAATTCTATTACAACCCTCAAGCAACCCTCAATAATTGATGTACCATCCCTCAAGGGCTACAACAAAATTTCCCGGAAGCTTTGATGTTAGGTTGTTATACTAGCCCTTCTAACTAGCTACTAGAGTGGTTGTAATATCCCCAAAAGACTAGTTGTTCACATGTAGTAACCCCCTTTCTTTGCTTCCTACAATCACAAGACCCACGGCTAGGTTCTCCTAGTAGACTGAGACTCCATAACATCCCCAACACTTGGCTGCTTCCATTTTCCACTAGGCCGAGCCTCCATAACTCAACAAAAAACTTCTTACTTGCTGCGAATACCCTCAAGAAGTAGGTCAAGCCTCTCTTAGGAAGTGGCTTCCATTTTCCTCTAGGACGAGCCTCCAAGGAGCAGGAGACTACCCTTCCTTGTTTCCCAGAACACTTGCATCTGTCCTAGTACCTTCCCAAACAATTCCGAGATAACAAGATAACTAGTGGATATGATCCTCTCCAAGCTACCCGCCCAAAACAATACAATATGAAGAACTGAGGCCTACTTGTCCCCTCTCCATGGATGGATGAGGTCAACACAACTTCTCTCCCAAGAATTAATCTTCACATCATCCTTATGTTTCACCTCTCACATAATCTCCCTTTATATAAAACTCTAAAGGGTATGTCAGAATTCCCTAAGCCACACTCAACATTAAATTATACTTTTCAATCACACATGTGGTGTGAAGCCCAAACTTGTGGGTGTGAAGCACCAACACAAGCCCAAAAATCCCATCAACAAGCCCACATGACCCCACACATGTGAGAATACTCCCGATGCTACCAAAAAAATAAACACTCCCTCTTAGCAAGGGATGTATTCTCACCACCAACTAGAAGTAGCTCTATCTCCTGCACTAGATTTTCTACCACAACTACTCTCTAATCCACCTGATTATATTCTCCCTTTGTCACCGAAGAAAATCCTGATGTATGGCATGGTCCCTTCTTGGAAGACATCCTTCTCCTTGAAGCATCTCGCTTCAAAGAATCTTTCCTGGCCATCTCTGTTGGCCCTTGGTTATGGAAGCAAGTGAAGATTAAGGGAGAAAAGGAAAAATGCGAACTGTGCGGAAGACACAGTGACTGATACTGGGTCGAAGTGAGAAAAAGAGAAGAAAATACGAAGCGAAGTAAGAGAAATAAAGCCATTGGACAAGGAGATCGAGGATGATAGATCAAAAAGGAAGAGGGATCGTGGAAAACTTAGCAAGCGAAAGAAGATGTCAACAAATGCTTTGAAGCACCACACGTGAAGGAAGGAAAGACAGGTTGGTGAAGCCCTGAAAACGTGGGTCATGTTGACCTAGGGTTTTAGACACCCAGGGTTTTGGTATATAGGGTTTTGACACTTAGGTTTCAACCTAAGGGTGTCCGAGAGCTACTGTAATGTATAAATAAAGGAATAAAGGACCTGGGATGGGTGGTGCTAAGTTGGTTGAGGGATCATTGTTATTGTATAATTGAGTGAGTACTACTGTGTGAGAGAGAAGTGCTGAGTGCAAGAGCCTTCTGGTTTTGTAAGATATTCAGCTGGGTGCGAAGATCAATCCTATAGCTAGGTGTGCAGGGAGGGGAGAGAAAGAGAGAGAGTAAGAGAAGATCTGCTAGCTAAGAACGCAGATAAGAACTATATTCTTCCATCTTAATATATCATAAAACATAGTTCTGTGGACGTAGCCCTAGGGAGAGGGTGAACCACATATATCTTGTGTTATGTGTGATTGATGCTGTGTTCTCTGTCATTTTATGCTACTATTATGATATTGTGTTATATCTAAAATGTAACTTGCACAGTAGGCTTAAGGAAGATAAAGGATAACTAGGTGGCTATGTGTTGTTGCTGTGAATCCACTCTGCATTTCCTCTGGTTGTAGACACCTGTGTCCTGCAACCTCCTATAGCTACTTCGAGTGAGACTGCATCTGCTTCGTAGGTGTTGCCGAAAGGGCGAGTAGTTAGGGCTTATTGGTGTGCTGTTAGAGCTGAACCCTGGGTCTACCTCTGTGCCAACAAATGGTTCCGCTGCCAGGATCAGAATCTTCTTGAGGGAATGTCAACGTGGTTTCCATCGAAGACAAAGATTCAAAATTGGATAGAAGATCAAGAAAATGACTTTGCTGAAGCCCATAACAAGAACCATAATCTTAGTACATAGGATTGGTTGGGAAGATATATCTTTACTGATATACACGAGATTTTCTTTGGAGAAATCCGTTGGGAACTATATGAGTGGCTAGCTAGGTTAGAAGATACCCAGTTCAAAGTTAGACTCAGACCACCTATGGTTTGGACGACTGTGCTGATCAATAAGGTCAAGAGAGTTGATAACTGTTCAGCCTCTAAATTGACATCCCCACTACCCTATTATACTCCTCATCTATACCTTTTTGGCTTACCTAATCTTGGATAAATGACAAAGAACACTACCATTAGCCATTGATGATATAATAAGGTAAAGTATAATTAATTCATGCATTTTTGTGGTTTATTGAGCTAGGAGATTAAATGTTTCATGTACTAATGTTTTAATTTTCCATGTGTAACCTTTGACCTCTAGATGAGTCCAACCTTTCTGTACCAGCTCATCCATCCGGTACTTATGCGCCAGATTACCAATGTCCTAATCCGGTACAAAGCGCACCTTCCATTCAGATCCGGTACCGAACCATTCACTGTCACGATCTGGTACCAACGGCCGTAGACTGTTCTAGTCTGGTACCAACCACTTGTGCACTATTTAGATCCGGTACCATTTACCGAATCTCACCTGTGACGATCTGGTACCAATATAGGAAGAAAAATATACCAAGTTTAGCTCCAGATCGTACCAAAGATAATTGTTGGATGTTTGCTGAATCATTAAAGCTCTAGCAAGGTTATGATAAGATTGTTTGTTTATTGCTTCATCCTCATACACTTCGTGTCATGACGATGAAGCTTAAAATATGTAACCGAATATATAAATTTGACAATTGACTGATTTGCCAAATATTTCACCTCCTTGTGTTTCATGATTAAGAATGTTTAAATAGTCATGACAAGGATGGTGGAGGTAGTAGAGAGTTAGTATAATCCAACATGTGAAGCAATGTTGCATATTGTTGAACATATTTTGAGTTGAAGTTTAATAGAAGGATGTCATTTATTTCCATGTCTTGATCGTTTATGAATGAATGTGAGTTAAGTTGTTAGCATAGTTTAATTCTATGTCTTGAAGTTTGGGTAAGAGTAATGTGTGGATCGAAAGCAAGCTTACTGTAAATTCCAATCGCTGACCTGTTGAAGTGGCAAGGGCCCACTGCCCAACAAAGGTCAACATCCTTATAGATTAGTGTTAGTAGTTGATTTCAATAGTATAAATGTTAGACTAGCTGAAGCTTTGACCCTTTCAGAGGATAACAATATAGTTCAGTTTAGGTTTTGATTGTTTAGAGATCTTTACTTACTCTATTTTTCATATGCTCTGTTTCTGTTTTTATGAATTTGATTTTGTTTCATGGACATGAATGTTGGCAGTAGTAGTCAGACATAATTGATGGAGAACTAGTGAAGTTTACAACAACATATTGTGAACCACAACATACTCAGTATATTGACTATTGAACTACCCATACTATGTCTCGATGATTGATGAGTGATGATTGATGTGTGATTTCCCTTTTAGAAGCATGATTGCATAGTTAGATTTCTGGGTCAGATAGCAGAGTTGATATTTCAAAAGAACTCCATCAAATACTTGCATGTGCCATAATGGAGTAGATAGCCTCTCTGTGAAAGACAACCATGTTTTGTTTTGCTAGTTTGCCTTATTTTTAGCATGCATAGTCTAGAATAGTTTCTATACTCATGACATTAGAATTACCTTTCTTACTGGTGTCTTGCAACTCTATTGATTATGAATCCCGAATTGATAATTAATGAGTGCATTATACTAAACATAGAAGTAGCACAACATTTTGGTGCCGTTGTCCGGGAGTTGTAAACAATAGGAAGTGATTTTTAGCTTAGATTATTTTTGAACAATTTTGAAAGGCTGCCTGAGGGAGGAGGATAAAACATTTAAGACATGAGTGAAGAGCCATGTGGCCACTAGAGTGGGTTTCTCCGAAGCCAGGTTGTCTTCTTATCTCTTAGATAGAATTAGGATTTCAATTCAGTTAAGAATCAAATTTTCATTTTATGCATATATATAGAGATAATAAGGGTAGATTTGTAAGCTCTAAAGATTAAAAAACAACCCCCCCCATTAAAAAACAACTCCTTGGTATGCAGATGTAGCTAACTATCTTGTGATAGGGAAAATTCCTCAGAAATTGTCTCCTAGAGAAAAACAAAAAGTAATTCAGCTAAGTGCAAACTACATGTGGCACGATGATTGTCTCTACAAAACAAGACCATATTTGGTAAGGGAAGATGGAATTCATGATATTTTGCAAGCCTGCCATGATGTTCCTTATGGAGGACACTTCACAGACAAGAGGACCGCTTATAAAGTTCTGCAATCTAGTTATTATTGGCCTCATATTTTCAAAGATGCTAAAACTTATGTATCCAATTGTGATGAATGCCAACAAATGGGTAAGCCTACTGCACGAGACCAAATGCCACTTCAAGCCCAAGTAGTCATTGATCCTTTTGAGAAATGGGCATTAGATTTTGTAGGTCCCATTAACCCTACATCTAAAAAGAAAAAGTATATACTTGTATGTACCGACTATGTGACTAAGTGGGTTGAAGCAAAAGCTTTACCAGCTGCAAGCGAACAATCAGTGGTAGATTTCCTTTTTAATGAAATCTTTACTAGATTTGGTGTACCTCGAGAAATCGTGACTGATCAAGGGACTCAATTTACCTCTAATCTAGTCAAATCTATTACAAAACAATACCAAATCAAACACAAGAAATCTACACCCTACCATCCACAGGAAAATGGACAAGTAGAATCTACCAACAAAGTTATTGAGTCCATTCTTACCAAAACAGTACAACTACACCACAAGGATTGGGCTGACAGATTACTAGAATCCTTATGGGCTTATAGAATCACCTGGAGGAATACAACAAGACATACACCTTACGAGTTGGTGTATGGGAAGCAGGTGATTCTCCCCATAGAATTCTAGATCAAAACATTCAGGACTGCAGTAAAAGTTGGCATGAACTTGGATGAAGCCCAACAACAAAGACTCTTGCAGCTTAATGAGCTGGATGAAATTAGGCAGGAAGCACTTCAAAGAACCACCCTCATTCAAGAGCAGAGAAATAAATGGCATGACAAGTATCTCAAAAAGAAAACTTTTCAACAAGGAGATTGGGCCCTGTTGTATGAAAGCAGATTCAAGAAATTCAAATGTCAGTTAACTACTCGTTGGATGGGACCTTACAAAATTGACACTGTCTATGATAATGGTTCAATCAGGATAAAGAAAATCGACGAACATCAGACACCACTACTTGTGAATGGTCACCGATTGAGAATTTATAACAAACCCCTATCAAAAGAGGAATTTTTGACTCGTATACTATAGAATTCAAATACACAGGTGATCAGTAAGGAAGGAGACCTTCCTACTGATCCACATTGATTGATTGGTTTACTTTTAAAAACTTTTGTACATAGGTGTGTATTGTGTTTTGTTAATAAGATGAAGGTAACAATGAACTCTTACCTCCTTTTGTTTTACTTTTTATCTTTATAAGTAGATTTCTATAATTTATTTGATTCTTCATGAACTTGCTAAACATCAGTTTGTAGGCATCAACAATACTCTGTTCTGTTCTGGTACCAGCTGTGAGATCCGGTACCAGAAATCCTGTGCTGGTCTTGTACCAGAAGTCTGTCCTTATACAGTACTATCAGGACAAATCACCTAAGGAATGCTATGCCTATTTCAAAATCTTACGAAGTATGAAGCCATGCAATAATCACTCAAGCTAGAACGAAGGAGCTGAATGCAACATCAAATGGAAGCCCTCATGAAACAATAATTTCTTTTAGTTCTGTTGCTGACTAAAGGGAAGAATTTTTAATTTCTTTTGGTTCTATTTCTAGCTAAGGGAAGAATTTTTAAATTTCTTTTGGTTCTGCTACTTGACAAAGAAGACATAATCTTTACCTATGATTGTTAAAAGAACCATGCTTAATCTGCTTCAAAGTCTAGAAGTTGCCTTTATTCAGTATTTCAGCATGATTAAGGGATAAAAAAATATATTATCCTACAAGTAACTATCTCACCCTACCTTGACTTCAATAGTGTTCATTGGATCATCCTTACTAAAGAGTAACATATGAGTATATGAACACTCTCTGTCATGGGCACACTAGGAAAACTTTTATGGAAGAGGATGTATCAGTACCCTAAGGTAACTTTAGGTCGTTCTCTTATGGACAAACTCAGACATAATTATACATATGGATCATTCTAAAGAAATAATGTGCATACATAAGTTTATTTTTCCTTCAGACAAATATTTATAGACATTCAAATAAGAGAATATACCTTCCAACCCAATACCATCCTAGCCTGTAAAAAGGTTTTCAGACGAGCCTCCCCTGTCACTGTGCAAAAGCACTCTTTAATAAAAACCAAAATAGGTGACTATGGAAAATAAGCCTCTGATGGAAGAAGGGTTTAAGAGACTTACCCGCCGGAATACTAAACAGGTCTGCTGGCAGCGGGTACCGGTCTATGGTATGACTAGGCAAACCCATCAGGGTACTGAACAAGCCTGTTGGCAATGGAGCATTCTGCCCGGGGAAGGGATGTTTCTCACTAATTATCACAACTACCCCACCGGAGTACTGAACATGCTTGCTGGCAGTGGGTTCTGGTTGAGAAATGTCTCTTCTATACTTGTCTGGTTGAAAAATTCACTTTTGTCATCTAAAATATGAACACTACAAGCAAAGCTCATTGTTAACATTTATGAGATACAAACTCCAGATTAATAAACAAAGATAATTATTACAAGAAAATGTCCATTTGAGAATTACCCTAAGTCAACCTTACTAGTCTGACATCTAAATCCTACATTACCTAAGAAGGAAACTTCTTAAGAGTGGAGCCCTAACTAGGGAGTCTCATCTACTTATACTGTGAAATTTATCCATAACATCTAATGATAGTAAATCTCTGAAGCAAGTTAGGTTGGATCTGTTCTTCCGGAAAAAATATAAACACCTCCCTGTCTTCACTGCTGAATGCTACCCTTGTCAATAAGGCATCAAAAGAAAGGCAATTTCAAAATTGTTAGGAATGTGATCATATGCTAGGTGATAAATTTTCTTTTGGAATTTGATTTGGTTTCTTTTCTCTTATCATTTTTCTTCCATTATGATACAAGATGTTAGATATTCTTGCATAAGGATATGCAACATCCTCGGCATGGGGGAGGGTCAAAGATATATTTTCAGAACTCTTTTTCAGACTCACACCTCATCCTCAGAAACCAGCAGGTTCACCCTACAACACTATAGAACCATACACAAAAGAAGACAAGCACAGAATAAAGAAGTCTCATGAAGTACAGGAAATTCCGGTACCAAGCTTCCAGAAAACTCCAGCCTAAAAAGATGAACTCTGACAATCTACAAGCTTCAAATACAAAGGCAGTCACATATGCTATGGGTATTGATTATACAATGGTAAAAACAAAGGTAACATGGTATTATTTATTTTCCTTTGCTTATAAAACTACAAGAGGTATGAAAATGTATACTAGATCTTATGACCTTAATATTAAAACCATGCACCTAACTATCACTTCCCTCATACCCATATGCCTAACCTTAATCAATCCTCTCATCACATAAGCACTTGAAAATGATTGAAGGTAAAATCACGTCAAAAGAGTGAATATGGAGCATGTCTAGTAATGATGAGCCATGAACGTGCTTCGTCCTTAAGTAATCACGAACATATCTCGTGTCATAAGCCACGATTCAACATCAAAATTTACGACTCAGAATTCCAATCACCTAACAACAATAATGCTTCGACACCCAACGTTCCGTCCCCATCATTGCACTAACAGTCATAAATGAAATGGCTTATCTGGGTGGCAAAGCCATCCAGATGAGCCTCATCTTGTCCTAATTGTCCTTTACGACATATTTACTTAAACTCACCATCCAAATTAGCGACACCATCACCATAGTTTTTTTTCCGTTACCAACTTTTCTCCAGTTCCGAGCTTACTCCTCCCTGCGATCTTCGGTACCAAACCCTTACCCTCATCAACTGACTAAATCCTTGCGCTACAACCCGGTTTTTTTTCTCACAATTCATAAAGATGGTTTTAATTAGACATGAACCGATCTTCTATATTTATAGAGAGACCGAGGAGTTCCAGCGGTGTAGAGAGAAGTATGCTAGAGCGGGATGGATGCCATTTTTGAAGAAATTCACAGGCTGTCATGAGAAGGTATCTCACACATTTATTCAGGGTTATGATGGAGAGATTGCGCACATAGGCAATCTGCAGCTAACAATCAATGAAGCAACCTTAAGGAAAGCCACAAAATTACCTAACAGAGGAGCCAAGTATTTCAAAGGAGTAGGAATCAACAAGGAAATGTGCCAACGATTTTTGAAAGAAGACCATCAACACTTTGATTGGAAAAAGGGGACTCCTAGGAACCATATCAAGGAAGAGTATCATCCAATGCTTGCTAGTCTTCAATGATTCCTCATTTGTGAGGGTAGGTATGCTGTAACATTCATATATCATCTTAGGCTTCTATTACAATTTGAAGGAGGCCCTGAAATTGATTTCCCATATTTTTTTATGGATGAGTCTGAACAAGATGGTAAGAGGTGTCAAATCCCTATCCAAAACTGAGAAGACTAGCATTTACCATCAAGGTCTTATTAAGATGTTAGTTATACATGAAATCAAGAAGCAAAGGATTACCTGGAAAATACTCATCACTCAACACCTTCCCACAGAAAAAAAACCTGTAGAGGAAGCCCAGCTTGCTCCAGAGAAGGATAAGGAACCTCAAAAGAAAAGGGCAAGAAAGATAAGGTAAATCCATCATCATCCAGAACAGTGAGCCAAAACGATAAATCTAGTAAACAAGAAGGGCCCTCTTCCACAGTCAATAATATTTTTAAAAGTCAAGAATCAAAAGGTAAAACCAAATTAGTAGAGGAGACTTCAACAATAGCACTTGAGGAGAAGGGTCATAAGACAAAAACTGTGAGGAAAGAGAAGAATAGCTCTGAAAATAAAAATGAATAGTCTATAGAACAATCCCCTATAACCATTCCACAAACAAAAAAGAAGAAAAGGAAGCCTGTGAGCACCCCTGATCCAGTACCCCCTTGTAAAAGAACCACAAGGAGCATGGAAAAGAAAGGAAAAGTAGTTGTCAGTCCTCACACACATGAAGAACCAATAGATCTTACCTCCCCTTCTGAAGACCTATCAGTCCAGGATGACATCCCGAGCTTGACCAAGGAACAAGTCACTATTACTTTATGTGGGATGAGGGAGGAAGTGGAGGAAAGAGAATACATCCAGCCAGAAACAATGGAGTCAACAAGGACCTTAACAAAAGAACAGATGAAGAAAAAGATTGGGGAGCTGCAAAAACAAAACCAGGAACTCAAACAAGAAGTGAAGGAATACCAACTATTGGATAGGTATATAAAAAAGGAAAATGAGCAACTGAAGGCAACCAACCAACAAATTCAAGATGACCATGAAGAGTCTTCTAATAATCTCAAGAAGGTACTAAGACTCTTACAATACATTAGGGTCATAAAAAGGGAGCTGAAAGCATAAGCCTCAACCATCAACATCATTGATCCACAGAAGTAAAGAATGGAGTCTCAAATTTTGAAAATTTTTGGGTTTGTTTCAGTTGCATGAGGACATGCAATGGTTTTGGCATGGGGGAATGTTGAGCTTCTAAATTAACATCCCCACTACCCTATTATACTCCTCATCTATACCTTTTTGGATTACCTAAGCTTGGATAAATGACAAAGAACACTACCATTAGCCATTTATGAGGTCATAAGGTAAAGTATAATTAATTCATGCATTTTTGTGGTTTATTGAGCTAGGAGACTACATGTTTCATGTACTAATGTTTTAATTTTCCATGTGTAGCCTTTGACCTCTAGATGAGTCCAGCCTTTCTATACTAGCTTAGCCATCCGGTAGTTATGTGCCAGATTGCCACTGTCCGAATCTGGTACCAAGCACACCTTCCATTCAGATCCGATACCGAACCATTCACTGTCGCGGTCCAGTACCAATGGCCGCATAATTTTCTAGTCCAGTACCAACCACTTGTGCACTGTTCGGATCTGGTACCATTTACCGAATCTCACCTGTCACAATCCGATATCAATATAGGAAGCATAATATACCAAGTTTAGCTCCAGATCGTACCAAAGATAATTGTTGGATGTTTTCTGAATCATTAAAGATCTAGCAAGGTTATGATAAGATTGTTTGTTTATTGCTTCATCCTCATACACTTCGTGTCATGAGAATGAAGCTTAAAATATGTAACTAAATATATAAATTTGACAATTGACTGATTTGCTAAAGATTTCACCTCCTTTTGTTTCACGACTAAGACTGTTTAAATAGTCATGACAAGGATGGTGGAGGTAGTAGAGAGTTAGTATAATCCAGCATGTGAAACAACGTTACATATTGTAGAACATATTCTGAGTTGAAGTTTAATAGAAGGATGTCATTTATTTCCATGTCTTGATCGTTTATGAATGAATGTGAGTTAAGTTGTTAGCATAGTTTAATTCTATGTCCTGAAGTTTGGGTAAGAGTAATGTGTGGATCGAAAGCAAGCTTACTGTGAATTCCAATCGCTGACCTGTTGAAGCAGAAAGGGACCACCGCCCAAAAAAGGTCATCATCCTTATAGATTAGTGTTAGTAGTTGATTTCAATAGTATAAATGTTAGACTAGTTGAAGCTTTGACCCTTTCAGAGGATAGCAATATAGTTCAGTTTAGGTTTCGATTGTTTAGAGATCTTTACTTACTCTGTTTTGCATATGCTCTGTTTCTGTTTTTATGAATTTGATTTTGTTTCATGGACATGAATGTTGGCAGCAGTAGTCAGACATAATTGATGGAGAACTAGTGAAGTTTACAACAACACATTGTGAACCACAACATACTCAATATATTGACTATTGAACTACCCATACTATGTCTCGATGATTGATGAGTGATGATTGATGTGTGATTTCCCTTTCAGAAGCATGATTGCATAGTTATCTTTTTGGGTCAGATAGCAGAGTTGATCTATCAAAAGAACTCCATATCATACTTGCATGTGCCATAATGGAGTAGATATCCTCTCTGTGAAAGACAACCATGTTTTTTTTTGCTAGTTTGCCTTATTTTCAACATGCATAGTCTAGAATAGTTCTATACTCATGACATTAGAATTACCTTTCTTACTGGTGTCTTGAAACTCTGTTGATTACGAATCCCAGATTGATAATTAATGAGTGCATTATACTAAACATATAAGTAGCACAACAATAACGCTGTGTCAAGAGCAAAAGATCACTGGTTTGATAGCACCATTGGAGGGTATATAACTGAGTTTGATGTTGACAGAGTAGAATCGTATAGCCAAGCAGAGAGATATTTCTTTAAGGGACCTAGAGGAATTTTTTTACATTTTCTGAAGTTGGATGTCAAGATGATATTGCATGAGAAGAACATCTTGAAGATATAGTAATCGGTTAGATCGGAAGAGCTAATGTTCAAAAATTCAGACATCGACAATGACACATAGGCTGGACATACGCGTAGTGGGAAAGTATTTAGAGAAGTTCACCTCGCGAACCTGTTTAAGCGGAACTACAAAGATGAAGGGTTCTACAGTGGAGAAGAGGTAGATCTGATAGATGAAGAGCATTCAAAATCCGCTAGGACAAAGGAACCTCGCTGAGAAAATCCAGAAACTTCAAGAGCTACAACGAATGATGAAGTAAGTACTATTATTCCTCCTATTGCTTCAACAACATTAAGTAACCAGAGTAACCTAAGGCATCAAAACGCTCAAAGCACTATCGCTAGCAGTCCAACACATACTCAGTCAGGAAACCTAGGAATATTGATGGAAGATGAGATGAGGTTACCCACCTTTAGAGGAGATGGATCTGAAGATCCTGATCAACATTGGGTTCTATGTGAAGATGTGTGGATTATTAAGAATATCACTGACGAAGATGTCAAACGAGCTCAGTTCAATACTACCCTAAGAGACCGTGCATTGATATGGTATATGAAATTCGTTCAAGGAGCTGCACCTAAACCACCGAACGCCATTAAGACTACGTTGATTGCTGAATTCAAGAAACCTAAGTTAGAGCTGCAGTGCATTACAAAACTAAAATAAATCAAGCAGAGAACAACTGAACCTGTGTGGGAGTTTGATCAGATAATTAAGACTTTGACAGGCCATTTGAGTTTTCAGAACCTAGATGAGCAGAACAAGGAATGGTTCATTGCTACCCTCTTACCACACATCAGAGTTCCTCTGATGCAACAGAAGATTGCTTCGCAGATGTTGCCGAAAGGGCCAGTAGTTAGGGCTTGTTGGTGTGTTGTTAGAGCTGAACCCTGGGTCTTCCCCTTTGGAAGACTGGAGCGTGTCTTTGTGGACATCGATGGAGTAAGTATTTTTGCAGACTTTGAGGTGATTGAGATAGTTTATGATAGTTGTCCTTACCCTGCGTTGTTAGGAATTGATTGGGCTTTCAA
Organism: Picea engelmannii; assembly: GCA_009831015.1. Taxonomy (NCBI): domain Eukaryota; kingdom Viridiplantae; phylum Streptophyta; class Pinopsida; order Pinales; family Pinaceae; genus Picea; species Picea engelmannii. The sequence continues at coordinate 158,771 of ML800134.1, forward strand.
TAATTCCACTGTGGTTGATTTAAATAAAAGAAGAATGACGTTTGAAGGAGATGGAATTAGGGTCATTGTACCTTTGGATCCTGATGAAGGTCAGAGATACACATAACCCATCAACGAAGAATACCGTGCATATGAACAAGAAAATATATACAAATTAACATCCAGACAACATGATTACATTAATCCTACAACAGATGGGAATTTGAGCTGGCGAAGTGACAACGCATGCTCATCAGATTCATAAGAAGCAATGGAGAACTGGCATAACAAAATGTATGAAGTATATACAAGGATATGTGCTAGATTAACCTGAGAAGTTTGCTAGATCGACACAACAATAAGTAACTTGCCCACCTTTGATGGTCTGAATCATTTAGAAGCATTATTGTTGGACTTTGAAGAAATTGTGCCAACACCACAAAGATTATTGGCAATGGATGAGGCCCTTGAATAAACTCCAGCGAGATGGTGGGGGACACACAAAAACAATATTACAGACTGGGTACAATGTTTCACTTTGATGACAGTGTGATTTTCAGAGCAAGTAGAAGGCTGTGAAGTTAGGTACACAGGTCGAAGCTGTCTAAAGGACCATGTGAGAAGATGTGAGGAATACTGGAGCAACATTCCTCAAGAATAGTGGGTACACAAATTCATTAACACACTGGACACAACTCCCATTAACTGGTATCTTCAAGGAGAATTGCACCTCATCACGTCAGATTGGGAAGGTATGACCCATAAATTTGTAACTACTTTTTTGTTTGAAATCCAATATCCTACAGTAGATCAAGCATTATAGGTTGTAAGACATAAAGTGTTCGAGGAGGCACCTAACCTCCCTTTGGAGCAAGAAGAGGATGAATGGACTGTGCATCTTCAGAAGTTACAAGGCTTTTACAATATCAATGCTGCTGAAGACGATGATACTAGGAATGTGAACATCGCAGAAACAAAAGGCCAAAGAGATGTAGAAGGAACAGGAGTCAAGGTACCTTTTTTTGGACAAACAATCAAAATAAAAAAAGTTAGCATTGGAATAGAATAGACACCAAATCTTGCAAATGTTGGAGATTATTGGGATGCTACCACTATTGACAAGATCGCAGAATTACTGCATGAATATCGGGACTTGTTTTCAACCAAGTTAATTGATATGAAGGGCATTAAAGGACCCATGGGATAAATGAGGATCCCTTTGAAACCCGATGCAAGGCCAGTCAAACAGAGACCCTACAAATTGAACCCTAAATATAAGGAGAAAGTGAAGATTGAGATCGACAGAATGCTGGAAGCAGGAATCATAGAACCTGTTGAAGAATCATAATGGATTAGCCCTATGGAAGTACAAGACAAGAAGACATGAGAAATCATGATCTGTGTATATCTTAGGAAGCTAAATTATGCCTGTTTGCATGACCCATTCCCTACACCATTCACTGACGAAGTGCTAGACAATGTAGGAGGACAAGAGGTATATTCTTTTACAGATGGATTTTCAGGATACCATCAGATCAGGATTGCCAAGGAAGATCGCCATAAGACCGCATTTGCAACATAATGGGGATCCTACCAATATACAATGATGCCATTTGAATTGAAGAATGCACCAACCATCTTTTCCAGGGTCGTGGTCGAAGCGTTTAAGGAGTTTTTACATAAATTCCTGGAAGCATACTTTGATGATTGGACTGTTTTCAACATTTTGCAAAATCATATTGAATGTTTAAGACTAATGTTGGATAAGTGTAGGCAATGTCATATTTCCTTGAACTTGAAAAAGTGCATCTTATTTTCACCCTTTGGAGTACCGCTGGGCCATATTGTGTGCAAGTAGGGATTGCTGGTAGATCCATCCAAGATTTCCATTATAGTCGATATACCCATCCTACTTCAGTCAAACAACTATGCACTGCGCTGGGACATACTGGATACTATAGGAAGTTCATTAAGGGATACACATAGATCACATCACCCATGGAGAAGCTTCTAAAGAAAGACTATCAGTTTCGTTGGACAGAAGAATGCCAGTAGAGCTTCGACACACTGAAACAGAAAATGGTTACTGTGCCCATTCTAGTTTTCCCAAATTGGAGTAAGGAATTTCACGTGCATGTCGATGCATCTTCTATCGCATTAGGATCAGTGTTAGAACAACTGGGAGTTGGAGACATTGATCACCCACTAGCCTTTGATAGTAGGAAGCTATCAACAATTGAGATTAATTGCACCACCACAGAGCGAGAAGGATTAGCCATGGTGTATGCGCTGCAGAAGTTTCTCCACTACTTGTTGGGAGGACACTTTAAAATGTTTACTGATCACTCTGCGCTAAAATACCTAGTCAACAAGCCAATGTTGGGGGGGGAAATATGCAGATGGATTCTATTATTTCAGGAATATGATTTCGAGATCGTGGTTAAGCCAGGAATAATGAACAAAGGTCCCGACCACTTGTCGAGGTTGGAACATGGAGAAGATCCTACTAGTTTGGAGGATACACTTCCAGATGCATAGTTGCTGGCCATTAGGAAGGTTGATGATCACTTTGCACCTAGTGAATATACAATCACTCAGAAGAAACAATTGGTAGTGCGCGCTACATATTTTTCACTTATATCTAGATAGCTATACAAGATGGGACCTGATGAGATATTGAGGAGGTGTGTTATGGAATTAGAGAGACCATTGATCCTAGAAGAAGCACATGAAGGCATCACATGAGGACACTATGCAGGGAAAGAAACAACACATAAGATTCTTAGGGCTGGCATTTGGTGGCCTAATTTACATAAAGATGCTAAGGAATACTATAAGGCCTTTGATATATGACAAAGAGTTGGGAAGCCATCCAAAAGAGATGACATTCCTTTACCACTGTAGCTGACCCTACAAGAATTTGAGAAATGGGCCATCGACTTTGTGGGACCTATCAACCCACCAGGAAAGTGCACAGGAGCTAGATACATAATCACTACGACAAAGTATTTGACCAGATGGGCAGAAGCAAGAGCAGTTAAGGACTATAGTGCAACTACATCTGCGTGCTTCATATTTGATGATATCATCACCAGGTTTGGATGCCCAAAGATACTTATGAGTGATTAAGGTGCACATTTTATTAACAAGACTATTGAATCCTTGACTCAGGAATTTGAAGTTCACCATCAGAAGAGAATTCCCTATCATCCACAAGAAAATGGGACAATTGAAGCGTTCAATATGATCTTAGAGACAACGCTGATGAAGATATGCAACATGAACATGGATCACCGGGATTTAGGAGTACCATAAGTATTATGGGCCTATAGAATCACTTGCAAGAAACCAACCATGCCGACCCCCTTTAAATTGGTCTATGGTATAGAAGCAGTTGTACCCATGGAATATTTGGTTCCTAGTCTGAGAATTGCAACCTTTACATATATGGATGACACTGGTGCTGTGCAAGAGAGGCTTGCGCAGTTGGTTGAACTGGAAGAAGACAGATTTATTGCAGGATTTCACCAGCAGGTTCAAAAAGAAAGAGAAAAGTCCTACCATGACAAACACATAAAGAAGAAAGCTTTCAAGCAAGGAGATCTGGTATTAGTATATGAAAATAAGTTCATGAGGCATCTAGGGTAGTTTAGGATGCATTGGCTTGGGAAATATGAGATTTCCTATGTTACAGAAGGAGGATCTGTGTAGTTGAAGACTTTGACTGGAGAATGGAAGGAAGGCTTGGTGAATGGAAGCTAGCTGAAATTGTATTATGACAATCAACTGCCTCGCAGCTCTCAGTAAAAGCAAAAGGAAAAGGGTCTAGGTACTAGGTGTAGTTGAAAATAGGTACCAGACATAGAAAAGACAATCTACACATAGAAGGGAGGGATAGAGCAGAAAACACAGGCTGCCCTGTGCAGTCTGAAGTTGAAATGAAACAGAAAGTTCATACCTGAAGTGCCTCAGGACGAGTCACAGGTGATTGTTGGGGTCTTGTTGGCCCTTGGTTATGGAAGCAAGCGAAGATTAAGGGAGAAAAGGCAAAATGAAAACTATGCAGAAGACACAGTGAATGATACTAGGTCGAAGTGAGAAAAAGAGCAGAAAAGATGGAGCAAAGTAAGAGAAAGAAAGCTATTGGATGAGGAGATCGAGGATGACAGATCAACAAGGAAGAGGGATCGTGGACAACTCAACAAGAAAAATAAGATGTCAACAAATGCTTTGAAGCATCGCATGTGAAGGAAGGAAAGACAGGCCGGTGAAGCCCTGAAAACACGGGTCATGTTGACCTAGGGTTTTAGACACCTAGGGTTTTGGTATCTAGGGTTTTGACACTTAGGTTTCAACCTAAGGGTGTCCAAGAGCTACTGCAATGTATTAATAAAATTCTAAATAACCTAGGATGGGTGGTGCTAAGTTGGTTGAGGGCTCATTGTTATTGTATGATTGAGTGAGTACTACTGTGTGTGAGAGAAGTGTTGAGTGCGAGATCCTTCTGGTATTGTAAGATCTTCAGCTGGGTGCGAAGATCAACCCTGCAGCTGGGTGCGTAGGGAGGGGAGAGAAAGAGAGAGAAGAAGAGAATATTTGCTATCTAAGAACGCAGATAAGAACTGTATGCTTCCATCTTAATATATCATAAAACAAATTTCTGTGGATGTATCCCTAGGGAGAGGGTGAACCACGTATATCTTGTGTTATGTGTGATTGATGCTATGTTCTCTGTCATTTGATATGATGCTATTATGATATTGTGTTAGATATGAAATGTAACTTGCACAATAGGCTTAAGGAAGATAAATGATAATTAGGTGGCTATGTGTTGTTGCTGTGAATCCACTTTTCATTTCCTCTGGTTGTAGACACCTGTGTCCTGCAACCCCCTACAACTACTTCGGGTGAGACTACATATGCTTCGCAGGTGTTGTCGAAAGGGCCAGTAGTTAGGGCTTATTGGTGCAATGTTAGATCTAAACCCTAGGTCTACCCCTGTGCCAACAATCTCAACCCATGAAACCTTCTTGATAATATTGGGATACTCCTATCTCCCACCTGAACTTGAATTTTGACTCCCTATAAATGGATGACTCTCCTTCTAATCCTGTTGACTCCCTTTGAAGTCAAACTCCCTTTGAATATGTTGACTCCCTGTGAAGTCGGTCTCCCTCTGAGTTTGCACAAACTTCAGAGATATCTTCTCCCGGTTCACTGTCACTTTACTACTGCTGTTTCAAAGCTAGATCCTTTGGGCATGAACAACACTTGTCCATCCTAGAACAAAACTGCATAACCCTTCTCCTCAATCACTGATACTGAGAGCACACTTATGGAACCCATAACACATTTTTCACTCTCAACAAATATCCTGACTCCATCTGGAATGATATTGTTCCAGATCCCTACACTGGATGCATGGTCCCCATACTAAGGTCCACGTGTTAGCACTATGTAAATTGCTTGGCTGAGGAAGAAAATCACAAAGGTAACCACAAAACCACTTTAGAACTGAAACTATCCCTTTAAGTTCAGAGAGGGATCTCTGTAATACCCCTAGGCCAAACCCCAACTGTAAATGTAAATATAAATGTACTTAAGATGGTGAGATGTTTGATATCATTTTTTCATGCACCTTCCATGGTATAGTGCGCACATGTACTGCGCACTAAATTGATGAAGTTTGCACATTCTAGCATACCGCATGCAACAAACTTAAGTGAGAGTGATTTTTAGGTCAGAGAGCCTTTGTGTATATGTTGTGTTTTATAGGTTGGTGAGTTAGTTGTTATAAGCTAGGAGGTTTATGTGTTGAATTAGGCCGGAGAGCCTAGATGCTAAAGGCTAGTGAGCCTATTTTTGTATATGTCTTATCATTAACATAATACATCACTACGTGTAGACCAACCATGATAAAAGAGTATGGGGGACTAAATTCCACTAGTTAGGGACAGGGGGGCTAAAAGTTAAGGATAAGGGCTAAGCTAGAGAGATTAAGCCAAAAAGGGATATTATATTAATATTCCTTAAAGTATAAAGTATGGATACTTATTTTATCCTAAGTTATAAGGATGGGGACAATTGGGCCAAAGTAGTTCTCAACATGACAAGTGTCAAGTTGGGAACATGCATACCAATGTTTTGGACTTAGCTCATTTTCCATTATTCCATCATCATGCACTCACTCATTCAACTATCCTCTGTACCTTCCTATCACTATTCCTATACCTGTATATGTACCTAGTTATCTTAGGAGATGGATTGAAGAAGTGGGTTGTCAGGCCCGTGGGATATTGAAGAGGTGGGTTTTCAGGCCCGTGAGCAATTCTCTCTAGGTGAGAGAATTGTTGGGAATTTATTTCCTGAAGGTGCCAAACTGCAACTACGCGGCTCTGAGACTTCTTGTCCGGCCTACTGCTGAAGCCCCCAAAAGGAAGGTGTGCAACCAAAGGACTGTTGAGAAGAGAAGGGGCACACTTCCTGGGGTCGTACATATATGTGGGGAATGAGAGACTGTAGGCTTTTACTTTGAGTCGACACATGTGACGAAGCTTTTCCTGTTGTATGAGATACATCAACCTGCTTAGGAATTTCTTTACCCGGGTGGAGTTTAGTCCCATCTCGGGGGTAAACCACTGCTGAGAGTTTTGAGTAGTGTGGTCTAAGAATGGGAGGAACGTCGAAGGTCTGCATGCAGTTGATGATATTTTTACCAAGATAGTGTCCATTCTGTGTTAAATTACACATTGCATTATTATGTATGCGCTTATTTTTATGGGTTTTTCCTGTGTGTGCTGCATATGTATTTTTATTATTATTCTGTATTAACCCGTGCATTTGTAGAGTTTCTATATGTTTTAATTTTGTATACAATTTGATTTTTTTTTATGTGGCATAGCCCAATTGGATGTTGGGGATGCTACAATATGGTATCAGAGCTCCAATTTTCAACACTGAGCCTAGATAGTCCGATAAAGTTGAATTGAAGTGAAATTTCATAGAGAATTGATTTCTAAGTGGCCAAATTTCAAGTTATAATGTGTCCTTGGTAAAAATTAGAAGCAATTGTGTGGAATTGGGCAAAAGCCCCAATTTCTGTTGTTAAATTCATGGGAAAATTGAGAAATTTCGCCAAATGGTGAGATATTCTTAATTTAATATCTATTCTAGCAAATTCAGACCTAGAATTGGTCGAATTTGAAGTTAGAGAGAAGTCATGACAGATGGAGCGAGATTAGTTGATTAAAATTTTTAATTCGTGAATTGAGTTTGGGAAAAATTCGTTCCAGGAATGTCAACCAACAACGATTTTTTGTTGTAGAGGTTGAATTGGTGTTATCATAGTGAAATTGAACAAATTTTATGGTTGTGGAATGTCCATGGTTGAAATTGGAAAAAGTTTGGCAAAAGCCCCAATTTCTGCAGCCGAATTCACGAGGAATTAATTCGAAAAAAATGAAGGTGTGCATGTGTGCGCAGTGAAAAACTTGTGAAGTGTGGAAAATAAGGGTGCATGGTTGCACACACTAAAATTTGGTTCTACGGAGTAAAAGTTGGGATGCACAGAAAAATATTGGTGCACGGGTGTGTGCACTTAAATTTGGTGTTGTGCGATGCATAGTGGTATTGCGCGAAAAATAACGGTAATGCGTGAAAAATTGGCGCTGCGCGGTACAACATAGGTAGTGCATGAAAGAAAGTGGTGCACAGGTGTGCACACTTAAATTTGGTGTTGCACGAAGCAGAACTAGTGAAGCACATAAAAATAATAGTGCGCAGATGTGCACACTAAATTTAACACTACGCGATGCAGATTGAGTGGCACATGCAAAATATTGGTGCGTGTGGTATGCGCAGTATTGACAGAGCATGGAGGAATTTTGTTTGTGCACATGGAATATTGGTATGTAATGCATGCATGCTGAATATTCCTATTGCGCGATGATTTAATTAATGGTGCATACATATTACTAGTGCACGGTGGGACCATACTAAATTTTGGCATGGTGCGGCGCATAGAGTGCAATGCGCACAAAATATTAGCATGCAACATAAAAATTGTGCACAACATGTATTAGTGCATGAACCAAAATCGTGCGTGGTAGATATTGACGCCTGACACAAGAGTAGTGCGCACCATATATTGGCACGACAGAGAAGTGATCCACATTGGTTATAGGTGCGCGAAGCATGCACTACCTTATGGTTTGTTGCGCATGATAAATATGGGTGTACATGTTCAAATTTGTGCACGTAAAGTTGTTTTAATGGTCTACAACAATAGAAAACTAGTGAATTTTCTGCGACATTTTATACTGTTTGAAGGTCATCGTTTTGCAACGCATTTTTGAGGCCCTAAACAACGTTTTTAGCTACTCAAAAACCCTGAGAACATATTGTACCAAGGAACATTATGCTTCTATAGCTCAAATTAAATATCCCGAAGAGATCTTTCTAATGGTGTAAATCATTCGTAAAACAAAACTTTTATGAGGAAGTTACAGGACAAACAATGGAGGGTAAATTTTAAGACCTGACTAACTTCGAAGGGCCATAACTTTCTGCTCCAGAATCAAATTGAGGCACATGAGTAGTCTATGGAAAGATATTGAACCATAGAAAACATTAATGGAGCTGAATTAAAATTATGTGCATGTTAAAAATGTTTAATATGGAACAAAAGGTACTTGTAGCATTCCAGACCAAAAAAAATATTTGGCCTAGAACTTCAACAGGCTGTAACTAACAGCCCAGAACCAAAAAAGAGGTGAAACTTGGAATTTTATTTCAAAATATGTATATGAAGAAACCCAATTGAGATCCTACCAAAAATATAATGGAGTAAGTGCAAAAATGCACAATTACAACGCAGATTTACACCAAGTTGAAGTGTGAACATAAATAAATTATTGGACAATTTTCAAATAACCATAACTTTCAGATCGAGACTCAGAATTGAGCATGGAAGCAAGCATTGGAAAGTAGGATATAAATATTCACCCAAAAAATTGATCTGGGTAGTTAATTTTCCAGGAAATCAGAAGAAATAATTTTGATGCATTATTGAACCATAATTGTACATAATTTCATGAATATGTTAAATTATTTAGCCTAACAAATTTCTTTGGCTACACATTTTGCAGAGTTAACAACTGTTAGATCCGATTAGGATCAACATAGAGTGTAGAGGGATGAAAGATACACAGGGGGATTACAATCAAGAAGATGAGATCAAAGGGATGTATGTCCATATGGGCATTGAAGGAACAAACTCAAATGGACATGGAGAAGGAAAGGAAGAAAACATGAATATGGTAGAGACCATTAAAAATTTGCAAAAGGATGTCCAAAATTCACAAGGATGATAATGAAAGGCTTATGAAATACACAGAGAAACAAGAGGACTTCAACATGAATTTAATACAAATCTTGAACATAATAGAAAATAAATTGGATAAGGAGAGTGGCTTATGCAAATCAAGAAGTCACAGGTCTCCTGATGAGAAAATAAGAACGAGAAGTGTTAGCAGACATCACCATCACTCCCCGAGGCATTCCAATAGGATAGAACAAAATATCTCAAGTCCATACTCTGTCAGGAAGCATAAGAGGTCTAGTGTGGATGAGCTATGAGGATAAATGAACAAAATCAAACCTTCTACATTTGATGGTGAGCACAAAAAGGATGAAGATGCAGAGACATGGCTGCTAGGCATGGGAAAATATTTTCAATTACATAATTATTATTCTCATGAAAAGGAATAATTTCCATCTATTAGCTCAAAGGAAAGGCATCCATGTGGTGGGATCAAATTCTGCAGGTGCAACACATTAAAGAGAAAAATGTTACTCGGAGGGAATTCAAGAAATATTTTGAAAAGAAATATTTGACAAAGAGATACTATGACAAGAAAATGAAAGAGTTCTTTGAACTCAAACTTGGGAGTATGACCATAGATGAATATGAAAGAAGGTTTTTAGAACTGCTGAAGTATGTTTCTTTCATCAAGCATGAGTCAATTAAGATTCAAAGGTCTTTGAGTGGATTGCGATCATTCATCAGTGACAAAATATAATATGATGATCCCAAAACATTGAAGGAGACCATAAGGTGAGCTAAATGCCTATATGATCAACAAAAAGCAAGACCAACTTTCCAAAAATCTTGGGAAGACAAGAAGAAATTCAAGATGGATCAGAGGAAGAAGGGGACTAAGCGACCCTTGTTTAGAAATATTCCTCCAGGAAAACCAACTTCTAGATAACCCAGAATGATTGAGGAAGGGGGGAAAAGGACAAGGCAACCACCTATTCAATGTTGGGGTTGTAAAGGAGATCATATGTATAGAGATTTTCCTCACATAGCTGAAAACGTGAGGTCTGTTCACAATGTACAACAAGCTGAAAAAGTGGAGGACATGGGCATAAGTGTACCAAGGATCTATGCAACCCTGGACAACAAGCAAACAGAGTATCATTCAAATATGATTGAAGTGGAAGGTATGATCAATAACCAAACCATTGTTATTTTAATTGATTCAGGAGCTAGTCATAGTTATATAGATTCTAAGATGGTGGAAAGTTTGCATTTTCCAAGAAGTAAGCAGGGAAAATTTTGGATGGTGCGACTAGCTACCAGATCCAAAAGAAAAATTAATGAGATGGTTAAGTCACGTCCTATGAACATGAATGGACTGACCACCAAGGAAGATTTGAACATCTTTCCTTTAGGTTCCAATGACTGTCTAAATGTGATAGATTGGTTGGACAAAAATTATGATATCCTAGACTGTCATAACAAGGCATTTACTTGCTTGGATGAGGAAGGGAACCTAAGGACAATACAGGGAATTCCCAAGGTAGTAATTGTTAGAGAAATTTCAACATTGCAGCTGAAGAAATGTTACATAAGAGGATGCCAAATATTTGCAGCTCATATGGAAGAAACACCTAAAGATAGGGTGTCAAATATTGAATATTATGCAGTCCTAAAAGAGTTTGAATGTGTTTAAATAAATACCAAGATTACCCCCTAAAAGAGACATTGATTTCTCCATAAATGTGATGCCTGGAGTAGCTCTAGTATCCAAGACTCCCTACATGATGAGTACACCAGAACTGAAGGAGTTGCAAATGCAACTTGAAGAGCTCCTGAAGAAGGGATATATATGCCAAAGTGTGTCACCTTGGGGTGCTCCAGTATTACTTGTGAAGAAAAAAGATGGAACATTGAGACTTTGCATTAACTTCAGGCAGTTGAACAAAGTAATTGTGAAGAATAAGTATCCTTTTCCAAGGATCAATGACCTCTTTGATCAGTTGAAAGATGCAAAAATATTGTCCAAGATTGATCTCAGGTTAGGTTATCATCATGTAAGAATTAAAGAAGAAGACATCAACAAGACTACTTTTAGAACAAGGTATGGTCATTATGAGTTCACAGTGGTGCCATTTGAGTTATAAAATGCACCAACTGTCTTCATGTGTTTAATGAATGGTATTTTCAGAGAATACTTAGATAAGTTTGTCATTGTATTTTTCGTTGACATTTTTATCTATTCTAAATAGGAGGAAGAACATGAACAACACTTGAGGATGGTATTATAGGTATTAAGGGAGCATCATTTGTATGGAAAATTGAGCAAGTGTTCATTTTTTTCAGAAGCAAATTCATTATTCATTATTTGGGACATATCATTTCAGAGGAAGAGATAGTAGTGGATTCTGAGAAGATAGAGGTCATTAGAGGATGGTCAATGCAAAAGAATGTGACATAGTTCAGATCATTCATAGGCCTTGCAGGCTACTATAGAATATTTATTAAAGGATTCTCAAAGATTGCACACCCAATCACTTCCTTGCAAAAGAAGGGTGTGAAGTTTCAATGGACATTGGATTGTGAAAAGAGTTTCCAAAACTTGAATCATTTATTAACAAGTGCTCCAATATTAAGGATTTTTGATCCAAATGAAGAATTCATTGTATGCACTAATGCATGTAAAGAAGGGATTGGTGGATTCCTCAGTCAAAATGGGTATGTTGTATGCTTTGAATCAAGGAAGTTGAAGGAGCATGAAAATAACTATGCTACTCATGATTTGGAGTTGGCAGCCATAGTGCATGCCTTGAAGATGTGGAGGCAATACCTCATGGGAAAAAGGTTCAAGTTGAGGACATACCATAGTGGACTGAAATAATTATTTGGAAAACCAACTCTAAATGCCAGGCAGAGCACGTGGTTAGAATTTCTCAATGAATATGAGTTTGATATAAAGCATATCAAAGGGAAAGAGAACAAGATGGCTGATGCACTTAGCAGAAGGGTGCATGAGTTGCATGTTACAACCATAAGCATGTACCAATCAGATTTGAAAGAAAAACTCTTAGAGGTTGCAAAATCAGATTTGCAATACATGGGAATAATAACAAAATTACAACAAGATATTTTGCAACAGAAAATTGAAGAGTATAAGCTAGAAAATGATGAAATTCTCATATACAGGGGCACAATTTATGTACCAAATTTCCAGGAATTGAAAAATATTGTATTGAGAGAAATGCATAATGTACCTTATGCTGGACACCCAGGTTATCGGAAAACTATTGTAGCTATCAAGAGACAATATTATTGGCCAGGAATGAAGAAATAAGTTGTTGATTTTATTGCCAAATGTTTGGAGTGTCAAAAGGTAAAGGCCGAGCATAGGCACCCAACCAGTTTGCTACATCCATTACCCATTCCTGAGTGGAAATGGGAAGTTGTAACAATGGATTTCATCACCAAACTTCCCAGAACAAACAAGCAACATGATTCTATCATGGTAGTGGTGGATAAACTTACTAAAGCTTCCCATTTTATTCCAGTAAATCTCACTCACAAGGCAGCCAACATTGCTGATATTTATATGAGGGAAATTGCTCGAATACATGGTATACCCAAGACAATTGTGTTTGACAGAGATCTAAAATCTACATCAAATTTTTGGAAGGGATTATTTAATGGATTTGGAACAAATTTGAATTTTAGTTCAACTTATCATCTAGAATCAGATGGACAAACAAAGAGGGTTAATCAAGTAATTTAGGATATGTTGAGAATGTATGTAATGGATAAACCATAAAAATGGGAAGACTACCTACACTTAGTAAAGTTTTGTTATAACAATGGGTACCAAGCATCTCTAAAGATGAGCCCATTTGAGGCACTTTATGGTAGAGGGTGCAACACACCGATAAACTGGGACAACCCAACAAATAGAGCAGTGGTTGGGCCATAATTACTCAGGGAAATGGAAGAGAAAATGTTGAAAATAAACAAAATTTAAAGGTTGCTCAAGATAGACAGAAAATATATGATGATAAGGGAAGAACTCATAGAGAATTTAAAGTGGGTGACCATGTATTCTTGAAAGTAAAGACCAACAAAATTTCCTTGAAGTTGGGAAATTTTTCAAAGTTGGAAGCTTGTTATTATGGGCCATTTGAAATCCTAGAGAGGATTGGCTCTGTAGCATACATGCTTTCTTTTCCTACGTCAATGTCTATTCATAATGTATTCCATGTATCATTGCTCAAAAAATATATACTTGATGCTAATCATGTCATTGATTGGAATGTGATTCAAGTGGAGCAAGAAGGCGCCTTTCAAGTGCATCCAGTGTGCATATTGGACCGGAAGATCAAGCAGCTATAGAATTGAGCCATAGAGATAGTAAAGGTCCAATGGACCTTGTTCGGTCCTGAAGATGCAACTTGGGAGCATGAGGATGCTATGCAGATAGAATACCTGCATATTTTTGAGGATTTTTGAAATTTTGGTTGTATATGTGTATATATTGCACTGAGGACAGTGCATTAATAAGGGGAGGGGAATGTAATACCCCTAGGCCAAACCCCAACTATAAATGTAAATACAATGTACTTAAGCTAGTGAGTTGTTTGATATCATTTTTGCATGCACCTTCCATGGTATAGTGCACACATGTACTGCGTACTAAAATGATGAAGTGTGCACATTCTAGGATACCACACACAACAAAATTAAGTCCACACAATTTTGAGGCTAGAGAGCCTTTGTGTATATGTTGTGTTTTATAGGCTGGTGAGCCTGTTATTATAAGATAGGAGACTTATGTGTTGAATTAGGCTGGAGAGCCTAGATGCTAAAGGCCAGTGAGCCTATTTTTGTATATGTCTTATCATTAATATAATACATCACTGCATGCAGAACGAACATGATAAAAGATTATGGGGGAATAAAATCCACTAGTTAGGGAAATGGGGATAAAAGTTAAGGATAAGGGCTAAGATAGGGAGCTTAAGCCAAAAAGGGATATTATATTAATATTCCTTAAAGTATAAAGTATGGATAATTATTTTATCCTAATTTCTAAGGATTGGGACAAGTGGGCCAAAGTAGTTCTCAACATGACAAGTTTCAAGTTAGGAACATGGATACATATTAGTTCGTTTTCCATTATTTCATCATCATGCACTCACTCATTACTCCTCCGTACCTTCCTATCACTATAACTATACTTGTATTTGTACCTAGTTAGCTTAGGAGCTGGATTGAAGAAGCAGGTTGTCAGGCTCGTGGGATATTGAAGAGGTGGGTTGTCATACCCATGAACAGTTCTCTCTAGGTGATATAATTGTTGGGAATTGATTTTTCGAAGGTGACAAACTACAAATATGGGATCTGAGAGTTTCTGTCCGACCTGTTGCTGAAGCCTGAAAATGAAGGGGTGCAGTTGAAGGACTGTTGATCTGAGAAGGGGCACACTTCCTGGGGTGGGACAAACATGTGGGGATCTAGGGACTGTAGGCTGTTAGTTTGAGTGGGCACCTGTCATGGAGTTTTTCCTGTTGTCTGAGATACATCAACCTGGCTAGAAATTCCTTTACCCAGGTGGATTTTAGTCCCAACTCAGAGGTGACCCACTGCTGAGAGTTTTGAGCAGTGTGGTCTAAGGCTAGGAGGAACGTGGAAGGTTTGCACACATTTGGTGAGGTTTTTACCAATATAAGTGTCCATTTTGTGTTAAATTGCATGATGCATTATTATGTATGTGTTTATTTTTATGGGTTTTTCCTGTGTGTTCTGCATATGTATTTTTATTATTATTCTATATGAACCTATACATTTGTAGAGTTTCCATATGTTTTAATTTTGTATACAGTTCAATTTTGTTTTATGTGGCATAACCCAGTTGGATGTTGGGGATGCTACAATCTCTCTTGTCACTTGGTCTCTGCAAGATAAGTTTTATATTAAGGATCAATGGCTAGGTATTTGATTAAATGAAAAGATTTATAAAGTTTGCTGGCAAGAAGGAAAATGAATATGTTGGGCAATGGATTCAACTTTGAAACAAAATAGAAATATCAGTGATTGGTGGTAGAAATATCAAGGAAGCAAAGGCTAGATAGGTGATAATATTTCAGTTTAAATTTTGTTGTTGTATGATGGAAGAAAGAAAAAACAATTAACCACATTCAAAGCAGCAACTTCGATGAATTCTGATTGAGCTAAGAAGAGATAACAACACTTAAATTGCTTTTATCTAACACATCGATATCAGATAAATTCTAGACCATTAGCTTTCCAATTTAAGCATATAAAGGTTGCAGATGAAAGGAGAAAAGAACACAAGAAATACATACATGAGAGGGAAACACATACTTCAGATCACCAACACAAGAATCTTTATTATGAAAAACACTGTACTTCTGAACTAATATTTCATTAAACTTAAAAAATGATTACAAAGTATTCAAGACAAAATGTCCTCCAAGCTT
>ML800134.1:187521-208092 GCA_009831015.1 Picea engelmannii
TTCATCCCCTTAGCATTAAAGCTAAATTCTAACTTATCATCCTTGGAGGCTAGCACAACAGGCTTTGTATAACCAGTCTCTACTACATCCCAAACATCAGCACCCAAGGCCATTAAGTATGTTCTCATTCTAATCTTCCAGAATCCAAAATTTGTTCCATCAAACAGAGGGGGCTTGGAGGCTAAAGTCCCTTCATGACTTGTCATGTTTAAGCTTACAGATCTACCTTTGAATAAAAGGAACCCGCTCTGATACCAATTGTTGAAAGTACTAAAGCAACTGAGAGGGGGGGTGAATCAGTTGTAATTGAGCTTAAACAATTTTAATTCTATTAAACCATTATTAATCTTTCTTCAAGTGATCATCAACAATATACAACATATGGACAGTAAAGGTAAAGAGCATCAGTCACACATAAGATATACACAGAGACATATTTTCACGAGGAAACCCATAAAGGGAGAAAACCTCTTCTTCTTCGAAATGATAGGCAGTCTTTTAAGTTATGTACATCATCTATAATTGAGCACCAACTCAATGTGAGACTGCTACCTCTGTTTTACAAGCTACAACTTGTTTGAGAGCACCAAATCTCTGGTTTCTCTAGCACCCACTAGAAGGAAGCACCAACTCCCTGAATGTTCCAACACCAATTGGATGGAAGCACCAACTTCCACTTACACAGGCTCCAACCTGTATAACAGAGAACACTTGTTCTCCCTTGCACCACCCTGCCACCCTGGTTTCTCTGGATGCAACTAGATGGAAGCTACAACTTCCTGTGTTCAAGCTCTCACTTGAACCTCTGAGGACAACAGTCCTCCCGAGCACCTCCCAACCTCCCTAAAATATTAATGGATAAATAAACAGTCAACTACGTAGATAAATCAATTCTTACCAATCTTTCTTTGTTCTATAAATCTGGTCTTCTATAAACTGTTCTGCTGTTCTTCTCTTCCTCTGTCTGTTTAGCAGGTATGCTCTGCATCAACTCGTTCTCTCATTCTGCTCTGCTTCAACTTCTCTTCATCATATTTTACTCTTCATTGAGTTTCTTCTCACACTGTGCATCTTCTCCATCTCACACTGCACATACTCTTATTTTCCCTTTCTTACAGTTTCATTCATTTTTCATACGGAACAACCAACCATACACAGTCTGTCTCATTTTCTTTTATACACACCCACGGTGGTTCAACTTCCCATCTTCTTTGGCAAAAGGAAGACAACTGTCCAAGCAACTGAAACGCCAACTGAAACACTAACTGATTTGCAATCATGAGTCCATTTTGCTAACAGATTTGTAACTGGGGATTTAACTCTGAGGGAGAACAGTAACCTTCCAATCATATTCCAATTTATCTGCTCCGTTGGATGAACTTTATTGACATTGCCTTTAAATCGGGTTTCAGCATTTTGGCAATCCTGTGCTGAGTGTCTTGACACTTCATTTCGCGATCTCCGAAGTTTCGATACAAAAATTTTCTACACTAGCTCCTTCCCCAATATGACTATGGTCATAACCAAGCGCCTATGCAAAAAAAACGCTTTCGCGATTTCTCATTTCGTGAATTTCAACGCCATGCTCCGTTGACCCCAAGTCAGCGAAATTTCGATCGCTTGCCACATGTCCTGTGATTTGATGGTCCATATGTGATCTTGATTCAATGGCTATGATTGAATCACTATTTCGGCATTCTTGTTGCATTGGGTTCTTTGCCTCTCCATGTCGCGATTCGCGAAACTCCGATATGGAGTTAGATCATACGGTTTAGATCTGATCTTGGTTCAACGACTACGATTGAATCTCGATTTTGGCATTCTTATTGCATTAGGTTCTTTGCCTCTCCATGTCGCGATTTGCGAAACTCCGATATGGAGTTAGATCAACGGTTCAGATCTGATCTTGATTCAATGGCTACGATTGAATCACAATTTCGTGATTTCGGCATTCTTGTTGCATTGGGTTCTTTGCCTCTCCATGTCGTGATTCGCAAAAATCCGATATGGAGTTAGATCAATGGTCCAGATATGATCTCTATTCAACAGCTGCGATTAAGTCACAATTTCACATATCGCGATATCAAGATTCCTGATGTTAATAAACTTTGACATCTCCAACTCTCGATCCCCGAAACTCTGACATGGACTGGAATCAACGATCTAGATTCAACCTTAATCTGAAGACTCAGATTAAATCATGATTTCGATAGGTTAGGGAACCCTGTTCCTTTGACTCTCTAGTCAGAGAAATGACAATCCATCCCCACGTGTCCTACCCATAAATGGATGGTCCTCCTTCTTTCAGAATTTTGTACACCCACTTCTCCTTGTTATACTTTAAAAGGTGTGCAGGCTCTCCTTGATCCAACGATGGTCGGGTCCCGTGCTTGGATTCTAACGTCTGAGATCTATCCTCCTCTTCAACACTCTTCTTGTCTACATTCAGATCTGATGACCCTCGTTCTTTCGAGAATTTTGAATGGGATCCAACGATCATGAATGCTTCTCAAAATTTACGGGCCTTCGATCATTCGATCAATGTTGTGTTGCCTTCGATCAGTCGATTCTTCCTGAACTTATCTTCTGTTTGCCTGTCGGTTACAAACTTCCTGTACTCATGCCATCTTCATTGTTGTTCTTGCCATCAATGACAAGCATTCATTGTCTGTTAAGTATTTGCCATTCACTTTTTGTTAAATATTTGCCAACAACCATACTGCTAGAATCCAAATTGAAACAAATTCTTGCCCAACAAGATTATTAACACAACAATCCTACTCTAATCAGCCGAGGCAACTGCTGAATTCAAGTGATCTCATATTTCCAATGTAACCAATCAAACACATGGCTACTTGACTGAACTTTGCTTTGATTCTCTCCAAAATGAAAGAAAATCTTAAAATATGGAAACTCAATATGAAATCTAAATCCACCTTCAAAGTTTATGAACTCTGCAAAATTTAATTTTCTTAATTATTCCAACAAAACTACAAAATAATCTTCAAAAGCATGATACACTACCCTATCTTGAAGGTCAACAAAAAGACAAGCATTCCCTTCGTTTACAACTGCTAATTGTTATATGTCATCCAACGCCAAATCATTTTAAGAATTAAAGAAAACAATCTGTTCATGATGCTTATCATTCACATCAAGGAAAATAATAGTGTTTTCTTGAAAATCTTTAATTGAGGCAACCACATCATCAATTGCAAAAATGCCCACAAATGACCCTTCATGGATATCAACAGGAGTGTCATCTTGATTTTCAGGAGAATCGGGGCAATCAACTTCATGCACATTATTCTCTTGCCATTGTGACTTTGTGATACAAAGGTTATAGGATGATGCATTCATTTCTTGAAATTCTATGTCATATGATGGCTTACTGTCTAAAGTTTCTATAGATTCAATTTCAGAAATATGATTTTGACCAACCTTTTCTTGAAACAAAGATTAAGAAAATGCATAATCTGAAGAAACATATGAATGGTTATCCTCATACTCTTGATCACATGAATATTGGCAAGGCTGCTGCAATATTTCATCAATTTCAAGAGATAGGACATGGATTTCATCATTAAAATTCTAATCAGTTTCACCTTCAGTCAAAGGGGAATATAATGTTTGCTGAAAATCAACTTTATCTTCGTAACATTATGCTCTAATCTCTATTCCTGATGTTGAAAAGGATTTTCATAAATGGCCTCTAAAATTTCCTCATCCATGAACTCATCATATTCATAAGAATTCTCCAAGTTTTGAATAAAAATTTCAAAATGATGACAACAACTTGAATCAATAACAATGATGGATATGATATTTTATAATTTTCAAAAAATTTTGTATGAAAATTTTGTAATGAATAAAAACTTGCAAATGGTAAATTTTCATACCATTGTTTTTCCTTTCCCTCCAAGGTGACCATGAATATCTTCATCAAGCAGTATTCATGAAATTGAACCTTTATCTTACACACATGAATATGAAATTTAACCAAGTGAAGAGAAGCATCATCTCCTTTTCCACCTGTGAATCTAGGCAGATATGTCTGCCAATCTATGCAAGGAATTTGATTTGGAAAACTGAGGATCTGAGAGAGATTCATTGGAGCATACCTTGCATATATATGATCCATATTGAAGTAGTGGAGTCAATGAGAAAGTCCTTAGGCTACTGAGTCTTTGGACAGTGTAGTTGCCATGAAAATTCTGAACTCTAGATTCTTGAAAATGGAGTCACTAAGTGAATGATGTACAACCTTTCTGTGTCTGACTGCTGTTCACCATCAATACTCATATCTTAAATTTGTCTTTTATCCCAGGTAAAATTTCACTTTCAATCCTCGACAACGACGCCAAAATTTTAGCACTATGTAAATTGCTTGGCGGAGAAGCAAATCACAAAGATAACCACAAAACCACTTTAGAACTAAAACTAGCCCTTCCAGTTCAGAGAGTGATCTCTCTTGTCACTTTGTCTCTGGAAGAAAAGTTTTTTATTAATGATCAATGGATAGGTCTTTTATTGGATGAAGATATTTATAAATTTTTCTGGCAAGAAGGAAAAAGAATTTGTTGGGAAATGGAGTCAACTTTGAAACAAAATGGAACTATCGGTGACTGGTGGTAGAACTATCAAGGAAGAATAGGTGAGATAGGTGATAATATTTCAGTTTAAATTTTGATGTTGTATGATGGAATAAAGAGAAAACAATTAACCACATTCAAAGCACTAACTGAGATGCATTCTGATTGAGTTAAGAATAGATAACAATACTTAAATTGTTTGAATCTAAAGCATCAATATCAGATGAATTCCAAACCATTAGCTTTCCAATTTAAGCATATAAAGGTTGCATATGAAATGAGAAAATAACATAGGAAATACATACATGACAGGGAAACACATACTTCAGATCACCACCACAAGAATCTCTGGCATGAAAAACACTATACTTCTGCACTAATATTTCATTAAACTTAAAAAAAGATTACAAAGTATTCAAGACAAAATGTCCTCCACGCTTCTGCCAACATCTTGTACATTCAAAATTATCTAATATAAAGAAAAAATCTATCCCTAAGCTATATATGTCAAGCTTCAACCACTCTCCTTCATATTTGGATCTGATTACATTAACATAGGAACGCGTTTAGAACTACCTTCTAGGAAATATGAATCAATTTTCTGGAAAATAAGGGTAAAATATAACATCATATCTCTCAAATCATGATATAGGTTGCAAAACTGAGAGAAGTTATTGTATACGAACCCGTTTTTGAGAAAAAACTATTTCATTTTTCAAAAATTCCTCTCCATATTCTCAGGATCCGCGCCCAAAGATAATGACTAAAACAAGAAATCATTAAATGTTTAAATCTGAAAAATAGGCTGTAAAGATCCATTCAAATATTCCAAACCATGACACCTGGAAATAAATTGAGAGAGGGTTTTTTGAATAGTCTTGTTCCTGACAAAAGACTCTTTCAGTTTTCAAATATTCCTTTGCATGTGGTCAAAAACTAAGTTTTAATTTGACTGCAAAAAATTCATTTCCATAACTTGCACAACGAACTTGCGGAGCGAGTTTGCTTTTGACATTTTCTTCTATTGTTTGGCTTTTATTGATGGCTGAAGGTCATTGATTGATAGTTTGACAATTGATATGATGATAAGCATCCCTAGGACCACTTCATTACCCTTTCAAACACCATTTTCTTCAACATCCTAATTTAAGTCAAATACTCGTTTTTGACCCTTGAGTAAATTATAGGACACTAACACCACGTACATTTCTGATTCAGACTCTATGAAGCTATCGAACAAATATTTTTCTCTTGTCATATGTCGGTGGATCCCACTGTATAAGAACCATGAAATCATCCCAAGTCAAGCATCCCACTTATCCAAGTCACGACCATCCGATGAACGTCTTCCCAAGTCCATCATCCAAGTCACAAAACTCTTCATATCTATGCACACGCTGCAACTGAACCTATGTCCTCTCTCTAAAATAGTTCAAAGTTGTGGTTGGGCACTCAATCTAGTCCACTCTATGTCACTACAACTCATCTCTACAAGTGTCCTCATATTCCTAGGTCAAATACCTGATACAATGTTGCACCTTGACTCACTATCAAATGTGCAACTCTCCAGACCGATGAAGACTCTATCTCATAAAGCTGCCATACACACGAAGCTATATCATCCATGCTAGAGAACTTGATATGCACCCATCAAAACTCACTATGACAAGCCACCAAAAGTAAATCTATGAATTTGGAAACCCGCTACACAACATATTGCTGCGAATCGAGCTCTCCGCCAATCCACCAAAACTCCCAACCTACCACACCACCAAGCTGCAATAGTCTACAAATCCTCATATGAATGGTCCGATCCATGTATTCTAAACACTACTATCATTTGCAATAGTCACTACATCTCCCTCTTATATCTATCTCCTTAAAACTGCTACAACTCCCTCTCAAAACTGTTACCTTTGTAAATAAATTAGATCCAATTACCATCTCAATACCTCAAGCTATGATACCATGTTAGATTTTGAACACACCTCAGGTTTGGTATAGGTTCTCAATAGTATACACATAAATAAAAAAATATGAACTATGAACATAAACACATTGAGATGCCCAACTAATTAGCACAAAAAAGAATAAAATCAACAATTAGATCAACCATAGTACACATGAATTTAATGCCCAAATCACTTGTTCTTAAACCCAAAATAATGGGATCTCGTACCAAGGACAATGTCCCAATTTTAGATAAATAAAAATACCAAAACAACTTACAAATATATGCAGAAACCCTCCTTGGTTTATGTGTCCAAGTTTACTGAAATGAGGTTGAGGGTTATGGCATCCCTTGCCCTCTCCAACCCTCCATCGCCTTTGCAACTTAACACCAGATCTATGGCACTTGTTGGACTGACTATTCTAGCATCAGAAGGTGTCCAAAATATGCTCCAATACTGTTGTAACAACCCTCATAGGATTGTCCCAAAATCTACTATTACAACCCTCAATAACTGCTATACCAACCCTAAAGGGATACAAATTTTTTTCCCTAAAGCTCTGTTGTTAGGATGTTATACTATCCCTTATAACCAACTACTAGAGTGGCTATAATAATCACAAAAGACTGGCTATCCACCTGTAGCAGCTCCCTTTGTTTGTTTCCTGCTATCACAAGGCCTACAACTAGGTTCTCCTATTAGACTGAGCCTCAATAACAACCCTAGCATATTGATGCTGCCATTTTCCACTAGGCTGAGCCTCCACAACTCAACAACAACCTTCTTCCTTGCCGCGGTTACCCTCAACAAGAATACTGAGCCTCATATCTAGCACGTCGAGCCTCTCCTAGGCTACAACTATCCTTTTCCTCTAGGCCGATCCTCCAATAAGTATGCGACTACCCTTCCTTGCTGCTCAAAACACTTGTAGCTACCCTAGTACCCACCCAAACACTTATGAGACAACAAAATAACCAATGAATAGGATCCTCTCCAAGCTACCCTCCCAAAACAAGAAAATTTGCATAATTGAGGCCTACTCGACCCCTCTCCATCGCTGGTTGGCTGAGGTCACCAAAACCTCTCTCCCAAGAATGAATCATTACATCATCCTTATGTTTCACCTATCACATGATCTCCCTTTATATACAACTCTAAAGGGTATGTAAGAATCCCCTAATCTAGACTCAACATTAAATTAGACTTGTCAATCACACATGTGGGTGTGAAGCAGGGAAATATTTAGGGGCTAAATTTCGCCCATGGGCTAATTTTCCATGTTTTTTTCCAAAAAAAGATTCTCCATTCTAAAAATTATTCACCCAAATTCTATAGGACAAAATTATTTTACCTTAAAAATCACCAAAATTTTATAAAAACTATATAAAATTCTTAGAAATTTGAATATTTTAACAAAAATATTGCCAAACATTTATAGTTGACATATAAAAGACCAGTAAGATTCGCCAAGGTTTCTACATTTCAAAATAAATTTCCATCCTTAAAATTATCCCTGGTGAGAAAACACAAGCCCACAAATCCCATCAACAAGCCCACAAAGCTGCACACATGTGAGAATATTCTTGATGCTACCAAAAACATCAACAAATATACTAAAGTATCCTTTTTACTACTTTCTAATGACTCTCATGGGGTGTTTGCATATACCAGGGAACAAGACCAAAATCAAAGGAAATTTTAGGATGGGTATGAGTCAAATATAAAAGGAAACCAGCTAATTGATGGTACAAAGTGGTATCTACTTTGGGTGAAGTATACGTGGAAACAATTTTGACCACATATTGGAAGGGAGATGGGGCTAGTTTAAAAAATTCCATGTGAAAGTGGAATGTCACATGCATACTTAGATTAGGAAAGGGAATTCCTTCCTTTCTTTGGAATACTTGGAGGCCAAGGAAATAATACAAATAACCTAAGTATATCATTTGAAATTTCTTCTTAAGGATATATTTCACATGGTTTAGAATTTTGAGGCCACTACCAGTGAAAATAAGGTCATCAACATAAAGAACAAGTATGATGAGATGGTTACCTAGTTTCTTGGTATATACTATAGAAATTGGGGTTATAATGACATATAAAAAAGCGAATGTCAAGAAAAAAACTATACATTTTAGCATACTAATCTTGAGGAGCTTGCTTAATACCATAGATAGATTTCTTAAGAAAACAAACAAGTTTATAGTCATTTTGAACATATCTAGGAGGCTGTTCCATGTAAATTTCTTTGTGCAAATCCCCATGAAATAAGGTGGATTTAACATCCATTTTATGGACATGTTATCCCCATTTTGTAGGATAACTAAGGAGATAATGTATTGAGGCCCTCAGGTTGCAGATATGGAGTACCGAGAGACTACATGACCAACAATGCCCACTTGCACAGATGGAGACCCTTCTCACCACCACAGAGGTCAATATTTTCAAGATGGAATCCACCACACCCACTAGCTTCCAAAAGGAAATGGGCCTTGCTCCATGAGGTACAAGTTATGTATTATGGTGAGTGTCATTTCAATATTTGAGGAATTTTGAGTATGTTATATCTTAGACTGCTTTAGATTTCGTGATATATGCTTGGACATTATGCCTTTTTCCCTGTTTCACCTTGGTGGTTGACATTGTGCCCTAGTAAGTGGTCTTCCTTGGGAATGGGTTTTCTACTAGGAAATCCATTGAAGAGCCATTGTACTATTCCCAACCATACTTACCAATTTCCATCACTAAAACCCATCATTTCCTTGTCTCTTGGGATTTTAGGGTGTATTGACCCAAGAAGGGGTTGCCTCTCATTCTATGGGAAGAAGGGACTGAAGGCCCAAAGGGATTGTTGTTGGTTAAAAATATAAAAGCATGTGTATAAACCTTCCATATGCTTCTCCTAGGGATACCTCGAGAAAACAATGAAATGCTTCTCTGTTAGAAAAGGGGGACCCACAAGAATAAATGATTATGAATGCTTATAGGGTTCGTTGGAGGATAGGAGGTCTCATCAGGTGCCGAGCTATCATGATAATGGGTATATAGTGGTAAGACATTACCATCATCTAGTCACCAAGCCAAGCCAAGGTAATGGCTCTCAGTTGCATGGTTGAGAGAAAGGGGGTCTCATCATGATCCAACCTTTTTATTTCCGCAAGGTATTTGTGAGTGAAACTATCATTATCTGGACACCACACTAGGGAAGTGGCCTTCAACTCGTCCTTTAAAACATGAAAGAAACAAAGAATGGAAAGAGGATGGGATTGGAAAAAAGTTCATTGCAAATGAAGATGCCACACCCGCTCTACAAAGGCACCCATGAATGAGACACTACAACCCATTGTATGTCATGAACCCCATGCCCAATGAGTATTGATCCTTAATCACTTCATCCACTTCACATGGTTTAGATAGGGATCACTTGGGAAACACTCCTTGACCTAGGGAAAGATCTACCCAATAGGCCACCTTATCAACCCTCCCATATCCAAGCTTGGAAAGTCACATAATGTCTTTGAGCACTTACTTGTTTGACATGGTAATATTTGATGCACATGATTAGGTGTCTCATTTATTGGTTTTCTTTACTCATCATGATATTTTGACTTGAGATCCTTAGAGGGCATGCTTATTTGTCTTTGCAGGACCTAGTTGGTGGACAATTTTGGAGGAACAAGCCTAGCTTGGTCTTGCATGGGGTTTGAAGTCCACAGGTTGTATTCCAAGGGCCCACATGTTAAATGAGAGAGACGAACCTTTGGAGGCATAGAAGATGACTCGAGAGACATGACCTAGTCCTCAAAAGCCAAACTCTTTTTTTAGGAGAGGCAGGATGTCATTTTTAGAGGCATGTCGTCACCTAGAAGGGCTAGGGTTTGGTGGTGAATTTATCACTCATTGACACATGGAATGTTTGGAGGAGAGTGAGGCCTTGACCATGAGGAGATGGCCTAGATTATTGACATGTGGCCTTTGGAGGCCTAACAATGCTTCTCCAACACCAACTACTTGCTCCTAGTGTCAAAACGTCCCCTAAAGGGGTGATGTCACCTTAAGTTAGGGTTTCCTTTTGTGTAAAAGTGAATTTAAAGATGAATTGTTTAATATTATTTGTGCAAAGGGGAAATATTAGGTTTGTTGATCCCTAATATTGTGGTTTACCCTAAAATTATGTGGAAAAACTATGTTAGTGACATTTTGTATAAATAAAAATCATAAGATCTCATTTTGAATCATATATCTTCCATTTGGAGAGGCCTTGGACTAAAATTTTCGCTATCTTTGGATATTTTCTCTCTTTTTATCTTGTGTATGGATATATTCTTGGTTATTGGTTGATGAAGGTGATGTGCTAGCCTTGGAAGGCTCTTGTTTTTCTATTGTGATGGTTTGTCTTAGCATTTTTTCCTTGAATTGGTAAGGATTTTACTTTGTGATGTTATTTGTTATTCAAGTCAAGGTTATTTTGATAGATCTAGGTGGGAAGTATAACAAAATACACCCCCACCTTATCCTCCATCATTTTATGCTTAAATTTTATTGGTTTAACAAGGGTTTCCTAAGAGAAGTATAAGTGCATACACCCTCTTAGCCTAAACCCTAACTAGGGATACTTGCCTTAGGGAGTAAGAGGATTTAGACCCCCAAGGAGGTAGTACCTCTAGCTATTTATTTTCCTGACTCCATTAAACCAATCATTAAAGGCACTAGTCATCACTTGTTGCATTGGAGATATAAAATTGTTGCTTTGGGAAACATGAAATTTCGTGATTTTTAAGTTGTTCCTAGTTGAATAAAATCTATGCTATAAATGCTTTCTTGAGACAATAGGGAATTTCATTTCTCCAAGTATTTATTTACGCTGTTACAAATTTAATCTACAACCATTAGGGCTGTATAAAATTCTAACCAAACTCTTTGATAACTCCTAATGTTACCGGTGAAAATTGCCTAAAATCTGCCCACAAAATCGACTAAGTACAACACATCGTTTGACAAGTTTTGAGCAAGTTTTAGTGGTTGAATATATTTATGTAATAATAATTTTGTTACATAAATAAGGCTGATAAATATCGCTGAAAATAGATTTTTGTGACAATCTTTCTTTTGTGCTAAAGTATTGCTTTATCATTGTTGAGGTAAACTATTCTTTACTAGCTTGTCTCTTGCCTATTCAATTGGAATTTTAGCACTCATTTTGCAGCTCTGGTTATTTTTTATATGCTGATATAGATTATTGATTATTTCTATAGTTAGAGACACACAAATTAACTTGATTGTATGCCTAACATACTATATGCAAGTGTGGCATTTCTTGTGTCTCGGGAAGGTACAAACACTTTTGCAGGTATCCAAAGACTTGGAAACTTTAAATCACCTAGAGACAAGTCATAAATGCCACTTTCCTCTTCCATCATTGACCTTTAGGGGGATTCTTCTCTTCCTTCCTTTCCATCCATCTCAATCCCCTAGGGTCACCAGGATCGCCTCCCTAGAGTTACCTAGCCACCCCTGAAGTGTGGGACATGTATCGAGGTGACATTGGGTATAGTATCCCTTAGTTGTTGCCACTTGGTGGTTGGGTCGAGATTTTCCCAACCTACAACTTGTGCGATAACATTTTGGTTCCATTTCAGAGGAGGATTTTGAATCCTCATCCAAACCCTAACGACACTTTGGCAAGCTATCCCAAATCCTTTTCCCCATCTTTCTTGGCATCTCCACCCATGGGACGTTCCCTTTCCACTTTTCTTAATGAGATATTCTTAAAGCTCATCTAATGACTCCACCTTCCACGAACCCACCTTTCCCTCTTCCTCCCTTTACCTCCTTATATGAGACTTGATCTCACCTAGTGACTCTGAGGTGTCCTTTCAATCAATGGAATTATGACACCATGGGATGAACCCTCATCCATAACTTGTTATGACTCGAATATGGAATTTCTACAGATGGAAAAGGAAAAGGCTGCTAATAAATCTACTAAGGAAATGATGAATCACATAAAAGAGTTGTTTCTTGCCCTTGACAATGAAGATTTGGACGAGACATTTGATGAAGAAGAAGTGATCATATCTTCCCTTCCATTTGATGAAGAAATCTAGGAATTTGTTCCTTCCCCACATTAAGAAGAGAACATGACGAGTTGTAATCCTTTTGAAGATACTGATGACACTTTATTCTGTGACTTTGGAAATGAAGAAGTGTTAGAGGATCCCTTGGATGTGACAAATATTTTTGAAAAATGTCACATGAAGCACTTTGCATTAAGAATCAAGTCTTGTGTGATGAAGATTCGATGGAGGAGCATGCCTGTAAAGAGAAAAAATAATCTTGATAAAGTGAAACATGTTGAGGCATCATTATCTTTTCTCCAACATGATGTAGTTGAAGTTGTCTAGCCGTGCTCTCCTGCTGTTCATGAAGAAACTAGCCTCAATGATCAATGTGAGGAGCCTGTTGAAGATGTCCATGCCTCTACTCCTTTTGCACACAAAGACACAGAGATGGTCATTTTTTCTGATGGTATTGTGAGAGAACCTTTACATATGGTTGATGAGAATATAAACACTTTCATACAGACTAGTAGGCATAGGTGGGATTTTGGTCGTCTCATTTTAAATAGAGACCCCATTTACGACATTGAGGGTATCCCTCAAGAAAAGGGGTTTGAGTTGTCATCTTCAGAGGGATACTTTTCATGCGTATATGATTCATATGTTTGGGAGCCTAATAATGACATGATTACATATTTATTCGGGGACACTCAACTACTTTCGTCCTCAATTTTGGAGGAATACCAAGATGTGGCCACCTCAGTGTGATAAAAGACTCATTCTTCAAAGCAAAAGTATTTTCATCTTGGATATTTTCATGAATATTCACAGGTGAATATGAGGTATTTTTCTACACTTGATCCTGTCCCTTACCTCTTACCCTCTTCTCCAAGAGACCATGCAATATTATTTTGATCTCCCATTTCCTCTCATTTATTGACAAGTAGTGAGTCTTTGTGTCACACACCCAACCCCTAAGTACCTTTTTAAGGGATGTGGTACAAATTTTTCTCTTTTCTCAATCATCTCAAATATTCTCTATCACAAATCCATCGTCTTTTGATGATAAATAACTTTCCAACAATGGTAAGTTCACTCAGAACTGAGCTGTGGAATGGGGGTTATGACCTTCTAAAGTTCTTGTGTTTACATAGGAAATAACTCTCTTACTGCCATGTTCCATCCTCGTGACCTCACATTGTCCACACCAATTGATGTGGCGACACCCTAGTATTGATGTGGCACTAGTCTAGCCTTCCATAGTGGAACTTTGATCCACACAGGCCTGCATCCATCATAACTCGGGTCTTCTCCCAACACGTTATTCACTTACCTTTGATGAATATGGCATCGAGGAATATTCCCTTTCTCTTTGATGGACAATCTCAATGCATGCTAGATCTCTCGACCTACGATTAGGATCCATTTGGTACCTAAGGTTTACCAATCCTATTGGACCCCACTCAACTCGTCAACCCATTGAATATTAACATGCACTATCACACTGATATTCTTAGTTAGCATTAATTCTCCATGTCACCGTAGGGTGCTTAGTCTTGCTCAACTAGAGGATGACATTTTCCTCTCTCCTATAGTCCAATTAAAATACTTAATTAATATTTCGTAGAATACCATTCTTTGGTAATTAATTACTTAAACCTCATTAAGGATAATTATTCTCCACAAACTAATTATCCAGTAATTAATTTTTTCTTAGCCTAATATTCATGGCTCTGTAATTACTAAGGTTTTACTTTCTCTTTCTCCACCTTAGAAGTAGTTTAGCACTAATTCAATTAATTACTCATATGATAATTATGAGTAATTATATTATAACACAATGAGGTTAATTTATCCATAATATACGTAGGTTGATTGACCTTAATTAAGGTATATAATTCAATTCCTCCATGGCACACAACTCCATACCAAATTTTCACGTAATTCCACACACACACACACACACATATATGCATATTTATTTATTTACGGGGGAAAATGATTAACTATATTCAATTTGATATTTATTATTGCATATGTTTTTCTTTTATTAATTATATTATATTATAATTCTATTATAATATGATTAAATATATCACGGGAGCACTTAGGATTATTAATATCGATTAATACCCAAGCCTTTGGACTTCGACGAAATTCCTCATCATACTTTTATGAACCCAAATCTCCTGAATGTTGGAGTTCCGGAGAGGGTCCCACTCATACTATACCTTTGTGCAAATATAATTAATTATATCACCATATAATATAATTAATTCCATTTAATGTTTATTATAACATTGGGATACATGAAAATAGGTTTGGCCTTCAACCGTTTTTCTCTTACGCTCTATCTTCCCCAAACATCCCGGAGTCCTGAAGCTCCGAACTCCCAGAGCCCCATACTCCCGAAGGGTCCATGCTTACACATGACTTCACATTAAATATTAAATTAAAAAGAGAATAAGTGTTGGTACAGTGTCACGTATGGATATCATAATAACTCAATTAAAATATAATATATTAAACCTTTTTGGAAATTTACGTCCAGGCTTATAAAATTCCAAATATTGTATTTAATATTGGGATGAAAGGGAGAGAGCTCTCTGGGTCAACTCCTTCGGCTTTCCCACACATCCTTTATACTCAAATATCCCGGAGCCCCGAAGTGGCCTAACTTATGCACGTTTAAACATTATTTAATATTTAAAAAAAAGAAAGGAGAAGAGATGGACTTATTCATGCATGGCTATTTAATAAACCTTAATATAATAGCATATATTATATTATACCCCTCGAAAATTACACCCAGGTTTTAAAAATTCTCCAATACTATATTTAATAATTTAATATTGGAATTAGGGAAAGATATCTGGGTCCACACCTTCGACTCTTTCACAAAATTCTTCATTCTCATATAACCCGGAGTCCCATAGTTCCAGATTTCTGGAGGGGACCCACTTGTATTACAACGTAATATAAATACAACGAGTTATTTTGAATTATAATATAATAAATTGCAAATAAAGGGTTATTATGTTTAATTATGTTAATTTGATCACAATTGAATATAATATCATATAATTGATTATATTTTTTGCATATGCAACGTTTGTACATGGAAAGGTAGCGTTTGAGTCTCTGACCATTATAGCTTGTGAGATCCATCACCCAAACATCCCAAAGCCCTGAAATCTTGGAGTTCCTAAGACCATGATATGTTAAAGGCATTTAGTCACGGGTTATTCCCTGGTGTACTTTGGCATTTGGAATCATATTAAATTATATTTTCTTTTGGTCTCAGGCCTTTCACGCTCCATGAACTTTAGCCACCATTTTCAGAATGATAATGATGATGATGATGATAATAATAATATTCATATGTATGTAGACATATATACATAAATTTCCATAGTCTTGCACAATTTTGTTACCTAGAAGATTTAAAGGAAATTATTTTCTCTTACAGAAAAATAAGAAAAGGAAAAATATAGTTTTCGTGTTTATAAAGGGATTTAATAAAAGTTTATATTCCAAGGAGATTTCTCCATTGTGGAAATTAAAAATATAATTATAATATCTCCCTTCTTGTGGGTAAATGAATAAATTTTATTTCCTTATTATTGTGCTTTACTACTCTTACTAAATTTAAGGAAATTAGTCCTAAGACAAAGATTTACCTCCACAATAAATTTAAATATTTATACTAGGATTTACTGCCCACCAAACTTTAAGGTGATTCTTCCCAAATTTAAGAGATTTAACACAAGTTTAACATAAATGTTTATTTATGCCCCAAATATAATTTTGAGAACTTTTGTATTTTAATTCAATTATGAAAATTGCATGTTTATTTCCTAATTATTTTTCCTCATTAATCATTTATAAGGACTTCCAATGTTTTTCCATATTTGGGATTATTTCCTAAAGTCCACACAGATCTGATATCCTCTCATCTTTCTAGCATATGATTTGAGGACATACTAAAATAGAACACTATTATGCAGAAAAATCATTCTCTTCTTTCAGATGTTTTATAGATATTTTTAACTATTCAGTCATCATTTCCCAAGCATGCATTAAAATGTACAACACAGTCAACCACAACATCCACTCCCGGAAATATTATTTTAACACACATATAGTCAAGAGATAAAGAATTAAATCAAATGAGCTTCAACTAAGACATTCTCTTTATTTTACTTAAATTTCTGAAGTCACTTTTGTTAGAAATTAAACTTACACAGTTCTAAAACATAGTATAAATTTTTCTCTGATCTAAACACTACAAATATTTAACCAAATATACTTATCTAGAAACTAGATAGTGATGAAACTGCTGAAAGGGGTGCCCTTTTCCACCCAACCGTAGGCACAACAATTCCTGGATGGATTTACCGCTGTCCACCCCCTAGCTAGATCATAATGCTCTAAGAGAGACTCTTTATTTTGTTCAACAACAACCAGAGACAAATATCACTCTCCTCTTCCCACAAGATTTTAGCAGATCATTTCTCTCTCCACCAAGCAAGGCAGTCTGCAACAAGTGCTTCCTCAGTAACTCATCCTCTACAACCCCATTTATCAGCTTGGTTAGAAACATTTCCCAACAATTCCCATACCCAGAACAAATTTGTTTTTCAGTTCTCTTAGAACCATTGAGCTGCATATGCTCTCCCTCTTTATAAAACGATCACCAGACTCATTCCTCTACATCCTCTCTACTCAGAAAATGGCTCACAGACTCAACCAGCTGTCTCTCCTCTTCTCTACTCTCCATTTTTCCTTGTATCTTACCTTCTTCAGTAAGATTTCATGGGTCAAATCCCCCAATTCATGGGTCAGTACATAATCCCCCGTATGGGTACTTTTCTTCCCATGATTATGAGACAAGGTAGTTTTGGTACGAAACCCATTCATTTTCATAAATGTGGGAAGCTAATATTTCATCTACCAACTCCTTCCACTAAGAACAATTCTAGAAAAATGAGCAATTTGGATTTTTATTGATTATTAAATTGGAAAGGGAAATTTCCTCATTGATTCTCTCTCATGCATCATGATCTACCTTCGAAACCCCTTCAATAGTTATACAACACTTTCCTTTTTTTTACATTAGTAGCATAAATATTTACACTACCTTTTTACCAAAATACAATTATATTTACAAGCTAGGGGAAATAGGGGTATTACACTTTATGCACATATGAAGATGAGCCTTAATCTACATATAGTACCCTCCTTCAGAGATGGATTGATCAAGCTTGTGGCTATCACTTCAGGAAGGATTCCTTGCATGATCAGAGTGGCATATATTCTTTTCAGTAGGATTTCCTCCCTCCCACCCATCTCCATGAGTTTCATTTCACGATTGATTATATACCTATTTATGCTCATGATTATTACGTTCTTGACTTATATTTGTTGTTTTACATAATCAAGCACATGGGGAGATACTTTGATGGGATGATCAACTGGTTGCACTGGTTGTATGACTTCACCTGACATCACCCATCACCTGATCTTAGGGCCCCAAGGCCCCAGGTAAGTATCTAGGTCATATTTATTTTCTACATTTGCATCTTGATTGCTCATATTAGTTTAGATTCATTTCATATTTCATTTTTCTCTACCTACATATTGATTTCATGCTTAGTTTATAAATATTTGAAAAAATGCCAAAATTTTCTTTTCTAGATTAGCTTTTACTTTTGGATTTTTATACATATGGATGAAGGGTGATAGCAACACCCTAGATGGTCTAATGCGTTTGTTTGAGTTTTGGAAGGCACAAGTCTACCGGGATATGCTGCAGTTCTTATGCACTCTACGATGAGCACATTTCCCCAGGTAGGATCTAGATGTTATCCCCATTTTGTGGGATAACTAAGGAGATCATGTCTTGAGGCCCTTAGGTTGCAGATATAAAGTGCCAAGAGACTACTTGAACAACAATTCCCACTTGCACATATGGAGACCCTTCTCACCACCACAAAGGTCAATATTTTCAGGATGGAATCCACCACACCTGATGGCTTCCGAAAGGCAATGGGCCTTGCTCCATGAGGAACAAGTTAGGTATTATGGTGAGTGTCATTTCAATATTTGAGGAATTTTGAGTATGTTGTATTTTATACTGCTTTATATTTCATGATATATGCTTGGACATTATTCCTTTTTCCCTGTTTCACCTTGGTGGTTGACATTGTGCCCTAGTAAATGGTATTCCTTGGGAATGGGTTTGTTACTAGGAACTCCCTTGAAGAGACATCGTACCATTCCAAACCATACTTACCACTTTTCATCACTAAAACCCCCCATTTCCTTGTCTCTTGGGATTTTAGGGTGTATTGACCCAAGAAGGGGTTGTCCCTAATTTTATGGGAAGAAGGGGATGAAGGCCCATAGGGATTGTTGTTGGTTAAACAGATAAAATTCTGTGTATAAACCTTCTATATGCTTCAACTAGGGATACCCCAAGAAAGCAATGAAACGTTTCTCTGTTAAAAAATGGGGATCCACATGAATAAATGATTATGAATGCTTAGGGGGTTAGTTGGATGATAGGGGGTCTCATCATGAGATGACCTATCATGATCATGGGTATCTAGTGGTATCAAATTACCATCATCTGATCACCAAGCTAGGGTAATGGCTCTCATTTGCATGGCTGGGAGAAAGGGGTCTCATCATGAGTCAAACTTTTCATTTCCACAAGGTATTTGTGAGTGACACTATCATTATCTGGACACCATGCCAGGGAAATGACCTTCAACTCGTCCTTTAAAACATGAAAGAAACAAAGAATGACAAGAGGATGGGATTGGAAAAAAGTGCATTGCAAACGAAGGTGTCACACACCCTCTACAAAGGCACACATGAATGAGACACTACAACCCATTGTATATCATGAACCCCATGCCTAGTGAGTCTTGATCCTTAATCATTTCATCCACTTCACATGGCTTAGAGAGGGATCACTTGGGAAAACTCCTTGACCTAGGAAATATCTACCGAATAGGACACCTCGTCAACGCTTCCATATCCAAGCTTGGCAAGTCGCATAATGTCTTTGAGAACTTACTTGTTTGACATGGTAATATTTGATGCACATGCTTAGGTGGATCATTTATTGGTTGGATTTACTCATAATGATATTTTGACATGAGATACTTGGAAGGTGTGCTTATTTGTCTTTGCAGGACCTAGTTGGTGGACAATTTTGGAGGAACAAGCCTAGCTTGGGCTTCCATGGGGCTTGAAGCTCACATGTTGGATGCCAAGGTCCCACATACTAGATGAGAGAGACAAACCTTTTGAGGACTAGAATATGACTTGAGAGACACGACCTATCCCTCACATGCCAAACATTTTTCCTAGGAGAGGAAAAACACCATATTTAGAGGCACGATGTCACCTATAAGGGCTAGGGTTTGGTGGTGAAGTTATCACTCATTGACACATGGACATTTTTGAGGAGAGTGAGGCATTGACCATGAGGATATGGAATATATGATTGACATGTGGCCTTTGGAGGACTAGCAATGCTTATCCAACACCCACTACTTTCTCCTAGTGTCAAAACGTCCCCTAAAGGGGTGATGTCACCTTATGTTAGGGTTTCCTTTTGTGTAAAAGTGAATTTAAAGATGAATTCTTTAATATTATTTGTGTAAAGGGGAATGATTAGGGTTGTTGAAACATAATATTTTTGTTTACCCTAAAATTATGTTGAAAAACTATGTTAGTGACATTTTGTATAAATGAGATCATAAGATCTTAATTTGAATCATATCTCTCCCATTTGGAGAGGCCTTGGATTGAAATTTTCTCTATCTTTGGCTATTTTTTCTCTTTTTCTCTTGTGTATGGATATATTCTTGGTTATTGGTGATGGAAGTGATGTGATAGCCTTGGAAGGCTCTTCTTTTTCTATTGTGATGGTTTGACTTATCATTTGTTCCTTGA
>ML800135.1:38507-49061 GCA_009831015.1 Picea engelmannii
GTAATTGTATCTTGTTTATTTGTATTTCAATTTGTAAATTGACTTTAATAAGGGTTCTATCACCCAATAGGAAATATCTTCTTAACTAGTTTGTTTATTAAGATATTTTTTTGTTTTACATATGGGGTCAATGATTTACATATAAATTTTGTTTAACTGCATGTTATTTAGACTTCATGTGTAGAGAACGCCAATATTTAACAAGTTGTATGCAAGTTTATCAATATTGTAGGTCTTCATACTTGAAGTGGTGGTTGATTTGAGTGCAATCTCCCACAAGCTTCAATCTATTTCTAGAACAAGTACCTTATCCATTCATTGGAGGAATCCATAGCCCAAGGAATTTCATGTTGCAAGCTCCTCTTCTCTTTCTCTACCTCATCAAAATCAAAATATTCTTTGGTTACCCTTTTATTTGCATGAAAGCGCTTAACTTTAATTTCAAATCTACTATCTAAGTTTGCAGTTATAATATACGTTAGATATACTTTTGTGCTTTCAAAGTTTCATTTTAAGGCTATATCTAGCATAGGAAAAGTTTACTTTTAGCAAGCTTTGTTTCTTCAAATTTAAAAAGGATAGAAGTATTTCTTTTTCTAAGAGATTTAAATCTAAATTTGGGAAAACTTATTGATACTATTTACTATTTTAGGACATAAAATAATCTCATTAAGACAATTCTCTCATTTCTTGTTTCATTAGGCTTCATTTAGTTAGTTTAGTATAGATTTTACTTATAATTTTTTAGATTTTTTTCTTTTCTTTTTTTGCACATCATCTAACATAATTTTGCAAGGTCTTCCAATATATTTTTGGGCATCTTTTGCCTATATTACTTTGTTCTTTTTTGTAGGTCTGGAGACAACCAAGGGGAGACTGCCAAAAGTTGGTGGATTTGGACCATCTGGGACCCCAGAAGAACATATCTTCCTCCATAAACATTTACGAAAACTTGTAAGCTTAGTGGTCTCGTTCTTATAAGGGACCACAAGCATTTCCAAATTAATATTGTAACCATTGAAAATTCTTAGAGGAGGTCCAATGCCAAATTTCTGTATGCTCTCAGCCTGGGGTGTTTGGACTGATATATGCCTTTCCCCTGGTTTATAATCAGCTTGGAGTCTTTGCGCATTGCTATCCTTTTCACACCCAGTTCTTTCAAAACCTTCAAACCCAAGATCAGTGCCTCATACTCGACCATGTTTGTACATTCAAATGCAAGCTTGTATGAACACATCTTTGTGCCCACCTTGGGGGGGTTATCCATACATTGACACCTGCTCCATCCTTACTGACAACACCATCAAAACTCATGTTCCATATCTTGTTTTCCATGTAGTTCTTTGGGTCGACGCACTCTGCTGCTTATCACATGGTTTCCTCATTGGCTGTTATGATGGTTGTCGACTCCTCCTCTTCAAAGCTCAAGTCATTGTAGAATATAGAGGAACCAAATTCAGTGTTGACGAAGTATATAGGATGGTTATTTAGCTGCGTTTTGCTGCTTAGCATGTATTTCAACAACACTTCTTTGTACAACCGTCTGTCCTGACCAAAGATAGGAATGGTGGCGTATGACATGTCCATTTTCCATTTGCAGGGTCCCCTTTAACTTTGCACCCCACAAACTGGATAGCAACATGCCAAACTTAGGGGGTATGTCCGCCATGACCACGTCCATCATGATGTTCTTTGAAGGAATTTGGGCCAATGACATGGCCAAGTCCTTGATGAGACCCAAGCACTTGACTTTCCTCGAGTCAAATGAGAAAAGGTCCTTATAAGGCTTGGTGATGTCCAAACCCAATTCATCCATGATCACCTTTGGCATGAGGTTGTGCGATGCGCCCGAATTATGCAGGGTCATGTCATGAACCTTTAGACTAACATAGAATGAAGGGATGTCCTGAATATCACTTGTGTCCTTGATGCGCAGACCAAACATAATAGCAGGGTGATCGTCTTGGACGTTCAAAGTGTCAGGAGTTTGACCCATTTTAAGCATTTTGATATTTTTCTCCCCATGTTCACCCTTTCTGATAAGTTCGTTAAAAGGGACAGAGATTTTGATCTTGGCCATTTCATGCTCAAAGTTAAAAGGAGGACATGCCTTCTCTACCTCTTTTCCACTCGCTTCTCAGCTTACTTCCGACGTTTTCTTCGAGGCCTCCTCTTCTGACTTTGATTTTTTAGTCATATCCTTGGTAGTGTTGTCCGACTTGTGGAAGGGGTTTCCGCTGAAGGTTTTCTTATGGGGTTTTTCTGTTGAGATTCAATGTGTGCCTCCTTGTTCCCGAGGTTGTACTTCTTCTGAAACTACATGATGGTGTTCTGGTAACCCTTTCTAAAATCTTCCATTTCCCAGGACAACGCATCATCCATTTCCCCAAAACATGCATCATTCGTCTCCAACATAAAATCATTGTTTTTTCTCATGTACCGATCATGTTCGCTCTTTTTCAAAAACACGCGCGGGTTCTTGTCATCGCAACCACACATTTGGTATTCGAACATTTGATCGAAGTCTTCGTCCATGTAGTTGTTTTTGAATGGAGGCCTTGTCTACTGGTTGCCTTGATCTCTCTGCTCCCTCTGTTCCCTCTTTCTGATCTGAGGAACTTGACCTGTCCCGAGGTTTTGATTTCTGTGCTGGGGGTCATTCTGCGCTCGGGCACCAGGTCTATTTCCCATGGACATTATCTCCATTGTATTGATCATCAATTCGAACTTGTCATCCAAGGACAGAGATGTCGATGGTTGTGCATCTACCTGGGGTTTCTTATCACCTCTGTTGAATCTCTGTTTGATCTTCCCCGACACCATCATATTTACCTCGACTTCGATCGGGTCACTCATCATCACGTCTAGATTTGTTGATCTTCTTTCTCTCAGAAGCAGGGCGAAATCACTGTCAAAAGAGTTTGCGTATCACAACTGCGTGGCCCCAGTGGGTGGCTAAACCTCTACAAGGATTGAGTTGTAAAATCTCATGAAACGAGTTGAGAATTCTTGCACCGATGCCCTCTTCATATTATTATACTGCGTCAACAACTATCAGGGGTTCTTCTTCTCTCCCCATCTGGTAATGAAGGCCTCTTCAAATGCAACGAAGTCGCGAATACTTGTTGGTCGTAAGGATTTGAACCACTTCCTCACCTCCCCCACAAAAATCTGTGTGAACAACCTCATTTTCACGTCTGCAAAGTCTACCTCTTCTAGATTGATGAAATCGTTGAACCAATACAAATGTTTTGGGCTAAAATGTTCCGTTCAACATCATAGAGCTTAATCCTCTGGCTGTAATTCTAGGGAAAATCATGCAGTTGGGTAGGTAGAATGAGGGAGGTGAATCTAGCGGCCATGAATCTAGGAGGGTTAGGGATTTGGGGGATATTATTAGGTATCGGAGTTTGAAATCTCTTCTGGTCGAAAACTATTTTGTCCAAACTAGTTTCTGACTTCGACCTGAATAGGGTTTGCTCAAACAGTGCGTCAAAATCAATGTGATCGATTCTTTGCACACCGTCTTTGGGTAAGGACAGACTTTTGTCCAAGTAATATAATGGGTCCGACACTTGCTCCCTGCTCCTGCATAGAAGTTTCTCGGGATCGCAAATAGGTTTCAGAGGGTTTGGATCAGGATTTTCTCTAGTATAGATCATTTTCAGAGCCATAATTCTCGAATCACGCTACTTGGTGTTACTGGTATTTTTGACTGATGTCACCAGGGTAAAGGTTTCAGCTGGTACAGATGTTTGTCCCTCTGTTACCCTCAGGGGTCAAACTACAATGTTCATTGTTCTCCCAGGGAAAAACTATTCAATTTTGCTCCGCGACAATGACGTCAGAATGTTAGCACTCTGTAAATATGTTTGGTTGATAAACAAACAATGTAGGTAACTATTTCATCCAAATTTGAGACCCGAAACTAGCCTTTCGGATTTGGAGAGGGCTCTCTCGGGAGACAATGTCTCAGTGCGAGATATGGCTTTAAAGATGTTGGCTAGATTTAACACCCTTGAAATAATGGGTTCTAGTTATATTGGCACAAGAGAGTAAGACCTTGGACTATGGAGTCAGTTGGAGAAAACGATAGAAACAAATGACTCAATAACTGAACTTGAGAGGATAAAGGCTAAGCGAGCAACAATCTCTAGTGTAAAATCGTTGTGTGAGGCAGGGAGAAAACACATAAAGCAACTCGAAGCACGAATAAGGATGAATTAAGAGTTTAACTTAGAGGAAAACGTTTTGTCTAAATGGTGCAAATCCCAGGGCACTGCGCAGTGAATCCCAGGTTCGAAATACATTCTTATTTAGACAAAAATAGATATGAATAAAGAGTACAGGAAGTACATACGCAAAGAAAGGAAACAAAACATCGAACTGCTGCAATTAGAATCTTTTCATCAAATCTTCATGACTTTTACATTAAATTTCGATCGGACTCAAACTACATTCAATAGACACTGTCTATACTAATTTTTCCAGCCAACCTAGCTTACATAAAAAAGATAAACTATATAGGCGAGGGCACCGCTTGGGCTGCCCTACTCTTCTAACTAATATCTCTAAAAACTAGGAAATTGACTGTTTGCGCCAAATGACTCTTCGCATGACACTTTCCAAAAATAGACAACAAATACATGTGGCTACATCATGATTGTTTTTAATCTGCCATGGGGATTCGGTTATCGATCAGGTCTCGTCATGAGAGAGTGATGTGTCAATTCTTTCCTTCGATCAGATATCTAAACAGACAAGTGTTTGTGAGAGTCCCGTAATCTACTGCAACGACTTTGATTTCTGTCATGTGTTCATTCGCTGGGGGAATGTGAGCGACAAGTGGTTGCTGACTGTCACGGTCGTTATCAAAATGAAAAAATTTCTTAGGGCAATGTCTTCTTCAAAACTTTCAATATTTTCTTTTGGTTTACAGATACAGGAACAAACTCAGTTAATCTTGTTTCTTCTGTTCACTCGTGAGAGCTGGACGGGCTTTCTCCTCGGTCACTTCACATTCTCTGGAATGCTTCGCATACCTTTCTCCTAACAACCTATGTGCTTCGCGTAGCTATACGATTGTATCCCGCACCTTTCTAAGCTATCTTTTGAGCCACGTCACGTTCCCTTCGTGGCCTTGCGCTGCTGACACTTCAATGGTCTTTGTCGCTAACTATCGTCTTAGCTCCCTATTTTCCTGGGAAAGTTCAGCGATAGCTAGTTTTTCCTGCTGAGATGGATATTTATCATTTGTACCTACAACATCCACCATCCTCATTCTGCTCCCACTTTCTCAGCTTTTACCTTCAACAAGTTCCAACCGAACATCGCGCATAAGTAATTTTTCAGTAACCAATCTTGCATGTGGCTCGTTTGGGATTCGGGTTTCCCCAGCTTCCTTATTTTTCTTTGGATTGCCCCTTCTCTGAGGTATCTATTGTTGGGGATTCGGGGCTTATAATATCCTTCCTTCTTGCACAGGTCCTTCCACTCCAGGTTCCGCGCAGTGTGATATCATCGTTTCCACGAGTAAAAGGAAAACTCCCTTTGTATCCTTGGGGATACCTGTTGTGAGTGATAACGAATCCCAATCACTTTGGGGCTTGGGCTTGGTTATTTTTCCACTTCGCGTGCCCTTCCTTATGTTTTGGGAGGTCGCCATGGCGCGACCGGTATTTATCTTGTACGTAGTGGATCCGGCGAATGCCCGAGGCAGAGAATTCGATCAACTCGGGCTTGCGAGAAAATTTACAGACAGAACATGAATCTGATTTCGTGAATAAAATGGTTGTGGAGCATTTGGAATTTATAACAGATCGGATGGAAGGAGGAATCATGCCAAGGAACATTGAATTCATGGCGACTAGATGTTTCGAATCGA
Organism: Picea engelmannii; assembly: GCA_009831015.1. Taxonomy (NCBI): domain Eukaryota; kingdom Viridiplantae; phylum Streptophyta; class Pinopsida; order Pinales; family Pinaceae; genus Picea; species Picea engelmannii. Next base: position 44,392 of record ML800135.1, read on the forward strand.
ACTACAGATTTCATTGCACATCCCCACGTGTAAAGTACAAGCGATAAGGGTTGCAAGGCATACATGATACAAATGCCGTGATTCTTCATTCTCCCAGCCTTCATAATCGACTGATAATGGTTACTTCACTTGCTGACATGAATTCTATTAACTACTTGAATCGACCTGGGGCACGTAGAGACTCCCTTTTTAATATGACTCGACTCCCTGGGAACAACATACCCATACCATTTACACATGTTTCGACTCTTAGATCCCTTCCCATTTCCAAGGGCCAACCGACCACTTGTTGACTTCGACCCTTATGTTGTTAAGTACCCGAACTCATGTACTTTGACACACAAACCACGACTCGACTAAAACGATCCTAACCAAAGAAAAATGGTGGCACTAACAGGGTCTACCTCTGAGAAGAGACATTGAATTCTCCATAGAACTTGCACCAGGAGCAACACCAGTGTCTAGAATGCCCTATAGGATGAGTGCACTAGAGATAGTTTAGCTCAAGATACAACTAAAGGAGATGATGGACAGAGGATACATCTGACCCATTGTGTCTCCATGGGGAGCACCCACCTTGTTTGTGAAAAAGAAAGATGGCACACTCCAACTGTGAATAGAATATAGACAACTCAATAAGACAACCATAAAGAACAAGTATCCCTTACCAAGAATCAATGACTTGTTTGACCAATTAAGGGGTGCTTCCATTTTATCAAAGATTGACTTAAGGTATGGATACCATGAAGTCCGAATCAAGGATGAAGACATCCACAAAAAAACTTCAGGACAAGATATGGCCACTATGAATTTGTGGTCGTGCCATTTGGATTAACCAATGCCCCCGCCACTTTTATGTGCTTGATGAATAATGTACTCCGCAAATTCCTAGACAGTTTTGTATTGGTTTTCATTGATGATATCCTAATATACTCCAAGAAGAGAGAGGATCATGAAGAACATCTAAAATTAGTTCTTCAAGTACTAAGAGAGCATAATCTCTACTCTAAGTTTAGCAAGTGTGACTTTTTCCAGAAGCAAGTCCATTACTTAGGCCATGTTATTTCTCAAGAGGGAGTGGAAGTAGACCCTGACAAGATCATATGTATCATGGAATGGCCTACCCCAAAGGATGTATTTGATATCAGATCCTTTATGGGCTTAGCAGGATACTATAGAAGGTTCATAAAAGGATTTTCTAAGATTGGTTGTCCAATCACTGCCCTTCATAAAAAGGGGGTTAAATTCACTTGGACATCAAAATGTGAAGAAATATTTCAAGAACTGAAATTCCTTCTAACCCATGCACCTGTGCTAAAGATTGCAGACCCTGATAATGACTTCCTCGTGTGTACAAATGCCTGTAAGGAAGGACTTGGAGGGGTCCTTTTTCAAAAAGGGCATGTAATTTGCTACGGATCCAGAAAATTGAATGAGCATGAATTCAATTATGTGACCCATGATCTAGAGTTGGTTGCCATAGTGCATGCTTTAAAAATGTGGAGGAATTACCTCCTCGATAGGAGATTTGTACTTATGAAAAACCATTGTGGGTTGAGGCACCTATTTGATCAACCAAAACTCAATGCTAGACAAGCTAGGTGGATGGCTCTTCTTAATGAGTTTGATTTTGAAATGAACCACATCAAAGGAAAGGAAAACAGGGTGGCCGATGCCCTTAGTAGAAGTGTGAAAATGATTCACCTAGAAGTGGTAAGTACCTGTGAAATGAATGTCAAGGATAGAGTCAGAAATACACTAGAAACATATGCATTTTTCAAGACCGTGACATCATACCTAGAGAAAGAGCCCACAGGTCTAAAGTATGAAGGCTATAAGATGCTTGATGAAGGCCTGCTGACCTACAGAAACAAATTGTATATTCCAAGTTGTGACGACTTGAAGAGGTTCATAATGGATGAACTACACAAGAGACCATATATTGGTCATCCAGGTTATCAGAAAATGATCTCGCAAAGTAGGAAACAATTCTATTAGCCTGGATTGAAAAAGGACATAGCTGACTATCTAGACAAGTGTCTAGAATGCCAGCAAGTTAAGGAAAAACACCGCCACCCAACGGGGTTGTTACAACCTCTACCAATTCTAGAATGGAAATGGGAAACCATCTCCATGGATTTCATCACCTGATTACCAAAATCGGCCAAGCATAATGATGCCATCATGGTAGTGGTGGACAGATTGAGCAAGTCTGCTCACTTTGTTCCTGTCAAGTCAACTTGCAAGGAAATAGATATTGCCAACATCTTCATGAAGGAGATATTCAGATTGCATGACATGCCTAGGGAGATTATATCTGAYAGAGACACAAAATCTACTTCAAGATTTTGGAAATCCTTAATGGCTGGTTTTGAGACTAAATTTTTATTTAGCACAACCTATCACCCTCAAACTGATGGACATATAGAAAGAGTGAACTAGATATTAGAAGACATGTTAAGGTTCCATGTAATGCATTAGCCTAAGAAGTGGGAAGATTACCTACCATTGGTGGAATTTGCCTATAACAACAGTTATCAAGAGTCATTGAAGATGAGCCCTTTTGAAGCCCTCTATGGTAGAGAGTGCAAGATTCCAATGAGTTGGAGTAATCTAGTGGATAGAATTACAATCGGACCTGACATGTTGAAATAAATGGAACAACAAATGATTCAAATAAAGCAAAATATGAAAACTGCTCAAGATAGATAGAAGAGTTACGTGACAGAAAGAGGACTCCCAGAGAGTTCAAGACAGGAGACCATGTATATCTCAGAGTTAGGCCTAGGAAGAGTTCCTTGAGAATGGGATCTTGTGCCAAGCTGGCACCCCAGTATTGTGCACCCTTTGAAATCTTGGATAGAGTGGGACTTGTAGCCTATAGGCTAGCACTCCCTCCCATAGTGAAGGCACATAATGTTTTCCATGTTTCATTATTGAAGAAATATGTACATGATTATAATCACATAGTTGAGTGGTATGTGATCCAGGAGAAGTCAGAGGGAGAATTCCTGCCAGAACCTCAATGCATACTAGACCGGCAGGAAACCTCACTCAGAAACATAACCATTGCACATGTCAAGGTGCAGTGGAAACACTTTGGCCCAGATGAGGCTACGTGGGAAATGGAGGATGCCATGAAACATGCCTATCCATTTTTATTTACTTCTATATATACAGAGCACATTGATAGATAGAACATTGAGGATGATGTTCCTTTAAGGGGGAGGGGATTGTAACACCCCTGTTTCCCCCATTTTGTAAATACAACTTTATTTAGCCAATAGACTATGGCAAACTCGATATGTGTGAATGTTTGATTCGATGAACCTTTGTATTAAAGGTCAATGAATGTAATTTCTATTATTAATAGAAAATGGATAAGTGTTCCATAACTGTTGAAAGGGGAGTTTGCCAGGATAGACCACATATGCTATGCAAGAGATGGTGAGGGGAACCGAGAATGGTTGAGATAACCCCCACCAAACCAATACCTTGCTGGATTTAATTTCTTAGGAACAGAACAATTGTGTAACCTAGGAATGAATTACCGGTCAGGTTGGTAGGTGGGAAGACCTCCTCAAGAGTTAATGAAGGGATGGGGCAAAGCACCCATCTGTAAGGCTTTCAGACCTGACCACATACTAGGAATTTGGGCCACATACAATCTTGCTGAGGAAGGCAAGAAAGGAAGGCGTGGTGGGTAGATGAAGACCTTGGCAGGTAAAAGTAGGGGGAGGAGAGCAGTTGTAGCTCTCTGGTTTGAGAAAGAACTGAGAAACAAGCGTGTTCTGGTCATAGGAAGTGGTTGGAAGGGTTATATTCCAAGCTGATAAACGAGGCTGATGAGTTACTGAGGAAGTACACATGAATACCTCCTTGCTTGGTATAGATAAGATCTATTTCCAAGATCCTGTGGGAGGAGGAGAGTAACCTCCATCCCTAACTGTTGTTGAACCAAAAGGAAGGGTTCTCTCTCAGAGCATCATGTTCTATCTCAGGGGTGGCCAGTGGTAAATCCGTCAGGAGTGACTGAGCCTATGGTTGAGTGGAAACATACACCCATTTCAGCAGTCGCATCACGTCTTCTGGTTCTGATAAGGGTTTTCATACTTTTTTCATTGAAATGGAATACTGGATGAACACATGTATTTATACATCTAAGAATGGTCTCTGCATTGAATGATCAAGCTATGTTTATGCATTTATCTTCTTGTGAACTTATGCTTCTGATTGATCAAGCTATGTGTATGCATTTATCTTCTTGTGAACTTATGCTTTTGATTGATTGTCTATATGCCCTAGCTTAACCCTCGAGGTATTGTGGGACGTAAACCTGTAGGAGCACCAAGATAGAAAGTATTACGTCAATCTAGCCCTGTCGGTATGAAGATGCTACTGTCTTCAGATTCCTTGCTATGGGACCAGGATCTCATGCCTAAGTCCCTAACAAATTCACGATGAAGGAATTTGTGTGTAAGTGCGAGAGTTAGAAGGACCCATGTGACCAAGATCTGGGAACCCTATGCTAAACCTAAGGGAGTTAAGTCCTTTTGGCTTCAGAGCTTCGGGAGTCCGGGACTTCGGAGTATTTTCGGCCTTAATAGTCACAAATCGGTCGAAGGCAACCGAGAATTATAGTTACCTGTAAGGTTAACCGGTGTTGGGCG
>ML800135.1:138384-151210 GCA_009831015.1 Picea engelmannii
GTGGAAATCATAAGAGGATTTCCATCATGTTCATAAATTAAGCAATGAAAATGTTAACACAATAGTTTATATCCCCATGATAGGGTTGTATGTCTCTTTTTGTTCATCTTAAATCCAAAGAGTGTAGTGAAAATCTCAAAAATAATAAGTTGATATTTAATTTTCATAAATTTCTTACTTAAATAATAAATTGAAAATAATATATCCTACATGTTCTAAAAGTAAACAAGATGTACATTTCATATTTGAATAAAGCAAGAGACTCTGGAGGTCACATTGTGGATGGTAGCATTGTGTGGATGTTTGATGTTCTTGGTTTAATATTGTGAGGTAATTGTATCTTGTTTATTTGTATTTCAATTTGTAAATTGACTTTAATAAGGGTTCTATCACCCAATAGGAAATATCTTCTTAACTAGTTTGTTTATTAAGATATTTTTTTTGTTTTACATATGGGGTCAATGATTTACATATTAATTTTGTTTAACTGCATGTTATTTAGACTTCATGTGTAGAGAACGCCGATATTTAACAAGTTGTATGCAAGTTTATCAATATTGTAGGTCTTCATACTTGAAGTGGTGGTTGATTTGAGTGCAATCTCCCACAAGATTCAAGCTATTTCTAGAACAAGTACCTTATCCATTCATTGGAGGACTCCATAGCCCAAGGAATTTCATGTTGCAAGCTCCTCTTCTCTTTCTCTACCTCATCAAAATCAAAATATTCTTTGGTTACCCTTTTATTTGCATGAAAGCGCTTAACTTTAATTTCAAATCTACTATCTAAGTTTGCAGTTATAATATACGTTAGATATACTTTTGTGCTTTCAAAGTTTCATTTTAAGGCTATATCTAGCATAGGAAAAGTTTACTTTTGGCAAGCTTTGTTTCTTCAAATTTAAAAAGGATAGAAGTATTTATTTTTCTAAGAGCTTTAAATCTAAATTTGAGAAAACTTATTGATACTATTTACTATTTTAGGACATAAAATAATCTCATTAAGACAATTCTCTCATTTCTTGTTTCATTAGGTTTCATTTAGTGAGTTTAGTATAGATTTTACTTATAATTTTTTAGATTTTTTTTTTCTTTTTTTCCACATCATCTAACATAATTTTGTAGGGTCTTCCAATATATTTTTGGGCATCTTTTGCCTATATTACTTTGTTCTTTTTTGTAGGTCTGGAGACAACCAAGGGGAGACTGCCAAAAGTTGGTGGATTTGGAGCATCTGGGAACCCAAAAGCACATATCTTCCTCCATAAACATTTACGAAAACTTGTAAGCTTAGTGGTCTCGTTCTTATAAGGGACCACAAGCATTTCCCAAATAATATTGTAACCTCTGAAAATTCTTAGAGGAGGTCCAGTGCCAAATTTTTGTATGCTCTCAGCCTGGGGTGTTTGGACTGATATATGCCTTTCACCTGGTTTATAATCATCTCAGAGTCTTTGCGCATTGCTATCCTTTTCGCACCCAGTTCTTTCAAAACCTTCAAACCCAAGATGAGTGCCTCATACTCGACCATGTTTGTACATTCGAATGAAAGCTTGTATGAACACATCTTTGTGCCCACCTCGGGGGCGGAGGGGGAGGTTATCCATACGTCGACACCTGCTCCATCCTTACTGACAACACCATCAAAAATCATGTTCCATATCTCGTTTTCCGTGTAGTTCTTTGGGTCGACGCACTCTGCTGCTTGCCGCACAGTTTCCTCATCGACTATTATGATAGTTGTTGACTCCTCCTCTTCAAAGCTCAAGTCATTGTAGAATATAGAGGAACCAAATTCAGTGTTGACGAAGTATATAGGATGGTTATTTAGCTGCGTTTTGCTGCTTAGCATGTATTTCAACAACACTTTTTTGTACAACCGTCTGTCTTGGCCAAAGATAGGAATGGTGGCATATGACATGTCCATTTTCCATTTGCAGGGTCCCCTTTAACTTTGCACCCCACAAACTAGATAGCAGCATGCCAAACTTAGGGGGTATGTCTGCCATGACCACGTCCATCACCATGTTCTTTGAAGGAATTTGGGCCAGTGACATGGCCAAGTCCTTGATGAGACCCAAGCACTTGACTTTCCTCGAGTCAAATGAGAAAAGGTCCTTATAAGGCTTGGTGATGTCCAAACCCAATTCGTCCATGATCACCTTTGGCATGAGGTTGTGCGACGTGCCCGAATTATGCAGTGTCATGTCATGAACCTTTAGACTAACATAGAATGAAGGGACATCCTCAATATCACTTGTGTCCTCGACGCGCAGACTAAACAGAATAGCGGCGTGATCATCTTGGACGTTCAAAGTGTCGGGAGTTTGACCCATTTTAAGCATTTTGATATTTTTCTCTTGTTTTTCACCCTTTCTGATAAGTTCGTTAAAAGGGACAGAGATTTTGATCTTGGCCATTTCATGGTCAAAGTTAAAAGGAGGACATGCCTTCTCTACCTCTTTTCCACTCGCTTCTCAGCTTGCTTCTGACGTTTTCTTCGAGGCCTCCTCTTTTGACTCTGCTTTTTTAGTCGTATCCTTGGTAGTGTTGTCCGTCTTGTGGAAGGGGTGTCCGCCGAAGGTTTTCTTATGGGGTTTTTCTGTTGAGCTTCAATGTGTGCCTCCTTGTTCCTGAGGTTATACTTCTTCTGAAACTGCATGATGGCGTTCTGGTAACCCTTTCTAAAATCTTCCGTTTCCCAGGACAACGCATCATCCATTTCCCCAAAACATGCATCATTCGTCTCCAACATAAAATCGTCGTTTTTTCTCATGTACCGATCATGCTCGCTCTTTTTCAAAAACACGCGCGGGTTCTTGTCATTGCAACCACGCATTTGGTCTTCGAACATTTGATCGAAGTCTTCGTCTGCGTAGTTGTTTTTTAATGGAGGCCTTGTCTACTGGTCACCTTGATCTCTCTGCTCCCTCTGTTCCCTCTTTCTGATCCGAGGAACTTGACCTGTCCCAAGGTTCTGATTTCTGTGCTAGGGGTCGTTCTGCTCTCAGGCACCAGGTCTATTTCCCATGGACATTATCTCCATCAGTTTCTCCATCGTATTCATCATCAATTCAAACTTGTCGTCCAAGGACAGAGATGTCGATGGCTGTGCATCTACCTAGGGTTTCTTATCGCCTCTGTTTAATCTCTGTTTGATCTTCCCCGACACCATCATATTTACCTCGACTTCGATCGGGTCGCTCATCATCACGTCTAGATTTGTTGATCTTCTTTCTCTCAGAAGCAGGGCAAAATCACTGTCAAAAGAGTCTGCGTATCACAGCTGCGCGACCCCAGTGGGTGGCTAAACCTCTACAAGGATTGAGTTGTAAAATCTCATGAAATGAGTTAAGAATTCTTGCATCGACGCCCTCTTCATATTATTATACTGCGTCAACAACTGTAAGGGGTTCTTCTTCTCTCCCCATCTGGTAATGAAGGCTGCTTCAAATGCAACGAAGTCTCGAATACTTGTTGGTTGTAAGGATTTGAACCACTTCCTCACCTCCCCCACAAAAATCTCCGTGAACAACCTCATTTTCATGTCTGCAAATTCTACCTCTTCTAGATTGATGAAATCGTTGAACCAATACAAATGTTTTGGGCTAAAACGTTCCCTTCAACATCATAGAGCTTAATCCTCTGGCTGTAATTCTAGGGAAAATCATGCAGTTGGGTAGGCAGAATGAGGGAGGTGAATTTGGCGGCCATGAATCTAGGAGGGTTAGGGATTTGGGGGATATTATTAGGTATCAGAGTTTGAAATCTCTTCTGGTCAAAAACTATTTTGTCCAAACTAGTTTCCGACTTTGACCTGATCAGGGTTTGCTCAAAGAGTGTGTCAAAATCAATGTCGTCGATGCTTTGCACACCATCTTTGGGTAAGGACAGACTTATGTCCAAGTAATATAACGGGTCTGACACTTTCTCCCTTCTCCTGCATAGAAGTTTCTTGGTATCGCAAACAAGCTCCAGAGGGTTTGGATCAGGATTTTCTCTGGTATAGATCATTTTCGGAGCCATAATTCCCGAATCATGCTACTTGGTGCTACTGGTATTTTTGACTGAATTCGCCAGGGTAAAGGTTTCAGCTGGTATAGATTTTTTTCCCTCTGTTACCCTCAGGGGTCAAACTACAATGTTCGTTGTTCTCCAAGGGAAAAACTATTCAATTTTGTTCCGCGACAATGATGCCTGAATGTTAGCACTCTGTAAATATGTTCGACTGATAAACAAACAACGTAGGTAACTATTTCATCCAAATTTGAGACCTGAAACTAGCCTTTTGGATTTGGAGAGGGCTCTCTCGGGAGACAATGTCTCAATGCGAGATATGGATTTAAAGTTGTTGGCTAGATTTAACACCCTTGAAATAATGGGTTCTAGTTATATTGGCACAAGAGAGTAAGACCTTGGACTATGGAGTTAGTTCGAGAAAACGATAGAAACAAATGACTCAGTAACTGAACTTGAGAGGATAAAGGCTAAGCGAGCAACAATCTCTAGTGTAAAATCATTGTGTGAGGCAGGGAGAAAACACAGAAAGAAATTCAGAGCACGACTGAGGATGATTTAAGAGTTTAACTTAGAGGAAAACGTTTTGTCTAAATGGCGCAAATCCTAGGGCACTACGTAGTGAATCCTAGGTTCAAAATACGTTCTTATTTAGACAAAAATAGATATGAATAAAGAGTACAGGAAGTACATATGCAAAGAAAGGAAACAAAACATCGAACTGCTGCAATTAGAATCTTTTCATCAAATCTTCATGACTTTTGCATTAAATTTCGATCGGACTCAAACTACATTCAATAGACACTGTCTATACTAATTTTTCCAGCCAACCTGGCTTACATAAAAAAATATAAACTATATAGGCGAGGGTGTCGCTTGGGCTGCCCTACTCTTCTAACTAATATCTCTAAAAACTAGGAAATTGACTGTTTGCGCCAAATGACTCTTCGCATGACACTTTCCAAAAATAGACAACAAATACATCTGGCTACATCATGATTGTTTTTAATCCGCCACGGGAATTCGATTATCGATCAGGTCTCGTCATGAGAGAGTGATCTGTCAATTCTTTCCTTCGATCAGATATCTAAACAGACAAGTGTTTGTGAGAGTCTCGTAATCTACTGCAATGACTTTGATTTTTGTCGCGTGTTCATTCGCTGGGGGAATGTGCACAACAAGTGGCTGCTGACTGTCATGGTCGTTGTCAAAATGAAAAAATGTCTTAGGGTGGTGTCTTCTTCAAAACTGTCAAGATTTTCTTTCTGTTTACAGATACAGGAACAACCTTAGTTAATCTTGTTTCTTTTGTTCGCTGGTGAGAGCTGCACAGGCTTTCTCCTCGGTCGCTTCACTTTCTCTGGAATGCTTCGCATACCTTTCTCCTGACAACCTATGTGCTTCGCGTAGCTGTATGATTGTATCCCACGCCTCTCTAAGCTGTCTTTTGAGCCACATCACGTTCCCTTCGTGGCCTTGCGCCGCTGACACTTCAATGGTCTTTGTCGCTAACTGTCGTCTCAGCTCCCTATTTTCCTGGGAAAGTTCAGCGATAGCTAGTTTTGCCTGCCGAGATGGATATTGATCATTTGTACCTACAACATCCACAATCCTCATTCTTCTCCCACTTTCTCAGCTTTTACCTTCAACAAGTTCCAACCAAACATCGTGCATAAGTAATTTTTCAGTAACCGATCTTGCAGGTGGCTCATTTGGGATTCGGGTTTCCCCATCTTCCTTATTTTTCTTTGGCTTGCCCCTTCTTTGAGGTATCTGTTGTTGGGGATTCGGGGCTTATAATATCCTTCCTTCTTGCGTAGGTCCTTCCACTCCAGGTTCCGCGTAGTGTGATATCATCATTTCCGCGAGTAAAAGGAAAACTCTCTTTGTATCCTTGGGGATACCTGTTGTGAGTGATAAAGAATCCCAATCACTTTGGGGCTTGGGCTTGGTTATTTTTCCACTTCGCGCGCCCTTCCTTATGTTTTGGGAGGTCGCCATGGCGCGACCACTATTTATCTTGTACGCAGTGGATCCAACAAATGCTCGAGGTAGAGAATTCGATCAACCCGGGCTTGCGAGAAAATTTACAGATAGAACATGAATCTGATTTCATGAATAAAATGGTTGCGGAGCATTTGGAATTTATAACAGATCAGACGGAAGGAGGAATCATGCCAAGGAACACTGAATTCATGGCGACTAGATGTTTCGAATCGAACTGCAAATTTTCCATTGCACATCCCCGCGTGTAAAGTACAAGCGATAAGGGTTGCATGGCATACATGATACAAATGCCATGATTCTTCATTCTCCCAACCTTCATAATGGGCTGATAATGGTCACTGCACTTGCTGAAGTGAATTCTATTAACTACTTGACTCAACCTGGGGCACGTAGAGACTCCCTTTTTAATATGACTCAACTCCCTGGGAACAACATACCCATACCATTTACACATGTTTCGACTCTGAGATCCCTTCCCATTTCCAAGGGCCAACCGACCACTTGCTGACTTTGACCCTTATGTTGTTAAGTACCCGAACTCATGTACTTTGACACACAAACCATGACTCGACTAAAATGATCCTAACCATGACTCATGTACTTTGACACACATGGTCTACCTTCAAGAAGAGACATTGAATTCTCCATAGAACTTGCACCAGGAGCAACGCCAGTGTCTAGAACGCCCTATAGGATGAGTGCACTAGAGATAGTTGAGCTCAAGATACAACTAAAGGAGATGATGGACAAAGGCTACATATGACCCATCGCGTCTCCATGGGGAGCACCCACCTTGTTTGTGAAAAAGAAGGACTGCACACTCCAACTGTGAATAGAATATAGACAACTCAATAAGACAACCATAAAGAACAAGTATCCCTTACCAAGAATCGATGACTTGTTTGACCAATTAAGGTGTGCTTCCATTTTCTCAAAGATTGACTTAAGGTATGGATACCATCAAGTCTGAATCAAGGATGAAGACATCCACAAAAAAACTTCAGGACAAGATATGGCCACTATGAATTTGTGGTCATGCCATTTGGATTAACCAATGCCCCCACCACTTTTATGTGCTTGATGAATAATGTACTCCACAAATTCCTAGATAGTTTTGTATTGGTTTTCATTGATGATATCCTAATATACTCCAGGAACAGAGAGGATCACGAAGAACATCTAAAATTAGTGCTTCAAGTACTAAGAGAGCATAATCTATACTCTAAGTTTAGCAAGTGTGAGTTTTTCCAGAAGCAAGTCCATTACTTAGGCCATGTTATTTCTCAAGAAGGAGTAGAAGTAGATCCTAACAAGATCATATGTATCATGGAATGGCCTACCCCAAAGGATGTATCTGATATCAGATCCTTTATGGGCTTAGCAGGATACTATAGAAGGCTCATAAATGGATTTTCTAAGATTGGTTGTCCAATCACTGCCCTTCATAAAAAGGGGGTTAAATTCACTTGGACATCAAAATGTGAAGAAATATTTCAAGAACTGAAATTCCTTCTAACCCATGCACCCATGCTAAAGATTGCAAACCCTGATAATGACTTCCTCGTGTGTACAAATGCCTGTAAGGAAGGACTTGGAGGGGTCATTTTTCAAGAAGGGCGTGTAATTTGCTATGGATCCAGAAAATTGAATGAGCATGAATTCAATTATGTGACCCATGATCTAGAGTTGGTTGCCATAGTGCATGCTTTAAAAATGTGGAGGAATTACCTCCTCGATAGGAGATTTGTACTTATGACAAACCATTGTGGGTTGAGGCACCTGTTTGATCAACCAAAACTCAATGCTAGACAAGCTAGGTGGATGGCTCTCCTTAATGAGTTTGATTTTGAAATCAAACACATCAAAGGAAAGGAAAACAGGGTGGCTGATGCCCTTAGTAGAAGTGTGAAAATGATTCACCTAGAAGTGGTAAGTACCTGTGAAACGAATGTCAAGGATAGAGTCAAGACTACACAAGAAACATATGCATTTTTCAAGACCATGACATCATACCTAGAAAAAGAGCCCACAGGTCTAAAGTATGAAGGCTATAAGATGGTTGATGAAGGCCTGCTGACCTACAGAAACAAATTGTATATTCCAAGTTGTGATGACTTGAAGAGGTTCATAATGGATGAACTACACAAGAGACCATATAATGGTCATCCAGGTTATCAGAAAATGATCTCGCAAAGTAGGAAACAATTCTATTGGCCTGGATTGAAAAAGGACATAGCTGACTATCTAGACAAGTGTCTAGAATGCCAGCAAGTTAAGGAAAAACACCACCACCCAACGGGGTTGTTACAACCTCTACCATTTCTAGAATGGAAATGGGAAACCATCTCCATGGATTTCATCACCCGATTACCAAAATCGGCCAAGCATAATGATGCCATCATGGTAGTGATGGACAGATTGAGCAAGTCTGCTCACTTTGTTCCTGTCAAGTCAACTTGCAAGAAAATAGATATTGCCAACATCTTCATGAAGGAGATATTCAGATTGCATGACATGCCTAGGGAGATTATATCTGACAGAGACACAAAATTTACTTCAAGCTTTTGGAAATCCTTAATGGCTGGTTTTGAGACTAAATTTTTATTTAGCACAACCTATCACCCTCAAACTGATGGACATATAGAAAGAGTGAACTAGATATTAGAAGACATGTTAAGGTTCCATGTAATGCATTAGCCTAAGAAGTGGGAAGACTACCCGCCATTGGTGGAGTTTGCCTATAACAACGGTTATCAAGAGTCATTGAAGATGAGCCCTTTTGAAGCCCTCTATGGTAGAGAGTGCAAGATTCCAATGAGTTGGAGTAATCTAGTGGATAGAATTACAATCGGACCCGACATGCTGAAATAAATGGAACAACAAATGATTCAAATAAAGAAAAATATGAAAACTGCTCAGGATAGATAGAAGAGTTACGTGACAGAAAGAGGACTCCCAAAGAGTTCAAGACAGGAGACCATGTATATCTCAGAGTTAGGCCCAGGAAGAGTTCCTTGAGAATGGGATCTTGTGCCAAGCTAGCACCCCAGTATTGTGGACCCTTTGAAATCTTGGATAGAGTGGGACTTGTAGCCTATAAGCTAGCACTCCCTCCCACAGTGAAGGCACATAATGTTTTCCATGTTTCATTATTGAAGAAATATGTACATGATTATAATCACATAGTTGAGTGGTATGTGATCCAGGAGAAGTCGGAGGGAGAATTCCTACCAGAACCTCAATGCATACTAGACCGGAAGGAAACCTCACTTAGGAACATAACCATTGCACATGTCAAGGTGCAGTGGAAACACTTTGGCCCAGATGAGGCTATGTGGGAAATGGAGGATGCCATGAAACATGCATATCCATTTTTATTTACTTTTGTATATACAGAGCACATTGACAGATACAACATCGAGGACGATGTTCCTTTAAGGGGGAGGGGATTGTAACACCCCTGTTTCCCCCATTTTGTAAATATAACTTTATTTAGCCAAGAGACTATGACAAACTCGATATGTGTGAATGTTTGATTCGATGAACCTTTGTATTAAAGGTCAATGAATGTAATTTCTATTATTAATAGAAAATGGATAAGTGTTCCATAACTGCTGAAAGGGGAGTTTGCCAAGATAGACCACATATGCTATGAAAGAGATGGTGAGGGGAACCGAGAATGGTTGAGATAACCCCCACCAAACCAATACCTTGCTGGATTTAATTTCTTAGGACTAGAACAATTGTCTAACCCAGGAATGAATTACCGGTCAGGTTGGTAGGTGGGAAGACCTCCTCAAGAGTTAATGAAGGGATGGGGAAGAGCACCCATCTGTAAGGCTTTCAAACCTGACCACATACTGGGAATTTGGACCACATACAATCTTGCTAAGGAAGGCAAGAAAGGAAGGCGTGGTGGGTAGATGAAGACCTTGGCAGGTAAAAGGAGGGGGAGGAGAGCAGCTATAGCTCTCTGGTTTGAGAAATAACTGAGAAACAAGTGTGTTCTGGTCATAGGAAGTGGTTGGAAGGGTTATATTCCAAGCTGATAAACGAGGTTGATGAGTTACTGAGGAAGTACACATGAAGAGCTCCTTGCTTGGTATAGAGAAGAGTTGTTTCCAAGATCCTGTGGGAGGAGGAGAGTAACCTCCGTCCCTAACTGTTGTTGAACCGAAAGGAAGGGTTCTCTCTCAGAGCATCATGTTCTATCTCGGGGGTGGCCAGTGGTAAATCCGTCAGGAGTGACTGAGCCTATGGTTGGGTGGAAACATACACCCATTTCAGCAGTCGCATCACGTCTTCTGGTTCTGATAAGGGTTTTCATACTTTTTTCATTGAAATGGAATACTGGATGAACGCATGTATTTATACATCTAAGAATGGTCTCTGTATTGAATGATCAAGCTATGTGTATGCATTTATCTTCTTGTGAACTTATGCTTCTGATTGATCAATCTATGTGTATGCCTTTATCTTCTTGTGAACTTATGCTTTTGATTGATTGTCTATATGCCCTAGCTTAACCCTCGAGGTATTGTGGGACATAAACCTGTAGGAGCACCAAGATAGAAAGTATTGTGTCAATCTGGCCCTGTCGGTATGAAGATGCTACTGTCTTCAGATTCCTTGCTATGGGACCAGGATCTCATGCCTAAGTCCCTAACAAATTCATGATGAAGGAATTTGTGTGTAAGTTGCGAGAGTTAGAAGGACTCATGTGACCAAGATCTGGGAACCTTATGCTAAACCTAAGGGAGTTAAGTCCTTTTGGCTTCGGAGCTTCGGGAGTCCGGGACTTCGGAGTATTTTCGGCCTTAATAGTCACAAATCGGTCGAAGGAAACCGAGAATTATAGTTACTTGTAAGGTTAACCGGTGTTGGGCGACTTCCCTACTGGTTAGAGAAACCTGTCTTACCGACTAAACCGGTATCCAACTCTCCATCTAAAAGTAGTGCAAGCCACCGATTGAGAATGTTCGGGGGTTCCCTCAGCCGTTGGATCTACACCGAGACGACCTCAACGAAGTTCCACTTCAGGAGAATGGAGATGCTATAGCCTCCAACTCCCCGAACGCTGAAGTTACGAAGTAAGGAGAGCCATAGATCTGGGAAGATCATAGGAGCCCTGCGTAACCGTCTGATCACTAAGAAGGAGGGACCCACATACAATACTTCGGAGAAGTCTTGCTTCGGGAGAATGGAGTGGCAGTAAAGCCAAAACCCCCGAAGGTCGGAGCCGTTGGATCTACGACAAGGTCAGCCTAACGTTGACCACTTCAGGAGAAACAAGAGGAGACTCACCTTAAGATCCTCGAAGGTCTAGGCTACGATGTAACGAAGGCTGTGGATCTATGGGTTACGTGGAGGCACTGTAACAATAGGATCGAGGGATCGAGAAGGTGATCGACTGGGCGAAGCAATATGCCAATGAAACCTAGGATGATGTGGACCCACTTGGATACAACACATGCCACCCTAGTTATGGGCCATGTGTCCTCTCTATCTTGTCACATGTCCCCTCCAATAACTAACCGTTTCGCCGATATTGAGGGAGGTGTATTAAGGACCCATCGGTAATTTTCGTTGGATCTAGTATGTCACTTCGTGAGAGTGGACCCCTTCGGGAGTTCAAGAATTTGGGCGTTTGGGACACAACATCATGCGCAAGGTGAAAGGCTCGAAGGATGGAGCCACGTGGAGGTATTTCGGGACTCTGGGATCTGGAGGTAAAGCACTCAGGAAAAAAGAGATGTTCAACGCCGAAGTGACGAAGCACCAAAGCGCCGAAGTGTTGAATTCCTCTACAACTGGTATGTTAAAAAGGGATTGAGACCATCGTTGGTTTAGTAGGAGCATTTGATGTAAGATGGAAAACGAAATCTGAATACCCATCCCTAGGAAAGGTACTTAGGGGTTGGGTGTGTTACAACAAGCCACCCCCGAGCTGAGGCTATGAGTCCATAAGGAGGTCTATCTCTCTTGGCTTTCTACTCTCCACATTTATCCCCCCCAAACCCATGCTCTACTCCAACAATAATTCCAATCTGCCAACCGTCTTCCCCTCAACCTGCACAACCTAAGGAATGGGATCCCCCTTCTTTGCCACACACTCTCTCAAGCCTTCCCATTTTTTTCCAGGGATCCAATGCATGGTTGGATAGGAAATGTCACAATTAGGGAATCCATAAACTCTAAACTTCTTCAAGATTGTTCACAACAACCTTCTCAAGGCTCTTGAGCCATTTCCTCAACAAGAAATATCAAATATAGGCATACAACTTTGCTCCTTGCACAAAAATCAACTTTCTCATGGTTTCTCTCAACCACAACATGGCTAGTTCTCTTTTCTAGCACCCAACTCTCCTCTTGCTTCCCAAAATAAGCATGAAAAAACCATCCCAAAAAGAAAGTCGGATTTCCTTTTCTTCTCATGCAAGCTTGACTCTCACATTTCCCAAAAAGTGTTTGTAGTCAACCCATGCTGCCATTGTCATAGATAAGTGAGAAGACTTTTCCCACCTACCACTCTTACATCAATTTAATAACTCTTTTTATAATTCTAAGGGGATAAACACTATAATGAAATGGCTTTGATTAATATAAATGGGTAACCCCTTGGACCCCTCTTTATCTCCCTCTCTTGTGGAATCATAACCACCCATTGTTATAGTCCCTCTTGTATTGTAACCAACCACAAAAAATACACATCTTGTCTCTCAACCATATCAATCCGTATGGGCTATCCGGCCCAAAACATATAGATTCACTAGCCTAAATTGAATTTACACAATCACATTATA
>ML800136.1:70088-81531 GCA_009831015.1 Picea engelmannii
TACCACAAAGGTACTTGAGCACATGTTTTGTTGCCACCCAATGCACTCTCCTAGGCTCCACAATGAACTGACTAAGAGTGTTGACAGCAAAACAAATATCTGGCCTGGTATTGACCAAATACATCAAAGAACCGATCAATTGACGATATAAAGTGGAATCAACCAACTGTGACTCAGAAGCATGAAGCTTCTTCCAGTTGGTAATCATGGGAGTGGTCATGGGCCTACAATCCTCGATCTGGAATCTCCTCTGAATGTCGCAAGCATACTTCCCCTGTCCCAGGAAGATATGTCCAGGCTCCTGCCAAACCTCCAATCCCAAAAAATAGTGCATCAGTCCAATATTAGTCATCTCAAACTCTGAAGCAAGGCTCTCCTTACAGCTACCGATGAGTCTCTCTGCCCCTGTAATGAAAAGATCATCCACATATAGAAAGAGTATGAGAGGATCATCTCCAACCACAATGAAGTATAGGTTGGGATCCGCCTCACTCTTCTCAAAGCCCAACTACTGCAAGTAGGCATCAATCCTCGAATACCAAGCTTTGGGAGCTTGTTTCATCCCATACAATACCTTCTTCATTCTGCACACATAAGAATCTCTCCCATGCACCTCAAATCCCAATGGTTGCTCAATGTACACCTCCTCCTGTATAAGACCATTCATAAATGTGGTCTTCACATCCATCCGATGGATCTTCCAACCCATCTCAGCTGCAATAGAGATCCTTGACCTGATCGAGGTATATCTAGCAACCGGTGCGAAGGTCTCATCATAATCAACTCCCTCAACCTGTGAGAACCCCCGAACCACAAAGCGAGCTTTGTACTTCTCAATGCTGCCATTTGTAGCATACTTGAGTTTATAGAGCCACCTAGAAGTCACCACTGACTTCCCCTCAGGTCTAGGAACAATCTCCCAAACATCATTCTTCATGATGGAATTGTACTCTTCCATCATGGCATCTCTCCAAACATGTCTACCAGTAGCCTCCTCAAAAGTGGAAGGCTCAAACTCCCTGATGTTACTCACCATCGTGTTGTAGCTGCAAAATCTCTCAGGACGTTTACTCTCCCTAACAGCCTGCCTGGGATTACCCACAGAACCCTGAGCCTCCCTCAAAGCATCCTGAAGCCACTTGAGCTTCCTCCTCTCTGAAGTAGTGTCCCGTGGAGGGGACTCTCCCTACTCAACCCCATCACCTGAAGACTGTGACCCTGAAATAGAATCTGGAGAACTCAATCCTGAAACCTGTGGACTAGTAACCTGTGATCCTGACATCTGTGGCCCTGTCGCCTATGGACCAGTCATCATCGAAACTGGGGGTCCCGAACTTTGTGTCACTGAAGTCTGTTGTGGACTCACCTGAATTTGAGGTGCTCACTGCTCACCCCTCTCTGTCCCTCGTGACTTCCTAAAGGCTCCATCCTCCTCAAATCTCACATCCCTTCTCAAAACTGTCTTCCTCAAGGAAGGGATGTATATACGGAAAGCCTTTGAAGTCTCACTATACCCAACAAAGATCCCTTTCTCTGTTGTGGGTTCTAGCTTTGTCATCTTCTCAGAAGGGACATGTGAATATGTAAGGCCCCCAAAAATCCTAAAGTGCCCCACCTCAGGCTTCTTCCCAGAGAAAGCCTCCTCAAGAGTCATACTCCCTAGTGATCTATGTGGACTCCTGTTTTGCAGATAAACTACAGTGCAGCATGCCTCAGCCCAAAGAAATAGTGGCAGCCCCTAATCATGTAACATGGCTCTCGCAGCCCCAACTATGGCCTTGTTCTTCCTCTCAGCAACCCCATTCTTCTGTGGGTTTTAAGGAACAATCATCTCTCTCCTAATGCCCTCTCCTACACAAAAGTCCATGAACTCATTGGAGGTATACTCACCCCCATTGTCTATACTCAGAATTCTGATTTTCTTCCCAGTCTGGTTCTCCACAAGAGCTTTGAACTCTTGGAATCGATTGAAGACCTGTCCTTTGGTCTTCATGAAGAAAATGCAAGACTTCTGTGAGAAGTCATCAATGAATATGACATAGTATAAACAACTAGTCAGATGCAAAAGACATCGGGCCACATACATTAGAATGCATAAGATCAAGCATACTTGTTCCTCTACTGTCACAGCTTGGAAAAGCAGTCTTGGTGTACTTTCCCAAAGAACACCCCTTGCACAACTCCTGGTGCTTTGTACTGAACTCTGGAACTCCAGTCACAATCTCCCTCAATATCCTCAGAGCCTAAGTCACAGGGTTCGCCGAACTTGAACCTTGAGGTTCGAAGTTCGACGAACCTCAACAAAATGTTCAGGTTCGGCTCTGGTTCGCTCGGGTTCGGTTGGGGTTTGGTTCAAGTTCGCCTTTCAGAAAGGGTCACGCGCACCCTAAAGTTGTTCTCGGGCACTACCAATAAAATAATTTATTTTAGTCGTGTCTCGATTTATCCGCATCGTGCCTCGTCCTAGCGAAGAACGCTTGATTGTTTGGATTTGAATAGGCACCGAGGTTGTTCTGCATAAATTAGTGAATGGGAGTAAGGAAGCATACCCCCCATTTCTGCCTAGTCATTCCTACAAGAAGATTGATGGCATTTATGGCTAGCCATTCTGCACCCAGACTGTTGGAATTTACAAGTAGCCATTCCGCGACCATCGACGCTCGGACTCGAGAGCACTCGACCGTATATCTCACACAATTATATTGCAATTTCATAGAATTTAATTTTTTTTAATTATTTGTATTTATACATGTAATTTCATAGTTTTATAGGGACTCGGGAGCATTCAACCTATACAATAGGCCTGTATATCTCACGCAGTTTTATTGCATCTTAATAGAAGTTAAATTTTTTTAATTATTTTATATATACATGTAACTTTATAATATTATGCTATATAGACTATAATAATAGTTGAAATTGATTATTTTTATTAATTAAGAGTTAAATTATATAATTTAAAAATAATTTATTTAAGTTATATAATTAAATAAATAAATAGATGACTATACCTATTTTATTATTATTATTATATATATTCGAACTTAATGTCGAACCTCATTCGAACCTTATCAAAAAATTCGAATTCGAATCGAACCTAATCGTTGTGGAACCCGAATTCGAACACGAACCATGTGACATAGCTCAGAGCCCCATAATGAAAATGAGCCATCCTCCTGTGCCATAGCTCACAAAGATCACTACTGCTAGTAGAATGACATAAAGCACTCGTTGGCTGGAACATGAGCTTGTACAGCTTCTCATGTTGAGTCCCAATCACTTTGGCCGAAGTGATACTGGACCCCTTGGGGAATAGGAGCACCTGCCCATCACGGAACAACACCTCATAACCCCTTTCCTCAATAGCAGAAACTGAAACCAAGTTATTTTTCAAGCCAGGAACATATATGACCTCTCTCAACAACATGGGAGGTAGAGACTCCCTCTGAAAAGATACTGTCCCACTACCAACTGCCTTGACCACCCGGTCATCTCCAAGCACTACCTCAAGATCACCAATCTGAGTAAGATCTGTCAAGTGCTCACGAACACCTGTCATATGGCGGGAGGCACCACTGTCAATATACCACACACTGGAATGAGTAGTCCTACTAGAAAGACACACTACTAAGGAAAACGCCTTATCAAACTTGGCGGAGAACTCCTCCACCGCTGCTGAAGTTGTTGTCTGCTTCTCCTTCTTGTTCGGACATTGTCCTGCATAGTGCCCAAACTTGTGGCATGCAAAGCACTTGACTTTGCTCATGTCCTTCTTGCCTTCACCCTTCGGTTTGTTTCCTCCCTTAGGACCCTTTTTGAATTTCTTCTTCTTGTTGGCAGCAAGAGCCATATTCTCCTCATCATGACCTGTAGATGAACTGCCATGCACATAACCTCTCCAGGTCTCGTTCTGAACAAAGTCATCCCAAAGACGTTCCCAATTGGGAGGGTTCTCCCAAGCCACAATGCCCTCAAAAGAAACATCCCATTGTTTGGAAACTCCATTCAATGTTGTCCTCACAAGCTCACTGTCAGCAATGGCCTCCCCCACAACTCCAAGCTCATCTCTGACCTGTGTCAACCTGGTAATATATGTGACCACATTTTCATCCTTGGTCATTTTAATATTCTTCAGTTTTTCGCTCAAAACCATCTTCCTGTTTCATTTGTACTCTGGTACAACTTCGTCAAGGACTCCCACATCTCATAGGCATTTGTCTTCCCTGTAACATGAGGAATGAAATGGTCCTTGATGGCATCAAGAATAATCCTCTTAGCCTTGATACTCTTCTTGGTGTATGCTACTAGAAGAGTTGCATCTGTGGGTACATTCACAGGATTTGTTGTGGAGTTCTCAACAATATCCCAGAACTCACTTTCTTGCAACAGCGAGATCATCCTCTCCTTCAGAGCACCAAAGTTCACTACCCCATCAAGTTTGTCCTCAACCCTCAAACCAGTAGCCATTGGCCCTTTTCTGCTGAAAATGAAAAATTCAAGTTTATATCCTGTGAAGTGACTGTTGTCCCATTTTTCTGACTTGCTGATATAAATCTATCTCTCTTTAACTCAGCTCTAATACCATGCAAAATTTCAGACCCCACCCAGTTTCAAGTCTCGTTGATTTGCAGTCAATGTTTGATGCCCAAACCCAGTTATGTGACAGCCAAATAAACTCAGCATATAGACAATTTTGCAAAACTAAAACATGAGGATTCTAAACAATATTTAATGCAGAAATAAAACCATATCAGCAGCGCAATATTCAGAAAATTTAACGTTGATTTTTGGTCTAACAACGACCCTGGAAAAACCCACAAGGGGAAAACTAGTGAGAGAGGAAGTTTTTATTATTTCAGAGGTCTGAGGAAATGTCTTTTACAGCATATTCATCTTCAGAAATTTAACGACAAACTTATCTTGAAAACCGTGCCAAGCTTTCACATAAAATCTGAGCCAAACTCCTCGAAATTCATGCCAGAATTTCCTGCACAAAAGTATAGGTCTACTCCTCGATTTTGTGCCTCTTTTTTGCTGTACAGAGGCCTCGAAATTTGTGTCAAGTGTTGTAGCAAAATTCTGGGCAATAAATGATTGTACGACCACCTTGAAAACCATGCCAATAACCCAGAAAATTCACACAAAAATTATCCTCGATTTCTCTGCAGCAAAACGACTGTACGGACTGTCAAAATCCATACGGTACGACCTATGTAAGTTGGTTGTACCTCTTCTCGTCTTCTGTGCCAAAATTCAGTTGTACTGACTGTTGGAAATTCGTACTGTACGGCCTATAGCAATTGGTTGTACCTCTCCTTAATTTCTATGCCAATACTAAGTTGTACGGACTGCTGAAAATCCGTACTGTATGGCCTGTGTGTTGTAACCTTCCTCCTTGATTTGCATGCCAATGCTAGCCTTGGAATGTGTACCCTTAGCAGCAAAAAGCTCCTCCTCAAGTCTACTCTACTTCTCCTTTTTCGGCTCTCTCTCAAAAATGTTGAACAACCAAAGAATGGGTGCCCCCTCCTACCCTAGTCGACCTCATGAGGGAAGGGGAAGAGTCATCTCATCTGACAGTTGAGATTAGATGAGATGAGTGGATGAGATTGAATGTCTATTCACTCACCCTCTCACTAATGTCATAAAGTCACCTTTTAATTTGTCTCTCACAAATTAAATGACTAGGGTCCACATTAGGCACTTTATCACCCCTTAGGCATCTAGGTGATGAGAAACACTTGCCTAGCTACTTTTTAATTATTTTAACAATTGCTTTGGTACATGTCTCACATGCTGCGATATATTTTGCTTCTGTTGTGCTGAGTGCGACAAACTTTTGTTTTCTGCTGGACCATGATATCATAACAAAGCCCAAATTGAAACACATCCCTGAAGTACTCCTGTCTTTTCCACTCCCTGCCCAATCTGAATCTATGAATCCATGAAGTTATATATCACTAGATGAGGTGTATCTTCAATCATAATTTAGTGTCCCAGAAATATATCTTAGAACATGCTTTGTAGCTACCTAGTGCTTATGTTTGGGTTCCACCTAGAACTGGCTTAAAGTGTTTACAACAAAGCAAATATCTGGTCGAGTATTCACTAGATACATCAACGACCCAATCAATTGCCGATATAGGGACGGGTCTACTGGATCAGAATCCGAGTCTCTTACTTTTCTTATATCTGTGGTCATAGGAGTGGCCATGGATTTGTAATCCATCATTCCAAATTTCTGAAGAATCTTCACTGCATACTTTCCTTGTCCAAGGAAGATTTCACCACGCTTCTGCCATACTTCTAGTCCCAAGTAATAGTGCATGAGACCAAGATCTTTCATATCGAACTCAGAAGCTAATTCCTTCTTACACTGGGTGATGAGAGACTCTGCACCTGTCAAGAATAAATCGTCGACATACAACAGTAGAATCACAGGTGCATTGTTCACAACCTTGTAGTAGAGATTTGGATCTGCATGACTCTTAGAGAAACCAAGTCTTATTAAGTAACTGTCAATCTGGCATACCAAGCTCTTGGAGCTTGCTGGAGTCCATACAGGGATTTCTTTAATCTGCAAACATGAGTATCTTCGAAATGTACCTCAAAACCTTGAGGTTGTTTAACGTATACTTCTTCTTCAATTGCTCCATTGAGAAAAGTTGTCTTTACATCCATCTGATATAGACTTCATCCCATGGAAGCAACAAGAGACATAATGGCTCTAATAGAAGTATATCTAGCAGCAGGAGCAAAGATTTCGTCATAATCTATTTCCTCCTTTTGGGAGAACCCTCTAGCTACGAACCTTTCCCTGTATTTTTCCATGCTTCCGTCTACTGCATGTTTGATCTCATAGACCCATTTTGAAGTTACCATTGATTTTTCCTTGGGTCTAGGCATGATTTCCCACACGTCATTTTTCATGATAGACTGGTATTCTTCTTTCATGGCTTCTCTCCATTGTTTCTTATGAAATGCTTCTTCAAATGTAGTGGGCTCTTTATTTATAAGTTTTGTCATACATGTTGCATAGCTGGAGAATCTTTTGGGATTTTTTCTTTCTCTGAAGGTGCCACTTGGAGCTTTGAGTCTTTCTGCTTCTTGTAGAGTAGCTTTAAGCCAAGCTGGACGTTTTCTAGTTTTGGGTACAATGAATGATTCAATAGGTTCACAAGGTTGCATCGGATGATCAAGTTGTTTTGGTTCTTAATTTTGACTTTCTGGAAGACAGGTGTTTTCTTCTTTAGGCTCTTCATATTCTACTTCTTCAATGGATTCTTCTATAGATTTCTTGAAAGCCATCTTCTCATTGAAGGTTACGTCTCTGTTGACTTCAATCTTATGTTGTTCTGGAATATAGATTCTGTAGGCTTTGAATGATTCACTATATCCAAAAAATATGCCCTTCTTTCCGGAGGGTTCTAGTTTCTTCCTTTTATCCTTAGGGATATGAATGTAAACAAGGCACCCAAAGATTCTTAAGTGTTCCACATTGGGTTTCTTTCCTGAGAAGGCTTCTTCTGGAGTCATGTCCTTCAATATGCGGTGGGGACTTCTTTTCTGAACATATATTGTTGTCATGGCTGCTTCACCCCATAAATACATGGACAAACCTTGATCATTCATTAGTGCCTTCACGGTTTCCTCAATGGATCTATTCTCCCTTTCTGCTACACCATTTTGTTGAAAATTATGAGGAACGGTTAGCTCCCTCCTAATTCCTGATGATTTGCAAAAGGAAACAGATTCCTTGGATGTGTATTCTCCTCCATTATATGTTCTCAAAGTCTTGATTTTCTTGCTTGTGAGGTTTTCTAATACTGCTTTGAATTCTTGAAACTTGTTGAAAACTTCATCCTTTGTCTTCAAGAGATATAACCAAGTCTTTCTTGAGTAATCATCTATGAAGGTTACATAATAAAGAGAACCTCCTAGAGATTTGACTGGCATCGAACCGCAAACATCTGAATGTATTAGATCTAGTATTTCCTTAGATCTATTATTGCTACTTGAGAATGGATTCTGAACATTTTTAACAAGTGCACATCCTCTGCAAATTCCTTCATGTGTAGATTGTAGTTCTGGTATTCCTTCAACTATTTGCTCGAGGAAAGGTAATGCTTGATAGTTAAAATGAGCATACCTTCTATGCCAAAGTTCACTGGGATTGACTTCATCATATACAAGAGCTTCATCATTACGTTCTAGTAGTCTGTATAATCTGCCTTCACGAGTTCCAATAACTCTAGCATTCTCTATGCTAGAGTCTCTAAACCAAGATAGTACTTCACCATCTACAAAGGCTATTCTATTTCCTTTGTCTTCTAGGCAAGATATAGATACAAGATTCATTTCTAAACCAGTTACATATAAGACATTACTCAAATGAACATTGTTACCTGATTTCAATTTGATGTAGGCTTGACCAATTCCTTTGACTAGATAGGTGTTCTTGTCTCCAAGTTCTACCTTGTAGGATGTCTTCTTTTCATTCAGACTGGAGAGTCTAACCTGGTCTCCTGTCATATTCCTGGAAGCTCCACTGTCAATTATCCACATGTTATCTTCAAGAGTTCCTGTAAGAGCTTGATAGTGTAGATGATCTATCTTTTCATTCATGATTTATGTTGACTGATAGTTTGTCAATCTTTGACTTTGACTGGTCAAACATTGACTTTGACCCAAAATCTCAACCTTGACGTTTTTTCCTTCTGAGACTGCCAATAGGTGTGATGGACTAAGGCACACTAGAATATCCTCTCCTTGAGTAAAGTGTTCCATCATAAGGTGTTGGGCAAGAGGTTTTAGGGTTTGCAGCTGCACCTGCTAGTAACCCTAGCGACAGTGCTTCAGTAACTGCACCTGCTAGAAACCATAGCGAAAGTCCTTCAACGAGCTTGATAATTTTATGGCTTAGCTTCCTTCCAGTGGTTAGACTGACTGAAAGAGGTGTGGGCTCATAACCTATTAGAAAAATGGGTGTGCTCGTTTAACCATAGACAATATAGCAATATTCTCACCCAACCATAGGCACAAAGGCCACCCCCGAGCACCTTTACCTTGACAGATAGAATTATTCCGGTAGCAGATCAATAGCCAACCAAGGCTAGCACACCAAGCAAGGATAACTAAAGACCAAGCCGAAAGTCCAAACCAATAACCCAAGACAAGATCACTGTTGCAGCAGTTGCAGTTCTCCTTCACTCATGCGCACTTCTTGTCCTTATGCAGTCGTGAGTGAGTGAGAGACAAACGAGCTCTAGCGCCCTCTATTTATACTACTCCATATTAACTGACTGGGCCAACTTCTCTTCCTGGGGGCTAATAACTCAATATTAATTATTCTATTAAGTCGACTTGTCTTCTAGGGTTATTATCCAAGGCTTTAGGGTTTCTCTTGCTTCCCGGAATATTATAGTCTCATCAAAGGTTACAAGTGGAGGTTAATACCTCACACAGCTACCATAAAATCAACAACCTTATGTAGCCAAAGATTGTTTTAATCCGGACAAGTTGAAAAAGCATCCATTTTATCCATACTGCTAAACATTGACCAGTACTTGGGGAATGCTTTTGATCATATCTAAAGGTCATTGTTAGGGATCTAACACTTGCTTATATCAAGAATAGCCATCTTCAAAAATGTTCAAAGCCACCCGATATGATAACACTCCTCAAGTTAAATTTCATACTCCGCAACATATTCCAAGTGTATGAATTAATATCGGGTCACTTAATTAAAGACAATTCCAAAGTAGCAAATTGTTAAGGCAATTGTAGAATTGCAGTTTATTGTGCATAAGTCCAAAAGTCAGTATTTGAATAAGACATTATATCAACGAAAGAGATACATATATGCTTCAACAATGTTTCCATAGCATCATCATGCAACTAGAACATAAATATATGCTAACAAGCTTACAATATTGTCCACTAGGTAACTAGAATCAAAAGTTTTTGGCATATTGGTGACCACATGTGAACTTGTTGATGATAACTTGCATCACAGTTCAAATAACGCAAATGAATCGGGCCTTCAAGACACCCGCCAAATGATAGCTATGGAATTAAGTAAGATCTATTTTTTCTTTTCCTTTTCAAAATTGTTAACTGAAAATCTAGATTTGCCTTCACTTCTATTACTATCAATTATTTTATTTATTAAAAAAACAAAAACAAAAAAATCAAGATATTTAAAAACAAAAGAACATTTTCCAGTTTTGGAAAATCTGTCCAAATGTTCTATCATTTAGAATATGAGGCTAGTATAGATTTGCCGAAATTGTATGTTTCCTGATGATTCCCTAAAACCACCCCTTGTCCAAATTCTATTGGCATTATGAGCCACTCATCCAAAGTGATTGGTACTACATTATAAAGATCCCCGAGGGCCATAAATATATCTAGAACAATTCCAAAAGATAAAAGATGGTGATAATGTTGATCATGGAACAGACAAAAAGATGATGACTTGCAGAGAATAAATTCAGGGCTGCGTAGAATTTTTGTAACTGTGTCACTGACTCATTTTGGAAATTGCGTGAATAAAACATAACAAGGAGCAATTTATTCAAATGTCAAATGGATATCACAGATGGTAAATGCAGAATTGAAAAGGTGAAAGATAATCCCTTGAATTACAAAGAAAGCCTCTGGACTCTGGAGTAATGACAAACAAATGTGCAGGAATGAACTCCAACTGTAATGCTGAAAATATACTTACATCAGACCTGCTATCAACAACAATGCCAATAATTTTGTCTTCCACGGCAGGTGTATACTGAAAGACATAAATAAAAAACCCCACAATCATGAATGGAATAATTTAAGCATGAAATAGTTTTTCAGTGCAAATAGTCTTGTTTCTCACTCAAAACAATGATGAAATAATATATATTATGTGTACATTAATCACTATCCATGTAACATACCAACAATATTTGACAGTCATAATGTCAACTAAAAGAGTGTGTCATATCTAGCAACAGTGTTTAGAGGATGTCAGTCATAACGTCAACAAAAATAAAGTATGATATCTGACAATTAAAGGATAAGTCTGTCAAGAATACACACCAAGAAGGATGTTAAAAATTTAATTAAAAAGTACCTAGGCAAGTGTTTCTCATCCCTAGGTGCCTAAGGGGTGAGAAAGTGCCCAATGTGGACCCTAGTCATTTAATTTGTGAGAACCAAATTAAAAGGTGACTTTATGACTTAAGTGAGGGGGTGAGTGAAGAGACGCTCAATCTCAACCACCCATCTAATCCAATCTCAACCGTTGGATGTGAAACTCCTCACCTACCAAGCATGAGGTCAATTAGGGTATGGGGGCGCACCATTGAGTTGGTTGTTCATTCATTTTTGAGAGAGAGCAAGAGCATTTTCGAGCAGAAAGAAAGAGGCCATTTCAAAGAGCTAGGGCACTCATTCTGTTGAC
>ML800136.1:121064-133255 GCA_009831015.1 Picea engelmannii
AGAATACAAAGAAACCCTATCCTCACAGCAATAGAAAATCTAATGGCATTCTAGGTCTAACTCATTCATATTTTGTGGGCCCGTGACTGCTCCATCTATGAATGGTTGTATTTACTATATCATTTTTATTGATGATTGTTCTCGTAAAATTTGGATTTACTTTTTAAAGACTAAGGACGAATCTTTCAGCAGATTTCAAGATTTCAAGAATCTTGTTGAAAATCAGACAGGCAGACACATCCGGGTTTTCAGAACAGACAATGGTAAAGAATTTGACTCCTTCAAATATGATGAACTCTGTCGGGCTTCCGGGATTAAGAGGGAGTTGACTGTGCCATATAATCCCCAGCAGAATGGGGTTGCAGAAAGAAAGAACAAAACTATCTGTGAAGCAGCCAGAGCCATGATGTATGAACAGAACTTAACATTATCTCTTTGGGTTGAAACTGCCAGTATTGTTGTCTACATTCAGAACAGATGTCTACATCTTGTGATTGATTCAAAACCTTCAACATTTGAAGAAGCCTCCAAACATCAAGTGTGGAAAGATGTTATGATAGATGAATATGATTCAATTCTAAAGAATGATGTATTGGCAGTGGTTCCAAGACCTCGTGGCAAATCAGTGGTAACTTCCAAATGGCTTTATAAGATAAAGCATACAGCAGATGGCAGTATTGAAAAATACAAGGCTAAATTTGTGGCTCGTGGTTTCTCTCAAAAGGAAGGAATTGACTATGACGAGATTTTTGCTCAAGTTGCCAGATATACTTCCATCAGGATTATTATCTCTCTTGCCGCAGTCTTTGGTTGGAAACTTCACCGAATGGATGTTAAGACTGCTTTTCTTAACGGTGAAGTTGAGCAAGAAGTGTATATCGAACAGCCTGAAGGTTTCGTGATCCATGAGAAAGAATCTCATGTGTGCAAACTCAAGAAAGCCTTATATGGATTAAAGCAAGCTCCGAGAGCTTGGTATGGGAGAATAGACAATTTTCTACAGAGTCTTGGATTCACCAAGAGCGTAGCAGATCCCAATCTTTATATAAAGATTGTACAAAATCATCTGGTTATCTTAGTCTTATATGTGGATGATTTGTTCCTCACTGGAGAGGAAAACTTGATAGCTTAGACTAAGAGGGAGCTTTCAACGGAATTTGAAATGAAAGAATTGGGGCTTATGCATTATTTTCTGGGCTTAATGGTGTGGCAGAAACCAGGTGAGATCTTTCTCTAACAGAGAAAATATGCAGTTGATGTGCTTTGCAGATTTGGCATGATGGACTGTAAGTCCATGACCACACCAATGATCTCTAACCTAAAGAAATTACAAGATCATGTTACAGGTTCAAATCCAGAAGACCCCACCTTATATCGGCAAATCATTGGGTCCTTGATGTACCTCGTACATACCAGCCCGGACATTTGTTATGCAGTAAATGCCCTCAGCCAGATCATGTGTGAACCGAAGCATATACATATGATTACTATTAAACATATTCTAAGATATGTTCGGGGGACTATAGCCTACGGGCTCAGATACACTTCCAGTGGAGGTGTAATGCTTCATGGATATACAGATTCAGATTGGATAGGCAGTACAGTGGATCGGAAGAGAACTTCTGGATATTGCTTCAGTTTGGGTTCAGCGATGATCTCCTGGTCCAGCAAGAAACAAGGCTCCATAGCCCAGAGCACTGTAGAAGCAGAATACATTGTTGCAAGTGTTGCTAGCAAAGAAGCAGTGTAGCTCGGGAAGCTACTTTCAGACTTGTTTAGTGCAGAGCTAAAACCCACAGTCATCCACTATGACAACCAGAGTTGTATAAAGCTCTCCGAATATTCGGTGTTTCACGACAGGTCGAAGCACATTGAGATGAGATATCACTATGTTCGGGACATGGTGCAGAAGAACATTCTCAGTATTCAGTATGTTCCAACAGCAGAACAGACGACAGATATTTTGACCAAGCCATTGTCCTTAACAAAGTTTGTGTACTTTCGAGACAAGCTTGGTGTTGCTGAGAGGGAGTGTTGAATTTAATGCAGCTGCAAGAACCATTCTCCTGG
The DNA here is from genome assembly GCA_009831015.1 of Picea engelmannii. Classification (NCBI taxonomy): domain Eukaryota; kingdom Viridiplantae; phylum Streptophyta; class Pinopsida; order Pinales; family Pinaceae; genus Picea; species Picea engelmannii. Next base: position 123,135 of record ML800136.1, read on the forward strand.
AGGATGGCATAAGACCCTAGCGGTGGACTAGGGCCCCCAGCACACTTCTAGCGTTTCTTGGTATGAGACCAAGCAGTGAGTATAATGGAAAAAGACCCTTGTGAGGGCCCCCAGTAGATGACTGGGGTTCTTGGTCTAGGACCAAGCAGTAAAGACCCTAGATGTGTTCCAGGGAATCCTTGCCCTATTCTTGGATTGATCCTTGGATATGTTCCTTGGTGGTTGATCCTTGGTCTTGTACCTTGGTGGATAAGACCCCAGATGTGTTATGGGGCAACCTGGTCTTTGACCAGGTAGATCTTGGTGTAATACCAAGACGTGTTGATGTGTGATCCTCTTCCTCTCTCCCGGGATGGTCCATGTGACCTAAGAGAGACTATGAAGATGGGCATGACCACATTGTGTGATGTACCCCCTTATGCAATGATGATAAAGTTTATTGGTCACCTTGAGATTTATATGGACATGTTTGCCACTAAGAAACCCCCCCTTGTCTTTCCTAACCCCGTGATTGATCTTCACCCTTGGTTTTTGAGTTTGGGTATGAGTGGGGTTTTTAATTTTGTGTTTTGGGGTTTTGGAATGTTAAATTAGAAATATTAATTAATATTTAATTTAACATATTAATTTAATATTTATATTAAATAATATGTCATTATATTAATTAATATTTTATTAACCTAAGCCCTAGCCTAAAACTATAAATTAGAACCTTACCCTCACTATTCTCACACTCACACACTCTCTCCTCATCAAAGTGGCGGATACTTCTGTGATATTCTTCCTCAGTTTTCCGGCCTCCTTGACTGTTCCAGTTTCGGTTTTGATTTCTTGTGGTGGAAGGTTGTTCCTTGGTGTTATCTTGCTGGTTGGTTCCTTGCTAAGTTCTTGCACTACTGCCAGGTCACTCCTACTGTACAGATCTGTTGTCTTCTAGCAGTCGGCCACCTCTTACTGTACAGTTCTGTTGTCATCTAGCAGCCAGCTACCTCTTACTGTGCAGTTTTGTTGTCATCTAGCAGTCGACCACCATTCACTATGTAGATCTGCTCTGTTTCAAGGAGTCGGTCCCCTTTTCTAGGTGTGATCTGCCTCTCCCAGTCGCCATCAATGTAGTAGGATTGTCGTCCCTCTTCTATACTCATATATGTGTTAGAAGGAGTCGCTGCCTTTAATCTGAGCTTCCTCCAGAGTTGTCGTACCTCTTCTAGCTGTCAGGAAAGGGGTTTTTATAGCTTGTTGTCCCTTCTCTGAGAAAGGGACTTGTGGACTGTGTGAAATTCACTCATCCCTGTGTGTTGTTGGATCTAAGAGTTTACTGTTTAAGTAAATTGCTTGGGGTTGTTGTTATTATTCCCTGGGGTTTCTATTTTGGCAAAACAGTCTTATATTCTCTTTGACAGAGATCTAACCCTTAGTGGTTGATCCATGAGCCCAAAACTAGATCTAAGCATAATACAGAGTTTTACATTTTACTTGTGTGCCAAGCTCTTCTCTCATTGTTCAAAAGGTAAATCTCAGAGGTAAATTTCAGTTGCATATGCTTCAGTTTTGTTTTACTTGTTTAAAGTTTAGATCTACTAGTTTTACATGCTCAGAAATACTTGTTCTTTTCAGATCTATAATTGTTGTTTCAGATCTACTGAATTTATTAGCCTCTAATCAGAAATCTTTATTTAGATCTATTATGTGCTTGCTGATCTAGTAAACAGAAAAATTTCAAAAGTATTATTTTTGCTCTTTTCTCTATTTCTAACAGTATGAAGGAGAAGTTGCAGCATTAAAATTTGTGAGGATATTTTTTGAAACAAGGGTGGTTGGGTGGTGCACGAGAAGATTAGTGTCTTCAGTTTGCAGGTTGGTGCCTGACAAGTGTGAGTTGGTGCTCACAAGGGAGTCGATGCCTCCTTCTAGTTGGTGCTAGAATATTCAAGGGGTTGGTGCCGCCTTCTAGTTGGTGTTGAAGAATCTTGGAAGTTGGTGCTTCCGATGAATGTAATCTTCTGATACATTAGAAAGTATTCTGTGGTTTTCTCCCAATTGGGTTTCCACGTAAAATCTTTGTGTAATATGCATGTAATCTGATATGTTGTGATTTAGCAAATGAATAATGTTGTCGAATGTTTCTACAGCTTTAAAGTGTTAAAGATTGCTAAAAATCGCTAAATACCGATTCACCCCCCTCGTAGTTTTTCCAACACATTGTTTTGGATGGCCCTGACATGGTTCTTTGAGGGACGTCCTAGACTTTCACCCGCGACATTGTGCCCTTGTTGCAGGACTTTGGCATGTGTGATGCAAAGCAGTGAGTCATCGAGTGACTTGCCACCTTCCGACATTAGCTCTCACATCTTCAGAACCTTGGATGATAGATAGATGGGATTGGTTTTTGCATATTTGGTCATGATGGCACACAGATGGGTTGAAATCCCACATGATGGGCGGTGTAACCTCCAGGGCTTATTACTCATTGGATGGAGCACATTACAATAGTTGATAGTCGGACACCATGTAGAGATGAGATGCAGCTTCCTCCACCTTGAATGCAGCACCCTAGACCCTTTACGTTGGCCTCCTTCTAATGATGACGTCACCTTCTAGAGTTTTATCATGACAGGATTTGACGACACTTGGTGCACCACTGATGATAGAGCATGGCCATGGACGATGAGATGCCCCCTTTGTCATCACTGCACCTTGAAATGTTGCCACGTGGCCTTGGGAGGCCCTCTCTTAGCCTTTGGAGGCTTGACGTCACCACAGGTGTGGCACTTGTGATGTTTTATTTGCATTTTATGACTTGTATAGGTTACTTGAGGGGTCGGCCCAACTTATTATTGTTCTTTCACTTGTTATGTGGACAAAGCGCTATGTTTGGCCTCATATAAGAAGGTTAGTGCTAGTATTCATTTGAATCATCACTTTTTCCGCACACTAGTGGGGTAACACTCTTAAAAAGTTTGTTATTTCAACCTCTTTGGTCTTTTTCTCTTATGCGCTATGCTTGAAGAAGGTTCTTTGTGGATGTGTTGCACTCTTGGATGGATAGTTTCTGCAAATTAGGGTTTTAAGCTCTTGATTCTTGGAAGAAGTAAGTAATTTCTGCAATTTTATGTCTCTTGTTAAATGTTAAAGGTTGAATTACTATCTTGTTGCAAGTATTCTTGTCTTGTTGAAACCCTAAGAGGGAAACATAAGTGTTTCTTTTTCTCACAAAATTTTAGTTGTCCAAGTTTGTGAAACATTATTGCTAGGGTTACAAGCCTAAGGCCCAAAAGTGCTTGCACTTTAGGGTTTTAACCCTAGACTTTGATCCTTGACCTAAGTGAAACTAGGAGAAGGAAAAAACGGCACCTAGGGCCCAAGTGTGTTTGCACACTAGGCACCTTCTTCCTTAAAGTCTAAAACCTAAGGCCCAAATGTGTTTGCACCTTAGGGTTTGGACATTGCATCTCTTGTTAACATCTTCAAGCCAATGCATTTGAGACTCCATAAGTCCTAGAGGACAACGACACTAATCTAGAGGTGTTCTTGTGCTTATAGTTGTTAAAATCAATTTTATCACTCTCTCAAGCATCCTACTAGCATTGCTAACCCTAACCCTAGCAAACTTTCTCTATATCTTCTTCTTGTTATAAAAATTTGCTACAACCACTGAAAACTATATTAATTGGTTACATACACTCATCCATAAGTGGCCTGACTTGTTCAGAAATTACTTATAGCAATTAGATAATTTTGTGCTTGATGAATGCTTACTTTTCATGCTAAATTGCTACATTTCTGAGTTCTTTATCTTGTTGTTGTTGCAAAATAGTTATTGTTGTTATAACACTGGTTTATTGTTGTAATTTCAACAACCATAGCATTTTTACTTGTCTAGTGTCTAAAGGGCTCTTTTTTGCACTCTATAACTTGATAATTGTCTATATATGTTGCAAGTTGTTTATTGTCTCGTACAGATACAACAAGTATCTCGTTATCATTTATCTCTCTCCTAGACCTAGACCTAACTAACAGGTGATCAAGATAGGGGGTGGTAGGCAGAAGCCTCCCTTGTGGTGGACCTCTTCCATCACTAAAATGAGGGAAGTCTCTACTTAGGTGACAGTGGTAGATTCTTTCATAGTTACACAAGATTTGGGGATCTTGTGGAGGGCTTTACACAAGTACAAATCTTGTAATAACAATCTACATGAATGGGCATTGAAAGAAAAACAAGAACAAAAGACAAAAAATAATCTAGACAATGAAATATCTTTAAAGGAGAAGAAACTTGTTATCCCCATTTTATGGGATAACTAAGGAGATGATGTCTTTGTTGGGTATGTGTTATATTCTTTGCATGTGTGTGTGTGGGCGCGTCAGATATGACAACTGCGTCTGACGATCCCGCGTCAGATATGACAACTGTGTGTTTGGGCGGTTTTTGCTACTTTTAGCGGTTTACTAAAAATAATCCCGGTTTCAGGGATTAGGGTTTTGGTATCTACAGAATACCTAAAAACATTGTATATATTGTATAATGAATGGTGAAATTCGATATAATGAATATAAGAAAGGTTTTCCCGATTGAGGGTTTCTGGTATATATCTCTGTGTACTATGTGAATGAGCCATTGATTAAATTTTGTTTTGCTTAAGAATCTATATGCATTGCTTTACTTCACAGGTTTAAAACTTACAGTCTCGAGGCCCTCGGGTTGCAGACATGGAGTACCAAGAGACAGCTTGACTAGTAGTGTCCACTTGCTCAGATGGAGACCCACCTTACCACCACAGCTCCAAGTTGATCATGACGGCATCCACCACATCAGTTGGCCTCCGAAAGACAATGGGTCTTGCTCCATGAGGTACAAGTCAAGTATTATGGTGAGTATCATTTCAATATTTGAGGCATTGGAGTTTGTTACATCTATTACTGCTTTTGATTATATGACATTTGCTTGGACATTATACTCGTTGCCCTATTTCACCTTGGTGGTTGACTTTGCGCCCTAGTAAATGGGTCACCCTTAGGGATAGGTATGCTACTGGGAGGTCCTTTGGACAAATCATCATGCCATTCCCGACCATACTTGCCACTTTCCATACTTCATCCCCTCATCTTCTCACCTTCTGAGTTTTTCAGGTGTCCTGACCCAACAAGGGGTTGTCCCTCACTTCATGGGAAGAAGGGGTTGAAGGCCCAGAGGCTTGTGGCTAGCAAAAGATAAAATCCTAATTATGAACCTTCCAAATGCGCGCCCAAAGAGGTCTTGAGAGCAATGAAAAGCTTCTCCTAAAAAACCAAAGATCTGCAAAAGCAAAATAACATTATATAGATGTCCCCACTTGTTGAGGTGTGTACAGTCATGTGGTGTCCCCTTCTTTCCTTGCATATGTCACTCTGTGTACCTCTAGCTTCAAGTGGCTTTGTCGTATTGCCCCCCAAGCTAATCGATTCACCAAATGGGAGTACCCAAGGTTCTGGACTGCTAATTAATTAATGGCAATGAATGGGCTTAGAAAAAGAATGCATTGAAAACGAAGGTGCAACACACCCTCTACAAAGGCACCCATAAGTGAGACACTACAAGCCCTTGTATGTCACGAACCCCATGCCCAAAATATTTCCCCTCATCCATAACACATCATCCACATGACTTTGAAAGAGTTCCCCTCGCGAAACACCCCTAAACTTGAGGGACGATTCACCCAATAGGTCGTTTTGTCATCCCTCCCATACTCAAACTTAGTAAATTGCATAGAGTCTTTGAACATTAGTTTATTTTGATGAGGTAGTTTGGATGTACATGCTTAGATGGCTCTTTCATTGATTTGATTTACTCATCATGATGCTTTGCCTTGAGATCCTTGGAGGGCGTATCCATTTGTCTTTGTAGGACCCAGCTGGTGGACAGTTTTGGAGGTGTTTTCGCACAATCTATACTTGCCCAAAGCCCAAAGCAAGTAGATACAAGACTGGCATAACAGGGAGTGACCTATCACTGTCACCTTAATAAGGAACCCCTTTCTATTTAGGAGTATATCAATGTACCCCAGGGGAGATGTCCCCAGTGACCTGAGGGTTTGAGAAGGCTAGGGAAAAAGTACAAGAAAATTCCCCCCTCTCACAGGTCACTCGATTTCAAAGGTTCTTTGTGTCTTATAGAGATGAAGCAAAAGATAAATGAGGTGTACCTGCCCAGAACAAGACAACAATAGCAAAAGCATGCAATTTCAAGGTACCATATGATGTTAGTGCTTCATAAAACCATGAACCTTTGGAAAATAAGTAAGCTGATAAAATACTGCAGCAAAGTAATTATCTATAACAACAATGAATGTTTTGTATTAGCCACAATAATTATGCTTCAAAAATGCTTGAAAAATGACAAGAATATAGCTCTAATTTGACAGAATGATAGAAACTTGTCAGAAGCAAAGTTGGCAATGTCTAATCAGCTTTTAATGTCACTCTTTAAGATGAATTTGTTGTTGTAAGATGGTTGTAGCAATCTTTTGCAACAGCAGCAAGTTAGTTAGGGAGTTAGTCTAGTTTAAGGTTAGTAAAAGTTGGTAAAGGTTTCAAGGAAGGTTGTTTGAGAGTTGTTTGATCAATCAATCAATAAGGTGAGTGGACTAGTGCCTTTTAGGGTATAAGGAGTCAACGATAGCAGCAGGAGATCTTAGAGAAAAATAGCAATGATAGTACTTAGCCAAAGGAAATGGAATAGATGGAGGAGGTGTTGGTAACCCAAGGCCTCAAACATCCAAGTCCTAAGAGAAAATCGGCTAGAAAGTAAGAAGCCTTAGGCCCTAGTGGTTTCTCTTTCCTTAGACAACTTGGAAATGATATATGCAATAGGCAATTAGAGTATGGCTACTAGAGTGCTAGCATTTACGGCTCAAGTAGCTACTTCTAAACAAGGTGTACTTTGAGAAAATTAAACAAGTGGAAAACTAAAGAGAGAAAGATAACAAATTATGTTTCTCTCCTAGGGTTTTAAGAAAGCAATTTCATACTCTTTAACATGAACCAAGTAAAATTTACAACAAGTATTCAATAACCTAACAAATTGCAGATTTTCTACTTACTTCACCAAGAATAATCAAGCCAAACCCTAGTTGAAGATCCTCCACAATGAAAAATAGCCAAAATACACCAAAATTTGCCTCTCCAAAAAGTTGCGCACCACTTAGTTCAGCCAATAACCCTTAAAGAGGGCCGAATTTCAGACCACACACTTGTGTGATGAGAGATGATGATAAAAATGAGAGTTTTCTCTCTTATTTATACAATATCAATGACCTTTAATTACAATTAGGTCATAAAAAGGTCGACATGGCCAAATTACATTTAAAATTCAGTTTTCACATAAATAACATTAATTAAAATCTAAAATCATATCCAAGGGTCACGTCATGCCCTTCTAGGGTGACGTTAGGCCCCTAGGGTGGAACGTCAGGCCTCAAATGCAGAACGTTTGGCCTCCAAAGGCCCTGAATGCTGCCACACGTGCCAACTAGCACACAATTACCCTCATAAGTGCAAACCGTAACTCTGGATGACGTCGAGGTTATAATAATGACGTCATGTGCTCTCAAGGGTCAACGTCCAGGTGGAAAGGCAAGACCCCCCTGGGTCTAGGTCTACCAGATTGTCTCGGGGGCAACGTCCTTCTTTCTTCCTAGTGCAAGCCTCTGGTGTCTCTCTGCCTCTGGTTGGGGTCACAACATCCATTTGTCGGCTTTCAACCCCATGGAGGTCCGAACTAATCATTCCCCCATATGTACTTGTCCACCGAGCAAAGTCCTACAGCAGCAACAAGTACGCCCTCCAGGGGCTCATAAGTCACAGGGATCATAGCAATGTCAATCACATCTAATAATCAAATTACCTAAACATGTGCATTAAACCCCCCTTTACCCACACAAATGCTCAAAGACATTATGCAGTTTAACAAGTCTGGTTTGGAGAGGGTCTCAAGATGTCCTATTGGGCTAATCCTCCTTAACTTCGGGGTGTTTCCCAAGTGAGAGCCAATCTAGGTCATGTAAGTTTGTGTGAGGTGACATGGGAAGTGTTTGGGCATAGGGTGCAGTGATAACAGGGAAATGTACGTCTTGCCTGTGAGTGCCTCTATAGAGGGAGAGTTGCACCTTATCATGGATGCCATTGTTTCCTAGCCCATTCAATGCCTTTTATTCTTAGTCTTATTGCTTTTTCTTTTGTGCTTCAAGGGGAGAGCTGAGGGACACTGTCTTGGCTTGGTGACCAGAGGTGACAGCGTTACCCACAAGCATTTCACGAAGATGAGAAAGTTGGCTCGTGATGAGACCCCCTTTCTCTTGGCTATGCCACCAAGAGCCACTACCCTGGTTTGGTGACCAGATAGATGGTAGTGTCATACCTCTATATGCCCATGGTCCTAATAGGCCGACTCATGATGAGACCTCCCATCCACCAGCTAATACCTTGAGTGTTTATTTATCTTACGGGTTCCCTTTTCTTACTGAGAAGCCTTTTACTGCTTTCTCGGGAATCCCTGGGCAAAGCATCTCAAAGGTTTCATTTTGGCTTTTAACTCTTGCCAACTACTTTTACCCTCTAGGCCTTTACCCCCTTCTTCCTACGAGGCAAGGTACAACCCTTCCTAGTGTGGCAAAACAAATGCCCGAACAAAGGTAGGGGGGAAAATGAGAGGAGTGATGATGGAAAGTGGTAAGTATGGAGGGAATGGACAATGACCTTTCATAGACCCACCCAGTGGCAACTCATCCTAAAAGGAGATCAACTTACTAGGGCATCATGTCACCCTCCCAGGTATGAGCAACTTAAAGAGCATAAATTCCAAGTAAACGTTATGAAATGAAGGAGAATTCAATGCAACATGTTCAAGTGCTTCAATAATCAGAGTGACACATACCATGATACCTGGACTCATTACCTCATGGAGCAAGACTTACTACTACTTCAGGACAAGGTTGGTGGGATGGATACTGTTGTTGTTGATAGATGGGCTGCATTAAAGAAAAGATGGGCCCTTCGGGGCCATGCTCAAGTCATCCGACTCTCGGCACTCCATGTCTAGGACCTGTGGGCCTCAACACATGATCTCCTTAGTTATCCCTAGGATAGGGGATAACAGGAGGAACAAGCCTAGCTTGGGCTTCCATGGGGCTTGAAGCCCACAAGTTGGATGCCAAGGGCCCACATGTCGGATCACGACAACTTGCCTTTGGAGGCCTAGAAGACACCTTGGAGGACCTTGCCTAGCGCTCACATGCCAAAAGACTTACCAAGGAGGGGCAAAATGTCACTCTTTGGGACTTGACGTCACCTAGGGCTAGGGTTTATTGATGGAGTTGTTATTAATTAACACTTGGCATGATTTGATCGAAGGAAGCATGAATTGAAGGAAGAGACCTTGGCGCATGAAGAGGAGGCTCTAGAAGCCCCAATGACCATCACCTTTTTCTCCAACGGCTTGGCAAATGTGTCAAAACATCTCCCTAAAGGGGTGACATATTACTTAGGGCTTTTCTTTCATGTGCAAAGTAAAAATTAAATATTATTATTTGTGTAAAGGGGTAAGACAAGGGTTGTTGAGTCTTGACCCCTTGCCTTATGTTTTACCCTAACTTATGTGGACAAACTATGTTTTAGACATTTTGTATAAGTAGAGATCATTTGAATCACATTTCATAACATAACTCCCATTGTGAGAAGTACTTGGCTGAAATTTCTGCTATTCTTGGGCATTTTCTCTCTCCTTTGCACTTGTTACGGTTTTCTTTGCTATTGGTGGAAGGAAGTGGTGCGCTACCTCTTGTGGAGTGTTTCTCTTGCATATTGGTGGATAACTCTTGGTAAAGTTGAAGTTTCTCTTGTTAATTCTTGCTCTATGTGAAGGGTTTTATCTTGTTATGGTCTCTTTTTCTTGGTTGCAAGGTTAACTAGTTGGATTTCTTAAGGAGTATAAATGCATACAACCCCACTAAGCTCATTAATATTTGTCTTGGAAATAATTTGTTGCTTAAGGTAGTGCTACGAGAAGTAAAAGGGCTTACACCCTCCTAGCACTTCTTAGTTATCTTTACTTGCCTTGGGGAGTAAGAGGGTTTACACCCCCAAGG
>ML800136.1:151421-162067 GCA_009831015.1 Picea engelmannii
ACCAAGGATCAACCGATGTTTTAAACATGGGTTCCCTGGAACACATCCAGGGGCCCTAGTCACATCTAGGGACTTATATCAACCACCAAGGAACGTATCCAAGGATCAATCCAAGCATAGGGCAAGGATTCCCTGGAACACATCTAGGGGTCCTAGAATACATCTAGGGTCTTTACTACTTGGTCCTAGACCAAGAACCTCAGTCATCTATTGGGGGCCCTCACAAGGGTCTTTTGCCATTACACTCACTGCTTGGTCTCATACCAAGAAACGCTAGGAGTGTGCTGGGGGCCCTAGTCCACCGCTAGGGTCTTATGCCATCCTCCAGGAGAATGGCTCTTGCAGCTGCACTAAATTCAACACTCCCTCTTAGCAACACCAAGCTTGTCTCGAAAGTACACAAACTTTGTCAAGGACAATGGCTTGGTCAAAATATCTGCCGTCTGTTCTGCCGTTGGAACATACTGAATACTGAGAATGTTCTTCTGCACCATGCCCCGAACATAGTGATATCTCATCTCAATGTGCTTCGACCTGTCGTGAAACACCGGATTCTCGGAGAGCTTTATACAACTCTGGTTGTCATAGTGGATGACTGTGGGTTCTAGCTCTGCACTAAACAAGTCTGAAAGTAGCTTCCTGAGCCACACTGCTTCTTTGCTAGCAACACTTGCAACAATGTATTCTACTTCTGCAGTGCTCTGGGCTATGGAGCCTTGTTTCATGCTGGACCAGGAGATCATCGCTGAACCCAAACTGAAGCAATATCCAGAAGTTCTCTTCCGATCCACTGTATTGCCTATTCAATCTGAATCTGTATATTCATGAAGCATTACACCTCCACTGGAAGTGTATCTGAGCCCATAGGCTATAGTCCCCCGAACATATCTTAAAATATGTTTAATAGCAACCATATGTATATGCTTCGGTTCACACATGAACTGGTTGAGGGCATTTACTGCATAACAAATGTCCGGGCTGGTATGTATGAGGTACATCAAGGACCCAATGATCTGCCGATATAAGGTGGGTTCTGGATTTGAACCTATAACCTGATCTTGTAATTTCTTTAGGTTAGAGATCATTGGTGTGGTCATGGACTTACAGTCCATCATGCCAAATCTGCGGAGCACATCAACTGCATATTTTCTCTGTTAGAGAAAGATCTCACCTGGTTTCTGCCACACCATTAAGCCCAGAAAATAATGCATAAGCCCCAATTCTTTCATTTCAAATTCCGCTGAAAGCTCCCTCTTAGTCTAAGCTATCAAGTTTTCCTCTCCAGTGAGGAACAAATCATCCACATATAAGACTAAGATAACCGGATGATTTTGTACAATCTTTATATAAAGATTGGGATCTGCTATGCTCTTGGTGAATCCAAGACTCTGTAGAAAACTATCTATTCTCCCATACCAAGCTCTCGGAGCTTGCTTTAATCCATATAAGGCTTTCTTGAGTTTGCACACATGAGATTCTTTCTCATGGATCACGAAACCTTCAGGCTGTTCGATATACACTTCTTGCTCAACTTCACCGTTAAGAAAAGCAGTCTTAACATCCATTCGGTGAAGTTTCCAACCAAAGACTGCGGCAAGAGAGATAATAATCCTGATGGAAGTATATCTGGCAACTTGAGCAAAAATCTTGTCATAGTCAATTCCTTCCTTTTGAGAGAAACCACGAGCCACAAATTTAGCCTTGTATTTTTCAATACTGCCATTTGCTGTAGGCTTTATCTTATAAAGCCATTTGGAAGTTACCACTGATTTGCCACGAGGTCTTGGAACCACTGCCCATACATCATTCTTTAGAATTGAATCATATTCATCTATCATAACATCTTTCCACACTTGATGTTTGGAGGCTTCTTCAAATGTTGAAGGTTCTGAATCAATCACAAGATTCAATTCAACTATAAGGCCGGAGTACTTATTTGGTCTCTTGCTTTCTCTGAAAGTGCCCTTAGGTGCTGAAAGCTTTTCTGCTTCCTTTAGAATTTCCCGGCACCAGGCTGGTTTCCTTTTAATAGGAGGTTTCTTTAAAGGAAACTCGATAGTATCCCTCAAGGGATCCACTGGAAGTTCTGAGGTCTCCTCTCTCTGCTCATCTGGAAGAGGTGAATCTGAAGATTCAAGAGATGGAGCTTCCTGCTCTCCTGAATCACATGGAAGATCTCTGGCACGATGAAAAACGACTTCTTCATGAAAAGTCACGTCTCTGCTGACCTCGATGAACCTTTGACCTGGGATATAAATTCTGTAAGCCTTTGAGGTTTCAGTGTATCCCACAAAAGTTCCTTTCTTTCCGGAGGGCTCTAGCTTAGTCCTCTTTTCTTTTGGAATGTGAACATAGATTGGATTGCCAAAGATTCTCAAGTGATCAACTGAAGGCTTTATACTGATGAAATTTTTTTTTGGAGTTTTTGCTTCAAGGGCTTTGTGTGGACATCTGTTCTGAATGTAGACAACAATACTGGCAGTTTCAACCCAAAGAGATAATGTTAAGTTCTGGTCATACATCATGGCTCTGGCTGCTTCACAGATAGTTTTGTTCTTTCTTTCTGCAACCCCATTCTGCCGGGGATTATACGGCACAGTCAACTCCCTCTTAATCCCGGAAGCCCAACAGAGTTCATCATATTAGAAGGAGTCAAATTCTTTACCATTGTCTGTTCTGAAAACCTGGATGTGTCTGCCTGTCTGATTTTCAACAAGATTCTTGAAATCTTGAAATCTGCTGAAAGATTCGTCCTTAGTCTTTAAAAAGTAAATCCAAATTTTATGAGAACAATCATCAATAAAAATGATATAGTAAATACAACCATTCATAGATGGAGCAGTCACGGGCCCACAAAATATGAATGAGTTAGACCTAGAATGCCATTAGATTTTCTATTGCTGTGAGGATAGGGTTTCTTTGTATTCTTTTCGAGTGCACAACCTTTACAAACGCTATCATGCTCAAAAGAAAATACTGACATACCTGTTACCATCTTTTGCAAACCTGGAAGTGCATTGTAGTTGAGATGTCCAAGCCTTCTGTGCCAGAGCTCGCAAGGATTTATCATTTCGTGAGCTAGTGCTTGAACAACTTGGCCTAAGATTTTATAAAGTCCACTCTCACGAGTTCCAATAGTCATAGCAGTGCTCAGATCTCGATTTGAGGGCCACATGAGAGCCTTCCCTTTGGTGAAGGCTATTGAGTATCCTTTGCTTTCTAACACTGCAACTGAGATTAGATTTTTTTTTAAACCAAGAACATAAAGAATTTCATCAATATGAAAGATATTACCTGATTGAAGTTGGAAAGAAGCAGATCCAAAACCTTTTATGTCATAAGTACCATCATCACCCAGTTCTACCTTTACATTGAATTTCTTCTCCCGATAGTTTGCAAGATTTTGTTTGAAACCTGTCATGTGTTTGGAGGCATCGCTGTCCATTAACCAAATCTCCTTCGACTTGGTTATAGTGCTAGAAAGCGCTGAGATGGGATAATATTCTTGATGTTGTTCTTGCTCTTTGGTGGCTGCCTTGGTTTGTCTTCTTTGAGGTTCCTGTTTAGGTTCAACCTCTTCAGTAGCAACTGTGGCTTGAAACTTTCCTTTTCTTCTCTGTTGAGAGGGAGGGTTTCTGTAATCTTTTGCATAATGTCCTAGCTTATTGCAGTTAAAACATCTTACTTTAGATAAATGGGTATTAAGATGAGATAACTTACCTTGAGGTTTCTTACCTTTGCCTTTAGATTGAGGAAATTTCTTCCATTTCTTGGCTTTCGCTGAAAGGGCACGATCTCTTATAATTGAATGTTCATTTTTGCTTTTGAGTCTTCCTTCTTCTTCTAAGCAGTCATGCCATAATCTGTCAAAGTTAGGTTGAACTTCTCTTCCATTGAATGAAGCGAGAAAAACTCCCCATGACTCAGGGAGTCCATCAACTGTAGTTTTCACAAGGTCATCATCATCTACAACAACTCCTATTGCTATAAGTTGATCTCTGGTTTGAGCAATCTTGGAGAAGAAGGAAGCAATTGTTTCATCTTTTCCCATCCTCAAAGTACGTAGTTGTTTCTTCAATATTCTCTTCCGAGTTGGTGCCTTCTTTTCATAGAGATTTGCAAAAGCATCAAAGCAATCTTTGGTAGTCCTTAGATGACCAATGATGGGCATCATGCTGTCCTTAACATAATAAAAAATGATTCTTTTAGCTTTGGCTTGTTTCTTCCTGTATGCTGCCCTGGCTGTGTTTGAAGTGGGTTCTTCAATTACCCTAGTAATCAGCTCTTCCAAATCACTCTCTTCATGGATGTTGAGTATCCTGCATTTCCAAGCATTGAAGTTGGAAGCCTCTACAAGTTTGTCTTCAACTTTGACTGAAGAGGAGGCCATGCTGAGTTTTGGATCAATTTAGTAAAAGATATGCTGCTGATCTGCAAAACAAATCCTAACAATATGGATTTGCGCAGGCTCAAGTCTGCACTTCTTGAGCTATTTTCACGCCCTAAGCTCTGATACCATGTTAGAAATAGAGAAAAAAACAAAAATAATACCTTTGAAATTTTTCTGTTTACTAGATCAGCAAGCGCATAACATATCTAAATAAACATTTCTGATTAGAGGCTAAGAAATACAGTAGATCTGAAACAACAATTATAGATCTGAAAAGAACAAGTATTTCTGAGCATGTAAAACTAGTAGATCTAAACTTTAAACAAGTAAAACAAAACTGAAGCATATGCAACTGAAACTTACCACTGAGATTTACCTCTTGAACAATGAGAGAAGAGCTTGGAACACAAGTGAAATGTAAAACTCTGTATTATGCTTAGATCTAGTTTTGGGCTCATGGATCAACCACTAAGGGTTAGATCTCTGTCAAAGAGAATATAAGATTGTTTTGCCAAAATAGAAACCCTAGAGAATAATAACAACAACCCCCAGCAGTTTACTTAAACAATAAACTCTTAGATCCAACAACACACATGGATGAGTGAAGTTCACACAGTCCACATGTCCCTTTCTCAGAGAAGGGACAGCAAGCTATAAAAACCCCTTTCCTGGCAGCTAGAAGAGGTATGACAACTCTGGAGGAAGCTCAGATTGAAGGCAACGACTCCTTCTAACACATATATGAGTATAGAAGTCGAACGACAACCCTACTACATTGATGGCGGCTGGGAGAGGCAGATCACACTCAAAAAAGGGGATCGACTGCTTGAAACAGAGCAGATCTACACAATGAATGGTGGCCAACTGCTAGATGACAATAGAACTGTACAGTAAGAGGTGGCCGACTGCTAGAAGACAATAGATCTGTATAGTAGGAGTGACTTGGCAACAATGCAAGAACTCAACAAGGAACCAACCAACAAGATAACACCAAGGTACAACCTTCCACCACAAGAAATCAAAACCGAAACTGGAACAATCAAGGAAGCCGCAAAACTGAGGAAGAATGTCATAGAAGTATCCGCCACTTTGATGCAGAGAGAGTGTGTGAGTGTGAGAATAGTGAGGGTAAGGTTCTAATTTATAGTTTTAGGCTAGGGTTTAGGTTAATAAAATATTAATTAATATAATGACATATTATTTAATATAAATATTAAATTAATATGTCAAATTAAATATTAATTAATATTTCTAATTTAACATTACAAAACCCCAAAACACAAAATTAAAACCCCACTCATACCCAAACTCAAAAACCAAGGGTGAAGATCAATCACGGGGTTAGGAAAAACAAGGGGGGGTTTTTTAGTGGCAAAACATGTCCATATAAATCTCAAGGTGACCAATAAACTTTATCATCACTGCATAAGGGGGTACATCACACAATGTGGTCATGCCCATCTTCATAGTCTCTCTTAGGTCCCATGGACCATCCCGGGAGAGAGGAAGAAGATCACACATCAACACGTTTTGGTATTACACCAAGATCTACCTGGTCAAAGACCGGGTTGCCTCAGAACACATCTGGGGTCTTATCCACCAAGGTACAAGACCAAGGATCAACCCATGTTTTAAGCATGGCTTCCCTGGAACACATCCAGGGGCCCTAATCACATCTAGGGACTTATATCAACCACCAAGGAACACATCCAAGGATCAATCCAAGCACAGGGCAAGGATACCCTGGAACACATATAGGGGCCCTAGAATACATCTAGGGTCTTTACTGCTTGGTCCTAGACCAAGAACCCAGTGATCTACTGGAGGCCTTCACAAGGGTCTTTTGCCATGGCACTCACTGCTTGGTCTCATACCAAGAAACGCTAGGAGTGTGTTGGGGGCCCTAGTCCACAGCTAGGGTCTTATGCCATCCTCTAGGAGAATGGCTCTTGTAGTTGCATTAAATTCAACACATACTGCCTTCAAAAATGTCTTTTACAAGATTCAAGACTTACCAGAATAAATCTCTGAACAGATCTGACTTCGATAGACTTTGCAAGGTAAATCCCTTGCCTTGATAGTTGCAAAATATGGCCTTTGTTACCCTTAATCAACAATTTTCATCTGCCATCTTCTTTTACCAAAATTGACTTGTAGCCTGGTCAAAGAATTTCCCTTAAATTTGTTGTGACAAGTTCGGAAGTCTAACATTTGTGTAGAATGTGGTGAATACCCACACAAAGATCTAGCTAGCAGAAGAATGAACACAACTTGCAAAATAGAGAAGACAAGAGAAAATTGGAGAGAAAAGAATAGAATTGTATTAACCAAATGAATGAATGATAATTTACAGATGGTATACTATGTATAACTCAACTAATGCGCACTGGAAGAGAAGCCAATGCGTCGTAGTAATGGTGTAGAGAGATTTGGACACACACAGGCAGTTACCGGAGTTAACTGCCACTTAGTCCTAGTTAACTAGTCATGTAGTCTTCAGTCAACTGAGTCACACATGTGGAAGTGAGAGAAAAACATGCAACTGCTGGTGTTAAAACCGAGGTTGCCATGCATAAGTGACTTCCACTAGTCTAACTAAATGTATCTGACTCTAAACTGAAGAGAATATTTTCCTAGAATGTAGGAGAGGTTCTTAAATAAATAGGAGACCCTCAATAAGGATTAATAAACATAGGAAAACAAGGAAAAATATCCTAGGTGTGTGTAATATCTCCAACACCCCCCTTGAACACTACTATGGGATAATGAAGAATGGGTCTCGACAACTAAGGCCATGTTAGGTACCCATGAACAATGCAACTAATGAACACTGAAAATAAAGTGAGGAAAGAGGGAAAACCTCATGGGAAACCCCCCCCCTCAAAGTACAATGCATCAAAAGAAGAAAAGACAGTTGATAAGCAACTGTGTCCTTTACTCCAAGATGATCGCGTAGAGAGTGAAAATTCTGCTTAGTGAAGGTCTTGGTGAAGATGTCAGCAGTGTGTTCAGAGGAAGGACAAAACTGTTGGTCGATGACCCTCTTGTGGACTAAATCTCTGATGTAGTGCATATGGATCTCGATATGTTTTGTCCGCTGCCGATGCACTAGGTCTTTGCAAAACTTGAGAGTAATCTGGTTGTCACACCAAATGACAGTTGGTCTATGGAACTGGATGCCCTACTCTGTAAGGAAGTTCTGTAGCCACAATGCCTGGATGGTAGTGTTAACTACTCCTCTGTACTCGGCCTCAACTGAAAATAGAGCAATGGTAGACTGCTTCTTGCTCAACCAATAGATAGGTCGTTAACCCAAACTGAAAGTGTATCCGTATGTGGACGAGAGAAAATTGGAGAGAAAAGAATAGAATTGTATTAACCAAATGAATGAATGATAATTGACACATGATGTACTCTATATAACTCAACTAATGCGCACTGGAAGAGAACCATAGTAGTGGTCTAGAGAGATCTGGACACACACATGCAGGTACCGATGTTAACTGCCACCTAGTCCTAGTTAACTAGTCATGTAGTCTTCAGTTAACTGAGTCACACGTGTGGAAGTGAGAGAAACACATGCAACTGCTCGTGATAAAACCAAGGTTGCCATGCATGAGTGACTTTTACTAGTATAACTAAGTGTAACTGACTCTAAACTGAAGAGAATATTCTCCTAGAATGTAGGAGAGGTTCTTAAAAAAATAGGAGACCCTCAATAATGACTAATAAACATAGGAAAACAAGGAAAAATATCCTAGGTGTGTGTAATATCTCCAACACTTTGTTGAGTTATTTTTCTGCTACAACAAGGCCCTTTGCTTCAAAACAACTCCCTCAATGACTGCCAAGAATCACCCTCGAGATCTTGCCCAATACAGATATAAAAACTTTGCTTGAACTGCTTTAAATACTTGTTCCACAAGATCTGAAACTTTCGCTAAGAATCATTTTGAAACTCATGTCAACTCAGGCCTGAAACTGTGCTTAAATACCTTAGAAAGCTGCGCCAAAGATAGATCTGGAACTTGCTCAAAACAAGTCTGAAGTTTGTCTAAGTCATTTTTGAAATTCACCCCAAAACAGACCTACCACAAAACAGATCTGACCTTCTCAGAACTTGTATCAACACCAGGTCTGAAACTTCACTAAAGATAGATGCCAAACAGTCCTTGAACTTGCCCAAGACAGACCTGCAAAAACTTGTTTCAGAGATACCTCAAATCTGCATTGGAATACCCTTACCTTTGCTGAGATTTTTGCTGCCTCAGTACTCCTTTTATTGTCTCAGATCTGTGTCTCAGATCTGCCTTATCTTAGCTACAGAGTAGACTTCAGATGCTGCCTCAGATCTGCCCTATCTCATCTACAGGATAAACCTCAGATCCACGACAAAAACTGCTTCAGAAAACTTGCCTTGCATCTTCAAAAATTCAGCCTTAAGCTCTGAAATCTTTGCCCTTTTGATCCTTTTTACCTCAGATCAGAGTGCATGAGTTAATCCGAGAGAATGATCTGCTAGACGCCATATTTATAGAAGATTTAATCCTCCTTTTAGGGCCGACTTGAATATTTTAATAATTATTTCAGTTGGGCCGACTTTACACTTGCAATTTTAATTTTAACTTTAATACTTATTCCAATTGGGGCCAACTTTACCTTTTGCCACCTCAATAATATTTTTATTATTTATTCCAATTGGGGCCAACTTTAGGGACTTTATTCCTTTACTTTCGGGGTTTTGTTACCACACTTTTAGGGCTTCTTGACCATCCCTTACATGATCATCTTTAAGAAGGCATATCTCCTTGATCGTTTGAAACCATGTGGCGTGCCACCTACTGTTGGAAATGGCATGACGAGGACTATCAATCCATGTATGTTTTGCATGCATTTGCAAAGTCCTTCATACTTTTTTTCTTTAATAATCTTTGGGGCTTCTTGACCACATCTCTGGGGCTTCTTCTAGGGTTGTCGTCAATGACATCTTTGTTTTGGTGCTTGTTTACTTTTTCCGGTTTCTATCCCTGCATTTCTACCCCCAATAATTTGTTTCGTTGGATGATTCTTCTGATACCAGCATTTAGGTGTCTTAGAAGGTGTCTGGAGATCTTGCTGATTATCTTCTGTTTCTTCTTGCTATGCTTTTGGTTGCTTCTCTTCTGATTCTTCTTCTTCTTTTGCTTTAGTTCTTCTTCTTCTCCTTGCTCTTTTGAATTTCTGCTTTCTTTCCTAGTCTTCAACACATTTGCTTCATCGTCTTTTACATTGATGCTTTCCACTATTTTGTTGAGTCTTAGGTTATAGCATTTGTATGCCTTGCTTTTGCTTGAGTATCCAACAAGTATGCCTTCATCAACCCGAGAGTCAAATTTTCCAACCTTATTATCTTCTCTTTTTATGTAACATTTGCTTCCAAAAACTCTAAAGTGCTTGGCGTTTGCTGATCTTCCCTTCCATAGTTCATATGGAGTCTTATCATTGTTACTTCTAAGCATTCCTCTGTTCAAGATATGAACGACTGTATGTACTGTTTGTACCCAAAATATATCACCCAACTTGGAATATTTCAACATGGTTTTAGGTATTTCTTGTACATTTCTGTTCTTCCTTTCAACGACTCCATTTTGCTGAGGTGTCCTAGCTGCTGAGAATTGTATTTTTATTCCATGTTCTTCAGAAAAATCCCTGAATTCTTTTGATGTGAATTTACCTCCATTATCTGATCTCAAGCATTTGATTTTAAAATCAGTCTTATTTTCAACCATCTCTTTGAATATCTTGAAACATTCGAATGCTTCTGAATTTTTTTTTAGGAAACAAGCCCTGGTCATTCTTGTGTAATCATCAATAAGCAACATGAAGTATTGTTCACCATTCAACCCTTTTGTTCTCATCGGTCTGCATAGATCGGTGTGTACAATCTCCAATGGTTTTGTTGTGGAGTATTCCTTTGTCCTGAACTCAACTCTTGTTTGTTTTCCATGCTGACAGTGTCTGCACATAGTGTTTGTTGGCTTTGAAATTTCAAGGATTTGTCTTACCACTTCCTTTCTGTTGATTTTGGCAAGATTTTCAAAGTGCATATGACCCATTCTTCTATGCCAAAGCCAACTTTCATCTTCCTTTCCCAAGCAACATCTTTCCTTTCCGATCTCATTCAAGATGTATATGTTGTTTGGAGTCCTTATTGATGTCGCCACTAATCTGCCTGAATCTTCTTTCCTTATTTCATATTTCTTTGAGTTGAATAGAA
>ML800137.1:21598-32267 GCA_009831015.1 Picea engelmannii
AATATACGCATAACTGTGCAATACATATAACATTACGCAACATATAACTGTGTTATATGTACATACATGTACATACATGCGTACGTATATAACATTACGCAACATATAACTGTGTTATAACTGTTTTATATGTACATATAACTATGTTATATGTACGCAACATACATACTGTATTATAACTGTGTTATATAACTGTGTTATAATTGTTTTATAACAACAACATATAACTGTGTTATATGTAACTGTACGCAACATACATACTGTGTTATAACTGTTTTATACATACTGTGTTATAACTGTTTTATACATACTGTGTTATAACTACACAACATACATACTGTGTTATATGTACGCAATGTGTTATATGTACGCAACATACATACTGTGTTATAACTGTTTTATAACAACAACATATAACTGTGTTAACTGTTTTATAACAACAACATATTACGCAACATATAACTGTGTTATAACTGTTTTATATGTACATATAACTGTGTTATATGTACGCAACATACATACTGTGTTATAACTGTGTTATATATAAAATACAAACGCGGTATAACAAACGCGGTATAACAATCGTTTCGTTTGTATTTTATATATAACTGTGTTATATATAAAATACAAACGCGGTATAACAATCAAACAATACAAACGAAAACATACAAATCAAAAAAACGAATGTGAAATACCTCTAAATTTCCCCGGCGACCACTCGAAAACGCTCCCGCGACCACTGCTCCCATGACACAGACCTCGGCTACACACACTCTCGGCGACAAACCTCGGCTACACAAACTCTCGGCGATAGACCTCGGCTACACAAACTCTCGCAAAGAGAAAAAAAGTTTCTAACCATCACACTTCGATGTGTGGCAATTATATAAAACATCTTTCGGCCGAAAGATTATTCGGCCGAAAGATTGTTCGGCCGAATAATCTTTCGGCCAAACAATCTTTCGGCCGAACTATTATTTGGCCGAAAAAATATTGCCGGAAAAAAAATATCCGGCCGACCAAATTTTTACACGCAAATCGAGGGCCCGGTTATGGCTCCGTTCGATTTGACGTTTATGTTTTCGGCCGAACAATAGTTCGGCCGAAAATAGTATCTTTCGGCTGAAAAAGTTATTTAGTTCGGCCGAAAATTTGTAGACCCGATTGTCACGAAAGTGTAACCCACCTTCGTGATTTCACCCATCACCCAGAGTCATATGGGAAAACATAAAGGGTTAATTAGGTGATTGAGGATATGCTAAGAATGTATGTGATAGATAAACCATTAAAATGGGAAGATTATCTACATTTAGTGGAGTTTTCCTATAATAATGGGTATCATACATCTTTAAATATGAGCCCATTTGAAGCATTATATGGACAAAAGTGAAACACACCAATGATCTAGGACAATCCATCAGATAGAGCAACACAATTGGGCCAGAATTACTCAGAGAAATGGAAGAGAAGATGGTGAAAATAAAGAAAAATTTAAAGGTTGCTCAAGATAGATAGAAAATTTATGCAGACAAAGGAAAAATGCACAGAGAATTTAAAGTGGGCGAGCATTTCTTCCTAAAAGTGAAAGCTAAGAAGAGTTCACTTAAATTGGGGATTTGTCCAAAGTTGACAACAAGATATTATGGACCCTTTGATATCATGGAAAGGATTGGTCATGTTGCATACATGCTTTCACTACGTGAATCCATGTGAATTCATAATCTGTTTCATGTGTCTTTGCTTAAAAATTATGTGTATGATGCTAATCATATAATTTATTGGAATGTGATTCAAGTGAAGAAAGAAGGCAACATTTGAGTTCATTCAATGTGCATATTGGACAAGAAATTCAAGTTTCTCCATAATCGAACAATAGGGATAGTAAAGGTACAGTGGACCTGTTACAATCCCGAAGATGCAACGTGGGATCATGAGGATTCCATGCAGGAGGAGTACCCACATCTTTTTGGAGATTTTTGAAGAATTTATCTTGTACATGTGTATATAATGCACTGACGAAATTGCATAAATCAGGGGGACGGGAATATAATACCCCTAGGACAAACCCCAAGTGTAAATGTACATATGTTTTATAGGCTATTGAGTCAGGATATTTTGAGGATAGAGTGTCTATGTGATTAGGCCAAGGAGCCTATGAGTTGAAATTCTAGTGAGCCTAACATATGTAAATTGTAATCACACTCGGTTATATATTAATAAAATTTAGCATTGTTGTAAACCAAGTCAGACAAAAGAGTAAGGAGAGGATAGGACTTCACGAGAGGGAAAGGGGGCTAAAGGTCTAGGAAGTGTTAGAAAAACAAGATCGTGGAGAAATAAAATAAAACAAATGTGGAAATAAAACACAAAAGATACACAATACAATAGAGACACATATATATGTGGTTCATCCAATGTGGGCTACTTCCACCAGAGAAATTTCCAGGTCCTTTCTTTTATTATCCAGCAAAATGAATGGATATAACCTACAACACACCCGTTGTAACTCCCTCTTGTTTCTCTCATAGTCTCCTCTCTCAGAATACAATAATCACCCTCATACACAGCCACAATACAATTCCCTCATAAAATAGGGTTGTATTCTAGGGAAAAAATCCATAAAATAACTTCTACCATCATATTTGTGACCTTATAATGAACAATCCAGATTGACTATGAAATTACAATAGTTTACAAGGAAATTTTTCCCAATATTTTTCTTTAGTGGTGTTGCCCCCAAATCCCTTACCAAGGGGGGCTAAAAAACTTATCGTCTCCCCCCTTGCGACAGTTGTGGGGGGGAAAGCCCCCCCACAGCCCCCATTAGGGAATGGGTTCCAAGCACAGCTGAAACAAACCTTTGAATCAGGAAGATAATCAAGCTCCACAACCAACAATATCCCACTTGGAGACTGATCGCAACAAATCCACCATTGTTGTACTTGCTAGACTATACTCCACCTTGGACCTAGCAAATTTCTCATCTTCACCTTCATGCTTGAAGGCCAACTAAAACTGAGAAGGAACTCAGTTTCTCCCTGGTTACTCCCTTTGTTAACATGTCTATAGGATTCTAGCTATTATGTATCTTTTCCAACTTCAAATATCCATCTTCCAAGATGGATCATATGAAATGATACCTGAGTTGTATATCCTTATTCTCTTAATGGAAGGCTAATTTATTTTCAAGATGAATGCCACTCTCGTTGTCACATTACAACCTGCTATTCTCCTTATTCTTTCTAAATTCCTCCTTAAACCTTTGTAACCAAATCATCTCTTTACTAGCCTCTATAGAAAAGACATACTCTACTTTTGTTGTGAAAGTGAAACAACCTTTTGTTGTTTTGAAATCCAACTAATTGTTGTTCCACCTACATTAAAAACATACCCTATGGTGCTCCTTATGCTATCTTTATCACCTTAAAAATTTGAATTAACATATCCTTGTAGAATAGTGTCTGAACCTCCAAAACATAATGCATGAGTAGTAGTACCTCTCAAATACCTGAGAATCCACTTTACTACCTCCCAATGTTCTTTACCTAGATTGTTCATATACCTACTCAGAACTCCCACTGCATGTGCAATATTTGGTCTTGTGCAAACCATCGCATACATCAAGATGCCAATTGTTGGTGAATAAGGGACCCTGGACATGTATTATATCTCCTCCTATGTCTTGGGACACATTTCTTTGGTTAATTTGAAATGGATGGCCAAAGGTGTACTAACTAGTTTTACATTCTTCATTCTAAACCTCTCCAACACCTTCTTTATGTACTCACCCTGAGACAATGTCAATTTGCAATTTTCTTATCTCTTGTTATTCCCATACCAAGTATTTTCTTTGCAACACCTAAATCCTTCATTGCAAATGAATTAGCTAATTTTTTCTTGAGCACATTTATATTCTACATATTAGACCTTGCAACAATCATGTCATCTACATACAATAGAAAGATAAAATAGCTTCCATTTTCTAGCCTTTTAAAATAAACACAATGATCAAAATGGCATCTACTATAACCTTATTTTGTCATAAACTTGTCAAACTTCAAATACCATTTCCTTGGAGCTTGCTTTAGGCCACACAATATCTTCTTCAACCTGCATACCAAATTTTCCTTCCCTTTGACCTCATACCCCTGTGATTGTTGCATATAAATCTCTTCCTCCAAATCCCCATGGAGAAAAGTTGTTTTTACATCTAAATATTCAATATGAAAATATTCTACTACCACAAAACTTAAAATAGTCCTAATTGAAGTCATCTTAACAACATGAGAAAATATTTCATCAAAATATATACCTTTCTTCTGTGCAAACCCCTTTACAACAAGTCTATCCTTGTACCTTTTTTTTCTTCCATCTTCTTCCTTCAAATTGTAAACCTATTTATTCTTCAATGATATTTTTCCTGCAGGAAACTGAACCAAGTACCAAGTTTGGTTATTTACCAAGAATTCCATTTCCTCTTTCATGCCTTGCTCCCACTTCTTTTTAGTTTCTACCTGCATTCCTCTTCATAACTTTCTAGTTCACTAGAATCAGTCAACAATAAATATTACAATGAAGGGGAGTATCATTCAGTGGGTCTACTTAACCTGGTAGATCTTATAACAACACTTGCAGGAGTTTGAGGTACATGTTGCTCTTGTTGTTGTACATTTTGATTTTCTGGTACCTTTGGAATTTCATTTTTAGTGATCTCATCAAGCACTGTGTATTTTGTTTTTTCTTTTTCCTGTTTCTTTCCATGCAACTGATCTTTGTACATGACATTCTCATTGAATATTACATCTCTACTTCTAATGATTTTGTTATTTTCATAATCCCATAAGAGATAACCAAAATCATTAACACCTTATCCAATAAAGGTACACTTCTTGGGTTCTTCCTCAAGCTTTGTTCTATTTTCTTTATCAATATGGACAAATGCTTCACAATAGAAAGTCTTCAAAAAAGGAATAGTTTACCTTTTTACCTTTCCATTCCTCCTTTTTAATTCCACCATCCAAAGATCTTTAATTTCCTCTGTTTATTAAGAAAACAACAATATTTACAGCATCTTCCCAAAACTGTAAGGGAAACCCATAATGAAATCTCATACTCCTTGCACGGTCCATGATTGTCTTGTTCATCCTTTCTGACACACCATTTTCTTGTTGTGTTCCTGGAACTACTTTCTCTCTATGAATCCCATGGTATGAACATTAATCATCAAACTCCTTGCTGCAATATTCACCTCCATTGTCTAATTTGAGACACTTCAACCTTTTTCCTGTCTCATTCTCAACCAAAGATTTCCATTTCTTAAAAGTATCAAAAACATCATATTTTTATCGAATGCAATAAACCCAATTTTTTCTAGTTGCATCATCAATAAATGTAACATAATAATGAGAGCCACCAAGAGATGATACCTGAGCTGGTCCCCATACATCTGTATGCACAATCTCTAACCTTTCACTCTTCTTTTATTTTCCAACTCTAAGAAATATGACTCTCTTTTCTTTTCCATAAACACAATGCTCACAGAAATCCAAATCAATTTGTTTAAGATCTGGAAACAAATTCCTTTTGTGAAGTATCTCCATCCCCTTCTCACTCATGTGTCCAATCCTATGATTCCAAATTTTTGTATCCACTCTTATATAAACTAAAGATATAGAAGAATCAGTATTACCAATACATAAATACAATGCACCTACCTTCTCTCCTTTTTCTATCACCAATGATCCTTTGGTGATCTTCCACGCCTTATCTATAAATATAGATATACAACCTTCACATCCCAACTGCCCTGCTAAAATTAGATTTTTTCTTAGATCTGGAACATGTCTTACCTCTTTCAACAACCATTGGTTTTCATTCTTTTTTTTTATTTGTACCTTACCCATTCCAACAATTTTTCATGGTGCATCATCACCCAAATGAACCTGGCCCAAATCACCTTGAACATAATCTAGAAAATGTTTCATATGGGGTGTGGCATAAAATGAATCCCCTGAATCTACTACCGAAGACTCATAAATATTATCTACAGAAATAATCAAAGCATCTTATAACACATCATATGTTACATTTGCTTCTTGATTTTTCTCTTGTTGTCCATCTCTTTGTTTCTTTGGAGCTCTGTAGTCTTTCTTCAGATGTCATTTCTTCCCAAAATTCAAACACTCTATCTTTCCCAGTATGGATTTGGATCTGCCCTTCTTAGAATTCCCACGGTTCCCTGAGTCCTTTCCTCTATCCTTTTGTCTTCCCCTATTATCCATTTTTAACACATTACCTGATGTCTCACCTGTGTTTTTCCGTTGCATTTCCTCGCTAAGGATAACACCAACAACATCATCAAATTTTAGAGTGTTTGAACTAGAGACAGAGTTGTACTTACAACAATGACCAAGCCATTCCAACTTTCTGGCAATGAGCACGGGATTAGAAGAGCCATGACCTCATAATATATAAAATGTTCCCTATGGGCTATGGAATGAAATGAAGCCCCTGAATCTACTACCCAAGACTCAAAAATATGATCTATAGAAAGAATCAAAGCATATTGTAACACATCATCTGTTACATTTTCTTCTTCATTTTTCTCTTGTTGTCCATCTCTTTGTTTCTTTGGAGCTTTGCAATCTTTCTTCATATGTCATTTCTTCCCAAAATTCCAACACTCTATCTTTCCCAGTCTGGATTTGGATCTTCCCTTCTTAGAATTCCCATGGTTCCCTGAACCATTTCCTCTATCCTTTTGTCTTCCCCTATTCTCCATGTTTAATGCATTACCTGATGTCTCACCTTTGTTTTTTTGTCGCATGTCCTCGCTAAGGATAACACCAACAAAATCATCAAATTTTAGAGTGTTTGAACCAGATACAAAGTTACTTACAACCATGACCAAGCCATTCCAACTTTCTGGAAATGAGCACATGATTAGAAGAGCACTGACCTCATCATCAAATTCCACTTTTACAGAACTTAGTTGATTAGTAATCGTATTAAATTAATTTAAATTATTTTCAATAGACCCACCTTCTGACATCTTCATATTAAATAATCTCTTCATTAGAAATACCTTATTGGACACTGAGGGTTTTTCATACAATTTATCCAATGCATCCATCAACTCCTTCGTTGTATTTTCTTTTGAAATATATTGAAATCCATGGACGTTTCCATGTTTAGTTGTATCGTTCCTAGTGCCTTTCTATCAAGAACCTCCCATTATTCATCCTTCATGGCCATCGACTTCTTTTTTAATCCACCCAATGGTAGGAATAGATCCTTCTAATATAAATTATCCTCCATATGCATCTTCCATAACTGGTAGTTTTGGTCGTTAAATTTCACGACCCTAAACTTTTCATCTTCTACCATTGCTCCCACTCGAACCAGGAACCCTCTTTTCCTGTGAGTTACCTTTCGCTTTGATACTAATTGTTAGAAAAACAAGATCACATAGCAATAAAAGAAAAAAAAATGGAAATAAAACACAAAAGATACACAACATAATAATGAGAATACTATAATATCTCATTATATTATTCCTAAGTCTAGGGGGCTTAAGCCAAGGGAATACTATAATATTATTCCTAAATTCAAAAGTCAGGTGATACAATTTTATCCTAATTTCCTAAAGGTTGGGAACAGATCAACAAGTAGAGTCAAAGGCAAATTTTAGAGTGAGAAGTGTCAAGCTAGGAACATGGAAATATATTTTTGGTAATTAGTGTAATTCTCAATCATTCTTATCATTCATTCCATCATTCACTCAATCGTGGGATTCCATCACCCGTACCTTTGCTAAGAGAGTTGTGAAGTTGACTGTTACCTAGCAAATCCTTGAGGGTTGGGTTGAAGAAGCAGGTTTTCAGGCCTATGAAGCATTCTCTTTGGGTGAGAGAATTGTTGGGAATAGTTTTCTCGGTGAGTTGGCTTAGTGGGTGTCATAAACCTTAGAGTAGGCTTGTGTTCCAAGTACTACAGAGATCTGAGACTTTCTAGATAGCCTGTTACTAAAGCCTTGGAAGGGAAGTGAGTCAACCAAAGTATTATTGAGCATAGAAGGGGTACACTTCCTAGGGTGGGACAGGTTGTGGGGAATAAGAGGCTATGAGCTAGGAATTGTTGCTAGAGTTGGCACCTATGCCTGTCTTTTATGGTGTTGTTTGTTAGACCTTAGTTTGTCTTAGGAAGCCTTTTCCCCAATGGAGTCATATCCTCAACTCAGGGGTGACCCTCTATTGAGAGTGCATCAATAACAGATCATGACAGATCATGTGCCTGGGAAGAACGTCTGAGATCTACAATTAGTCGGTGATTTAATTAAAATATATAAGTTTATTTTATGAGTTTCTTATGTTTATTGTGTCTTTAATTAAATATTATGTTGTATATATATATATATATATATATATATATATATATATATATATATATGCATGGATTATATGTTGTAGAATTGCATAATTGTGTTCATATGTAGGGCATTTAGTTATTAATGGTATCAGAGGAAAAAAAATGTATGGTGTGGCTCAACCTGGATAGATGGGAACTTTACAGGTACCATGGTGGTCAACAAGGTAGGTCAACTTGTGGAAGGCATAACTTCGGCATAGGAGCTCTAAATGAGGTGATTTTTCAAACCGTTGGAAAGTACCAAATTAGATGAAAAAATATATAGCGATCTATTCCAGATCACTTATGAATCCTTCTTCAAGGAAAATTCCATCATTTGCTAAGTGGTATGGTTAAGAATTGTGGTCCCTCAACACTTTGAAGTACTCTATAACTTAGAAGCTTCTTTCTACTCCACAAATTTTGAAAAAGAACCTTAC
This sequence comes from Picea engelmannii, assembly GCA_009831015.1. Classification (NCBI taxonomy): domain Eukaryota; kingdom Viridiplantae; phylum Streptophyta; class Pinopsida; order Pinales; family Pinaceae; genus Picea; species Picea engelmannii. The sequence continues at coordinate 30,445 of ML800137.1, forward strand.
AAAATTAAAATATTTAAATTTTGAATAATATCTTAAATGCACACTATTAAGATTGAAACCAATTACAATGAGTCTATTCATCCTTTTTGAAATTAAAATTTTTAACCCATGAAAGGAGTTCTAATGCCTCCCCTGATTATTTGACATTATTTCTAACGGGTATACAAAACCCATTCCACAACTTAAAGGCCATCCCCTCCCTATAAATTATTATTATTATTAAAGAGACTTAGTTGCATTATTAAATGAATAAAATATTAGCTTGAATCAATAAGTTAAAAAAAAAAAAAACTTATTAGATAAGTCGTATTTTGAAAAAAAAAAAATGGATCAATCATAAAAATAAATAATAGGTTAAAGAGGTATTAAAATATTGATTGAAATATAGTATAATAAATAATAAAAGAATTTTTTTATAAAAAAAAATAGAAAACAATAAATGTTAAAAAGTAAATCATTGATAAAGATAGTAAATGAGACTTCAAGAGTAATTAAATTTGTATCCATCGTTATCATTAATATTGTTTAATTATTTTTAATTTTAAAATTTTTGTTTAATCATTTCATCACTAAGAAGTTATCATTAAAGCTTTTGATCCACACGATGATTAGTATAAAAAAGAATATGCAAGATAACTCTTTTGAAGAAGGAGATTATTAATATTATAGAAATGATTAAGGATATTTTGAATAAGGAGATTATTAATATTATAGAAATTATTAAGGAGACTAATTTGAATAGGGAGATGATTAATATGAAAAAAATTATGTAAGACAATTAATTTGAATGGGAAAATATGTAGTCAATACATTCTTGAGATTATGTGCATTTTAACAATGTAAAAAACATTCTACCAAAAATATATATAAATAATATGTACCAAAGTTTTTTTATAAAGCAATAAAAAGTTGAGTAAGTTTAATGGAGTTAACGCTTAAAAATGTAAAAAGTTGAGTAGGTTTAATGGACTTAACGCTTAAAAGTTTCTTTTAAACCTAAAAAAATAGGATATATATAAAGACAAAAAATTCCTTATATAATTTGATCTCTAACTTTATCGTAATTTTAAAATTAAATAATAATAAAAATATAAACTCTTCCGTGTAGGACAGAAACAAAAAGCCATCTAATTTTTTCCGTTGCCGATGGCGTGGAATATGGATCGAATTTTGAAAACATGGAATCTCAATCATAAACGTAACTATGTTTCCTCGAATTCTTACCTTATCTAAGACAATCTTAAGCATGGCCGAATCCACTGTAACAACAAAGTTAGTGTGATGTTGGCGGAAAAAGCGATGTAGTGGAAATAATCTTCACCGTTTTAAGTCTTGATCGATGGCCGCTGATTCAGCCGATAATCTTCACCATTTTTAGTCTCGTGCGATGGTCCCTGATTCATCAAATAATCTTCACCCTTTTTAGTCTCGAGCGATAGCCGCTGATTCCGCAAATAATCTTCATCTTTTTAAGTCTTCAGCGATGGCCGCCGTTTCAGCATACCTAACCGCTGACGTCTTGGACTTTTCCGACCAATGGAGGAAGTTAAAAAGTCCGGCAACAAAACTTCTAGAACGTATGTGTCCTTAAGGCAGACGGTCGTTGCTCGTGATTATCATTATCTCGACTTCGAACGAGCGACGGCTAAAGGATCGAAGCTACGCTGGCAACGAGAGCTACGAAATGGGCGGACGCGTCGGACTAGCGAGGGAAGATTGCCCTCGAGGTTTCGCAGATTTTAGTTAAGCCACGTTGACGTGAGCGGGGCTCTGACGCAGTAGGATGGAGATTCCGAGACCGGCGGCTGAACTATTCTTCTAGA
>ML800137.1:48739-61788 GCA_009831015.1 Picea engelmannii
TTTGTGGATGACAGTGGGGTAGTACAATATTTCACTGTTACTATGATGATGTCTTAAAAAAACTAAAATAACCAACATTTTTTTCCAATTCAAGATGGACGCAAAAAAATCATCAGATCCCATAATATTCTCTCGTTAATGCGTTTTAATGGGAGATGTCCTCGAGCTTTCCGCTTATTAATGCCAATATTTTCAAACTTGTCTGGTGAGTTGTCACTAGTAAAAGAATAATTAATGTGCATTGGGAAGGGTGGAAGGTGGCAGGTATGGAGGGGAGCGAAGAAATTCTTTTAAACTTTTGTGAATTCGAGAGTCCATGAACCCATGAAACTTTGAAGACTCGACGAAGTATGGAAAGGAGGGTCATTCAGATAGATTCATCGTAGGTAGAGTTAGGCTTGTAAGTTTGAGGAGTCTGGGGTCAAATTGTAGATCACCGATGTTTTGGGTGCAAGATGTATACCCCGAACACGGGGCACCAGAGTTCGATAGCGCCTATCCACGAACCCACGTTCATAAAATTGGCTAAGTATGCAAATGAACGACGGTCGATCAAACTCATGATGTGAAGATATAGATGGATATGAGGATTTTTCAGTTCTCCACCCCGAGAACCCGTGAACACAGAAACATGACTAAGTATAGAACTAGAAACACATAATAGAGGGGAAGAAGAAAAGGGAAAAATGGGTAAGTTTAGAAGAGGAAAAAGAAAGGGAGACAAGAACTTTATCCCTCACACAACAACACATAGTCTCATAATTATGAAGCCATAGAAACACATTAACTATGGTAAAAACATTCTCAGCTATGAAATATAGTTGAAACTCGACAAACTTTGGTTCAAGTCAAAAGAGATGTTGTTTATATCTACTGTAAAAAATTTCATATTATTTTATCTTAATAGTATTTTTTGGTGGCCCAACTATAAAACCATGTTCCAATTTGTGTTTCTCAAGTGGAGATGTGTTTGTGAAGAAACATTTCCTTGAACCACATCCAAGGGCAGGGAAAGTGCAACGTGGACTATTTTTTGAGCAGAGATTTGTTGAAGACTAAGCAATGTATTTACAAGTGCACGTATCGTTTGCATAGCATCAATATGATTTCTTTCATGTTCTTCACGTATTATTCTGAATGCACTTGTCATAGATTTTTCAACCTTTTCCATGTCACTATGGTTGCGACAGAGGTGGGATCTCTGGCGATAAATGACCTCAAGAACAACATCAGGACAACGTCAGACTCTTGTTTCTCTGGTCATAGTAGTCACATATGAAATATGTTTTGCAAGAGGATTTTGGCTTAGGCATTCCCAGTATTGAAAATTCTTACTTGCAAACTAAAAATAGTAAACAACAACTAATGAACAGGAATGCAACCATGACACCGAGACCCACTGATGAATGGGAAAGGACAAAAGCACATCCCCTGGCCTGCAAATTGCAACAACATGTCCAACTGCAGATGCAGGACCCCAACCCTGCAAAGTTGAAGTAAAGAAGAGAAAGCGGAAACTAACAAGCCAGTGAACAAGTACGAAGAGGCCCAACTACAGCTGCAGGACCTCAAATCTGCAAAGTTTAATCAAACAACAATAAGTGGCATCAAATGAACCAATGAGCAAGCATCAATTAGTCAACCAGGAATGTCAGTGAAGAACAATATTGTCCAAATTTACTGTAGACAAGATTGTATAAAACAATCGGAGGAATATATTGTAACACGTCTGTTAAGAAAAAATTTAGGTTGTGAGGCCTGGTAGGTAAACATGTAAGATTTTGAGGACCGTGCAAAGGCCTCCCACTTTGTAAACATTTAAGAAAGTTGCAGTTTGCACGGATGGAATTCTGCATCCACAATTGGAACTGCGCTTCTAATGCTCCCCATTCATGGGTAAGTTTCATTGCCATGGTTGCATCCTTATTCGTTGTGTGTGTGTGTGTGTGTGTGTGTTTCCCAGTTTGCAAGTAAGAATTTTCAATACTGGGAGGGATCAAAATCCTCTTGCAGAACATATTTGTATGTGACTACTCAAAACCCACCTCCATAACACCCAATGACATATAAAAAAGGAAATCGAATTTTCTCTTCACATACGAAGATGTTTTGCAAGAGGATTTTGACTCAAGCATCTCCAGTATTTAAATTTTTCACTTGCAAACTGGAAATAGAAAATAAAAAACAATGAATATGAACGTAAAACTAGCAATGAAACCCACATTTCAATGGGGAACAACAGAAGTGAAGTTCCAATTGCGGTTGTAGAATCCCAAGTGTGCAAACTACAACACCAACAATAGGAAAACAAGAGCAACAACAACAGGAAAACAAGAAACCAGTCAACAAGAAATGAGCAAGCATCAACCAGTGAACCAATAACGCCGCTAGAAAACAATATTTCCAATATTCACTGCAGATAAACTTGCAGAAGAAAAAAAAAGAAAAAAAAAATCGGATGGAAATGTATTGTAACAGGCATGTTAAGTAATGCAGGAATGCAACCGCAACACCGAGACCCACCGATGAATGGGGAAGGATAGAAGCGAATCCCCTGACCTGCAAACTACAACAATAGGTCCAATTGCAGATGCAAGACCCCAACCTTGCAAAGTTAAAGCAAACAAGAGCAAGCAACAAACAACAAACCAGTGAACAAGCACCAAAAGGCCCAACTGTAGCTGCAGGACCTCAAAAATGCAAAGTTGAATCAAACAAAAATAATCAACATCCAGCAAACCAAGGAGAAAGCATCAACCAGTCAACAAGGACTGTCAATGAAGAACAATATTGGCCAAATTCACTACACACAAGATTGTATCAGAAAAACAGAGGAAAATGTATTGCAACACAATTGTTAATCAAACATTCTAGGCTATGAGTCATGTCAGGTAAACATTTAAGGATGTGAGGACCATCCAAAGGCCTCCCACTGTGTAAACAATTAAGAAAGTTGTAGTTTGCATGATTGGTATTTTTCAATACTGGGAGTGATCAAAATCCTCTTACATCCCATCTTTGTATGTGACTACTACGACCAGAGAAGCAGGATTGTAATGATGTCTTTGTCTCATTCCTGATCACCAATGTTCAACACATAACCCACCTCCATCGCATCCACAATGACATATAAGAAAAGGAAATCATATTTTCCCTCACATACAAAGATGTTCTGCAAGAGGATTTTGAATCAGGCATCTCTAGTATTGAAATTTCTCACTTGCAAACTGCAAATAGAAAAAAAACAAACAATGAATATGAAGATAAACATGGCACTGAAACCCACTTGTCAATGGGGAACAACAGAAGCATAGTACCAATTGTGGTTGCAGAATCCCAAGCGTGCAAACTGCAACAAGACCAACAGGAAAACAACAACAATAAAAATAGGCAAACAAGAAACCAGTGAACAAGCAACCAACAAGCATCAATCAGTGAACCAGTAATGTCGTTGAAGAACAATATTGGCCATATTCACTACAGAGAAAATTACATAAAAAAAATTGGAGGAAAATGTATTGTAACATGCCTGTTAAGTAAACATTTAAGGCTGTGAGGCCTGTTAGGTAAACATTTAAGTCTGTCAAGACTGTTGAAGGGCCTCACACTGTGTAAAAATTTAAGAAAGAATGCAGTGTGGCAGGTCTGTTACGTACACAAAAATAATTATTGTATTATTTTATAATAATATAAAATAATAATAACAATAAAAAAATAGTAACAATAGTTCGAACAATAGAGGCTATGCAAAAAACAATTTAGTCAAAGGACAAACTAATATGAAGTCAACTAATAAAATATTGACTCTCTATGCTCAAAACTTTGGATATCTAAACATTTCAAAAAAATAGTAAAAATTCAGAAAGACCGTAGATGATCAAAAACTTTGGATATGCTAACATATAAAACATTGGGAATAACGAAGATGGAAATAAGACCTCCAATTTGTTATCCAATCAGATAATGACATATATGATATTTTTTGTTATATACAAATCAATGTTTTTAGTTCTCTAGTTCCAACAATAGAGATTATGCAAATATTTTTAGTCAAAGGACAAAGTAATATGAAGTCAACGAATTATCGATCGCTATAGTCCCTATATGCCTTCGGCAGGGACTAATAATGGGTATGGAGCAAAGTCAATCTTTCCCTAATTTACAATATAAGAATCCCCACCTTATGATGCAGACGCCTCCTGCTCATCCGCTCACAGGATCGTTCAAATTCCCAAATTCGTGAGTCGAAGCGGCTCTTCTAATTCCCTGTTGGAATCTCCGATGAGTACCCGATCCACAGGTCCTTATCCTTCCTCACGACCTTCTGTACTCCGGCCGCTGCCCTTTCCTTAATAGGGAAAATATACTATCGGGCTTTGGGGGTTCCTGTTTCTCAATGTCAAGAGTTCCCTGTCCTCTTGAATCTATGATCTCCGATGAGCCAATTCCCATTTTTGGCCCTTAGCCCCTTTTGGCTAGACTCTTGGTCCACATGACCGTTATCTCACAAGACTGCAGCCTTGTCTCCTATTGGGGTTTCGAACATCGCAATGCCGAAATGCAAGGACACTTTGTCCACGGGATTTTCGATATCCCGACTCTCGATTTCCCGATGTGATTCTCCTATCAGGACCTTTTCTGGAGGCCTCGATCACTACCACGCATCCCTTCAATATGGACGGTCCCGATTGCCTCTCGCGATTTCGCGACTTCTGATGCTCTGGAAATCTTGCTCTTAGGATTCGCAAAATGCCAAACCCCGATGCACTGACTTGAATTTTCTATCGGGACTTCCCCCCGATAGTCTGGATCTCCACCACGTGTCCCCAACTAATGGACGACCCTGATCCAATCTCATTGTTTCGGAGTTTTCGAAGCTCCGATGACAAAATCCTCTGTCAACTCAAAACCTCGGTAGCTGATATACCAATGGGTCGCTCGATCTCTACCACATGTCTCCTCAAATGGACGGCTTAGATCTGTTCGAGAATTTTCCCATGGAAATCCCCGATCTCCTATCTTCGAGACTCCCGATTTCCCAATTGACGAAGTCCCGATATCCCAATGGTCACACCTCTTGTCGAGATTTCTCCTCTTCTGTTCACGAAGGTTTAAGCTCCGTGCAACTCTCGACAGATCTGAAGGTTGTTGGGTATTTGGACCAAGATCTGATGGTCTAGATCCGTTCTTCTTGTGCATTCCTCCTGCTCCTTCCTGGACATGGGAAATCTGACGGTCCAAGATCTATTGACTGATCTGAGGGCCGATATTGCTTCTCCTGAGATTTTGCGCATTCTCTTCCAGCCTTGGAAGGATTTTCCAAAACTCAATGCCTCGACCTTTGTCTGTTTCCTCCTGTGATCTCTCAACCTTAAGCCTCACATGCGTTCTCCATGATGCAGTTACTCCTGATCTTGGAGAACTCTGAACTCTCCAAAGAGTTCTTCGATCTCTACGTTCCTTGCAGCTATAGCTCCATGCGCTGAAAGAACTACTCCTCCTGAGCTTATCCTTGAATCCCAAAGGGATTCTTTGACTCTTGTGCTTCTGCAGAGTATTCTCATGCACCCACAGTGCTGTCTCTCCTGATCTTCTCAAACAATCAGACCTGTAAGTGATTTTATCCTTCTTTCTTCTCCCACAGATGGAGAATGTAATGCCCTTCTGGCTATCCTTCTACTCAATCAACCTCTTGCTGAGTCTGCAGGGTGTTCAACAACCCCGTGAAGATCCCTCAATGGTTTCTTCCTTCAGAATAAAGAACTCAAAGAGTTCTCTTCCCTCTGTACCTACTTGCACAATGTCTCAATGCCCACCAGGCAAAGTGTCAAGAATCCTCTATGATTCTGACTTCTTAAGAATTCACAACAGAGTTCTTTTCAATGCACCACTGTGCACATGCTCAATACCCACTTGGCAGAGTATCTCCTCCCAGAACGTTCAACAGTTCTATCCTCTATGCACTCCTTACACCTGCTTAATGCCCACTTGGCAGAGCTCCTCATAATCCTTAGTGATTCTGGTCCTCCTTAAGAACTCACAGCAAAGTTCTTCTCAATGCACCACTGTGCATATGCTCAATGCCCACTTGGTAAAGCTCTACAAAACTCACAGCAAAGTCTCTGTCTATAACTGTGTCTCTCATACATAGCCTTGCCTCCAAGGTGTTCAACAACCTTGAGGTCTTCCTCCTAAATTGATGATTTCAGCTTCTGTGCCCACCTGGCACGCCTTTGTCTCACTCCGCAGAGTTCAGAAATGCATCCTCTGTGCACAACTATCAAAACCCACAACATTCTGTCACACCCTCCTGGTGTGAAGCCTCAAAGACCTCTCAAGCCTGAAACCATGAACTTCTGCAAATGCAAACCTACAACATACATCTACAACATACATTCATATCATATAAAGAACACTCACAGACATTCATTCAACACATAGTCATGCAGGAAAAAATGCTATTTGTATTAAAATGGAAAATGCCTATTTGTACAAGGTGTTCCTGAGCACGACCTGTAACAAGGTCTCCTCTCCTTCTCTCACAACCACTACCACTACTACTGTCTTCCAAAATGAGATACCAGATCTCTTTTACCTGAGGGGGCTCTTCGAGCTCTTCCCTCCAATCTACCTACCCTATTCAATTACATTGAATGGGCTGTCTAGTCCAACATCTAGATCTAGGTCTCAGCCTTACAAACATTAAAGGCCTATCTTATCTACAGCCTGCGTAAAGGCACGACTTCGCGGATAAACAGCCTAAGCATTTAATTACATTGAATTCAGATTTCAAATGAGGCTGGGTCTCCCTCTTCAACGCGCGATTTGAATTCGCTGACGTGGCTGACTGGCTGATGTGGAGAGATGTTCCTACATCATACTCCTCAGCTACAAAATTCATGAGCTGCTGCTCATGAGCTTCCCATCTCTGATGTTGAAATCCTCCTAGATCCCAAATCATTCTCTGGAGCTATTCATTTGCTCCATCTTACTGTTGCTACTGCTACTTCTACGCTGCTGCTGCTGTTGCTTCTTCCTTTCTGCTCAGCTTCTCTTCGCTGACAGTCTCTACTGACCTCAACATCATCCTTCTGATCTCCTCGATCGTTGCATCCAGCTGCTCCAGTGGTTGGTCCTGTTTTTGTAGTCTCCCCAGTTGCAAATTTTTTTGGCACATGGGCAGATTCTCATGATCTCCCACGCCTTCTTCATCATCAGATTCCAACCTCACCTGTTGGATGTGCATGCTCTGCACCTTTACCCTCTCTTCCAAGGCTTCAATCTGTTCCCACAGATTAGCCAAACTAATGTTGTTTTCCCCTTCTTCTTCTTCTGCTACAAACTCCTATGTTGCAGTCTTTTCATCTTCCTGGCTGAAAATATTGAGCCATTCCTCAGAATGCTCATCATCCTCTTCATCTGCTTGGGAAGCTTCCAAAGTCTTCTCCAATTCTTCCCGAACAGTCATAGCCGACTGTTCTTCTGCTGTTGCTACATCAACAACACAGATTTCTGCCCCCTCCTGGGCAAGTGGTAGGGATATCTGAATTTCCCCAATCATCAGAAGATCTTTCAGATCCTCCTCTTCTGTCAGCTGCACATGTTGATCTAAAATCACCTCTGAGTTCATCTTCTCTGTCAGCTCCTCAGGCTGATTTCAACTCACCTCTGAGTTTATGAGACTCTCAGATAGTCTCGAATGCTCATCTCTACCCACCTGACAGTCTGAGATGCTTCCGCTGGCCTCCTGACAGTCCATGGAATCAACTAATTCCATCTCTATTTCCTTGCCCACCTAGCAAAGTGGAAACCTTTCGCTACCCTCCTGGAAGTTCTTGAGATCCTCAACTGATCCCATTTCATTCTCTTCACCAAGAATGTCCCCAATCTCTGGTTCACATACCTGAACCATTTCCTCTTCTGGTCCATTGAGGTTTTCAGCATACCTCAACCATCCTCTTAGCAGCCTCTGTTGTCTTCTAGCCATCAACTCCTTGACTGGCCATTTTACCCTCGGCTTCTTCATGGGCCATTCATATACCCATCTCAGCTTGGCTTTTTACTGCATCCGCAATGCTAGCTTTTCGATGTCTGCCTTTATTTCAGCGAGCTCTTTATCCATTTATGCAAGATTTTCTGCTTTTCTCTTCCTCCCAGCATGCCTATGGCCTTTAGTAACCATGGTGCTGTCTCTGTCCGCTTTCCTAGCAAACTTACCATTGTCACTCCGCACTAAGAGTGTTTACAGCTTCATCCTCCTACAGTCTCCCTGACTGTCTTCTTGATTTTTACCTATCTACAACCAATCACCACAGAGTCTCCAATGCTCCGTCCTCTCCCTCTGCTTGAAATATACAAATAGATTTCTAGCTCCGATACCACTTGATGCAGACGCCTCCTGCTCATCTGCTCACAGGATCGTTCAAATTCCCAAATTCGTGAGCCGAAGCAGATCTTCTGATTCCCTGTTGGAATCTTCGATGAGTACCCGATCCACAGGTCCTTATCCTTCCTCACGACCTTTTGTACTCCAGCCGCTGCCCTTTCCTTAACAGGGAAAATATACTATCGAGCTTCGGAGGTTCTTGTTTCCCGATGTCAAGAGTTCCCTGTCCTCTTGAATCTTTGATCTCCAATGAGCCAATTCCTATTTTTGGCCCTTAGCCCCTTCTAGCTAGACTCTTGGTCCACATGACCGTTATCTCACAAGACCACAACCTTGTCTCCTATCGAGGTTTCGGACATCGCAATGCCGAAATGCAAGGACACTTTGTCCACGGGATTTTCGATATCTCGACTCCCAATTTCTCAATGTGATTCTCCTATCGGGACCTTTTCTGGAGGCCTCAATCACTGCCACACGTCCCTTCAAGATGGATGGTCCTGATTGCCTCTCATGATTTCGCGACTTCTGATGCTCCGAAAATCTTCCTCTCAGGATTCGCGAAACGCCGAACCCCGATGCGTCGACTTGAGTTTTCTATCGGGACTTCCCCCCGATAGTTTGGATCTCCACCATGTGTCCCCAACTAATGGACGACCCTGATCCAATCTCGTTGTTTCAGAGTTTTCGAAGCTCCAATGGTAGAATCCTCTGTCAACTCAAAACCCCGGTAGTCGATATACCAACGGGTCGCTCGATCTACGCCACGTGTCTCCTCAAATGGACGGCTTAACTCTGTTCGGGAATTTTCCCATGGAAATCCCTGATCTCCTGTCTTCGAGACTCCTGATTTCCCGATCGACGAAGTCCCGATATCTCGATGGTCACGCCTCTCATCAGGATTTCTCCTCTGCTATTCACGAAGGTTTAAGCTCCGTGCAACTCTCGATAGATCCGAAGGTTGTCGAGTATTTGGACCAAGATCCGATGGTCTAGATCCATTCTTCTTGTGCGCTCCTCCTGCTCCTTCCTGGACGTGGGAAATCCGACAGTCCAAGATCTATCGACTGATATGACGGCCGATATTGCTTCTCCTGAGATTTTGCGCGTTCTCTTCCGGCCTTGGAAGGATTTTCCAAAACTCAAGGCCTCGACCTTTGTCTGTTTCCTCCTGCGAGCTCTCAACCTTAAGCCTCGCCTGCGTTCTCCATGACGTGTTTCCTCTTGAGCTTGGAGAACTCTGAACTCTCCAAAGAGTTCTTCGATCTCTGCGTTCCTTGCAGCTATAGCTCCGTGTGCTGAAAGCACTACTCCTCCTGAGCTTATCCTTGAATCCCAAAGGGATTCTTTGACTCTTGCGCTTCTGCAGAGTATTCTCATGCACCCACAGTGTTGTCTCTCCTGAGCTTCTCAAACACTTAGACCCCTAAGGGATTTTATCCTTCTTTCTTCTCCCACATATGGAGAATGTAATGCCCTCTTGGCTATCCTTCTACTCAAGCAACCTCTTGCTGAGTCTGCAGGGTGTTCAACAACCCTGTGAAGAGCCCTCAATGGTTTCTTCCTTCATAATACAGAACTCAAAGAGTTTTCTTCCCTCTGTGCCTACCTGCACAATGTCTCAATGCCCACCGGGCAGAGTGTCAGGAATCCTCTATGATTCTGACTTCTTAAGAACTCACATCAGAGTTCTTTTCAATGCACCACTTTGCACATGCTCAATACCCACTTGGTAGAGTATCTCCTCCCAGAACGTTCAGCAGTTCTGTCCTCTATGCACTCCTTGCACCTGCTCAATGCCCACTTGGCAGAGATCCTCAGAATCCTTAGTGATTCTAGTCCTCCTTAAGAACTCACAACAAATTTCTTCTTAATGCACCACTGTGCATATGCTCAATGCCCACTTGGCAGAGCTCTACAGAACTCATAGCAGAGTCTCTGTCTGTACCTGTGTCTCTCATACACAACCTTGCCTCCAAGGTGTTTAGCAACCTTGAGGTATTCCTCCTGAATTGATGATTTCAACTTTTGTGCCCACCTGGCACGCCTCTGTCTGACTCCATAGAGTTCAGAAATGCATCCTCTGTGTAAGGCTATTAGAACCCGCAACGTTCTGTCACACCCTCCTGGTGTGAAGCCTCAAATACCTCTCAAGCTTGAAACCATGAACTCCTGCAAATGAAAACCTACAACATACATCTACAACATACATTCATATCATATAAAGAACACTCACATACATTCATTCAACACATAGTCATGCAGGAAAAACTGCTATTTGTATTAAAATGGAAAATGCCTGTTTGTACAAGGTGTTCCTGAGCACAACCTGTAACAAGGTCTCTGCTCCTTCTCTCACAACCACTACCACTACTATTGTCTTCAAAAATGAGATACCAGATCTCTTTTACCCGAGGGGGCTCTTCGAGCTCTTCCCTCCAATCTACCTACCCTATTCAATTACATTGAATGGGTTGTCTAGTCTAGCATCTGGATCTAGATCTCAGCCTTACAAACATTAAAGGCCTATCTTATCTACAGCCTGCGCAAAGGCACGACTTCGTGGTTCAACAACCTAAGCATTTAATTACATTGAATTCAGATTTCAAATGAGGTTGCGCCTCCCTCTTCAATGCGCGATTTGAATTCGCTAACATGGCTGGCTGGCTGGCTGGATGATGTGGAGAGATGCTCCTGCATCACCTTACATTACTACATCAATTTTTTTTTCAATAATGTGAAAAAAAACTCATACCATCCCCAAAATCCCCAAAACCCAAAATGAATTAGTTTTTTTTTATTACCATAGTTGATATTATCAACTAATATAAATCATTGGATATTTTATTGTCTTTAAAGTTTAACATACAAATAATGCACATAGATATATAAATGAAGAAGTTAATGTGGAAAAAAACTCATACCATCTCCAAAATGAATTAGTTTTTGCTTTATTATCATAGTTGATATTATCAACTAATATAAATCATTGGATATTTTGTTGTCTTTAAAGTTTAATATATAAATAATGCACATAGATATATAAATGAAGAAGAAGTAGTTTAGATATACTAAGTTCTTTTTTTTTAAATTATCATTGAAATTTCTTCAAGTTATTTTTAATAAAATTGCAATTTTTTATTAATGGATTTGTTGTTTTTAATGTAAAAATGGATCTGATACCCTGGAATACCTCTATTGTAATCTGATTGTGCAATGCTAATTGTAAACTGATTATGCAATGTTAACATTTGACATCCTCAATTCCATCAATCCAATGTGATTCTTTTTAAATTGTAAGAAAAAATGTTGATTTCCCATCTCATTGTTTTGAATAACCAAAAAAAGACTAAATAATTAAATGTTTAAACCATAACAATATAAACATGAATATTATAAATCAACATAAAATCTTATCAAATATATATTCAAACTTTGATATAAGTAAAATGATAGATGTTATATATCCTTTATAAGAGTTTTATATACATTTACCCATGATAGGAAATAGAGGTGTGTTTCCTATGCCAATCCATGAGAGAAGAGTGTGCAAAAATAAAAAATAGAACAACTAAAACACATGAAATAAAGAACAAACCATTAACAAATCGATATCATGGAGAAAACCCTTCCAAGAGAAAAATCTCACAGTCTAAAGAACACTCAAATGTGTTATTCAACAATTAAAAATGGTTACAATACTGAGTCTTTGTGCTCTCAACAAGAAGCATAATTTTGGAGAAATTTCAAGAACATAATGGTAAGATAAGATTCACACTCAGTGATTTCCTCTAGCCCTAACACTTAATAAATAGGTATAGAAAAACCATAAACCATTTATGGCTTACCATTTTTTCTTAAACCACCAACATGTTATTCCCTAGCAATGCTTTGCAAGTATTCTCTGCTCTACCACATAATTGCAAGTATTCTTTGCTCTACTACAACATTGCAAGTATTCTTTTCTCTACTACAACACTACAAGTATTCTCTTCTCAAGTACAACACTGCAAGTATTCTCTGCTCAACTACAACACTGCAAATATTATGTGCTCTACTACAACATTGTAAGGTGGATGACCTACCTATCCCAACATTCTCCCAATTTTCATATACCTTGAAAGGGTACACGGGAGAGTGCATCAAACTATGAACTTATTTTTAGGGCCCATAAGGCCTGTAGACTCACATCACCATTTGAATTTACATGTTCTCACAGGTTTCTTCAATGCATATGTAGCATTCTAGAATGTGTTAAATTTCTATAGTATCATTTTTCCATCATCTACTGTGCCCCTAAAAAAATGGTACTGGATATCTATATTCTTTGTCTTTGCATGAAAGGTTGGGTTCTTAGCTAGAAAAATGATGGTATTACTATCACATTGAATTTGTTGGATTACTGAGAGGGGGGGGGGGGTGAATCAATAATAGAAAAATTGAATCCTTTTTAACCATATAATGCAAGTGTTATACTACTGTAGCATTGTCATCCAATAATTATAGAGTAAATAAACAATGAACAAATGAGAAATCATACACATACACAGTACACCAGTGTTTTTACATGGAAACCCAAAGTGGGAGAAAACCACAGAATTCCTTTTCTTATATGTATTGAAGAATTACATTAATTGGAAGCACCAACTTCCTTTGTTTTCCAGCT
>ML800137.1:67417-82533 GCA_009831015.1 Picea engelmannii
CGCCCAACGATTTGAATGATAAAGTCTATGGAGGTATACATACCCTATCCCCCTCTGGATTTGAACTTGTGACCTCTTAGGAGGAAACACATGTTCTTAACCATTAAAAAATAGTGTTATTTAACTACATTTTTTTTTCTATGTATTGAAGTAAGGTAAACAATGTGTTAAAATGGTGTTTTCCACTATATTTTAAAAGTATGGAATAATAAATTAATTAAGGAGACACAATTAACTTCAAAAATGTGAATGGTAAAAAATATTTTTAAGATTGAAAGAAGCATGGAAAAATGACTAAAAACACGATTGAATAAAAATAAAATAATTGTTTTTTGAAAATTTTGAAAATAGATGAAAAATAAGCATTTAAAAAAAATGTGGAAACATTGTGGATCTAAAAATTTAAAATATTGAAAAACCACCTAAAAGGGGAGAGGGGGTGCTACCGATAGCATCATTTTTAAAAATGGGGTAAAAAATTGGACCCCCCAAAAAACGAGAACTTTGTAGAGTTCTCGTTAAGTTGGCAACTATGTTTAGTACACACATCAATCTAGAACAAAGTTCCCATGGGAACAACCTTAGCAAGTGCCATATCTCCTTGGACCATCTTGCACCCTTTATAAAAAAAAGCAACCTACACATCGACATCATTAAGTGTTCTTATTGATAGTAGGTTTTGTACTAGACCTTGAAAGTGCAAAAATCCATTGATCCCCTTTACTCTTACATCATTGAATTTGATCAAGACTCCACCACAACCAATTATGATGAGAGGAGAGTCATCACCAAGGTATACCATCCCACCATCACATTTCTCATACATTGAAAACCATTTCCAATGGGAAGTCATATGGAAGGTGTTAGCACCAAAAGTCACCTCTAGATTGCGACAGAGGTAAGCCCAATACCCATCAGTGTTTGGGGTGGATGTTGGTTTAAATTTAGATGGTCGATGGCCAAAACTCAAAAACATGAAAGATGTTCAACACAGAACTGGACATGAAATGCACAGGGAAGTGAGGGCCACATTAACTTCAGTCGGTAAATTGAGTTAAAGCGAGAGCAATGGGAAGACTTAGGAGAAAGGGTGAATGACACTGCTCTAGGAATTAGGCCTTCTAGCAGATCATAGAAGAGAACCCAAGCTCAAGAGCATTCTTGAGCTCAAATTCAGACACTGAAATATGTCTGTAAGGGACACAGTCCGAGCTACAATATGATCAAACCTCCATCATCCTGCAACTGAAACAACTGGACTGGATCTTCCATGCCCGAGCCATTTAATGTGAGAAGGAAAAGACAACATAAGGAAATGAATAAGACTGACCATGATACTGCTATAATCAAACCTCCATTACAACATCATAACGATCCTCGAATGGATCCTCCATGCCCGAGTGTCTTAAACAGTTTTACAGACAAAAAATGAAAAAGGAAAGGAGGCTGACTTCTATCAACATGAAAGTCTCAAATCTATTACATAACCATAGAACAACTCCGGCATGACAAAATTACATATTGGGAGATTTTCTCAACCAAAAACCCTTTACAAAGCGACATAACTCCATACTTATACTCAAACAATTACGTTCCCACAGTAGAGGCGTGCCTGGGTCTTTGCATTAAAGGCTTTATGTCTGCATGCTTCCAGACAAACTGTGCATGCAGTCTTCTATCAGAAGCAAGCCCCATTCAGATGCAATCGTGTTTCAGAAAAAACCTACAGATGAGTCGACTAGTTGAAATTCCTTTCTCAGGCTTTCCATTTATGGTGGAAGTGATGCTCAACCAGCACCAACAAAACTCAATAACTGATTCCTCGGGATTGGGAAGACCTAATTTAGCACTACACCTGTGGAAATTGGTGACCTCTACATTCTACCATATGGAGTTGAGTTGGATGCTTGCATGGATGGCCAGGAATTCGTGGATGTGGATCAAGATTTGGCAGAATGATGGCTCAATGGGCATGCTACTGGGTTGTGCGATGTCCAAGTGGATGAGACACGATGGCTGGGGAGAAATCATGGGGTGACACAGGAGGGGGATGAGGCGCAAGAGGAGGGAGGTGACATGGAGAAAAGTGGTATAGGTGGCAGGAGATGATAAGGAAAGATACGATAGGTGGGACAGTGGGTGGAGGATAGGTGTGAGGGAGCGAAAGCTATAGGGGAGTGGGAGATGTGGTGGACAGAGGAGAGAGAAGGAGTGGAGGAAAACTGCTGGCAGGATGGTTGTGGGGTGACCACTTATCGACCTGGGATAGGGAATAATATGCACATGCACATATTGGGGCAGTGAAAAGTGGTTTCATTCTCCACCGCTTTTGGGCCTGATGTGTGTCTCTAGCTAACATGTAGCACCTCCACAAAAACCATGGTTTCTTCCTGACCCACTCTATATTTTTTAACGACCGCACATGATGAGGCCACGATATGGACAATGACCATTGATCTAGAGCACATAGATCTCAGCCGCCCATATCTACGTGTCTCTTCTCAAAACACGCCAAATGGTCACATCAACTCCAATGGACTTAGGATAAGATCCATTTAGTGGGTTTTTTAACCGCATTCTTCACATTTTTCCACCCAAGGGCCAAATCCAGGAAAAACTCCCCCTTGCAAGAATATGTGATAACATTAGGCTCCATGGGGGAAAGATTCCTCCCTGCGAGGCTCTAAGATCTCCTTTTGTAGTTCCAGTCGCCTTCTGCATTGGGATGTGGAGTCAAGCCCCAAAAACACCTTGCTGAGGAATATATGCCGAAAAATAAAATGAAAACAAACTTACAAGGGCTCCAAGGAGATTATTTATGTACAATCCTAAACTAATTTATTTTTACAAAATGCTAGGTGAAAGCAAACTTCCACCATAGCCATTCAAGTAACTTCCTAACTAGAAACTCCTTTACTCTATCAATGACCATTAGCAGATGATGCAACCATGACAGCAGAATGACTACACCCTTCAACTTTTCTTCAAAGGCTGAAGTTGAGATAAAATTGGGTGGCTCCAAGGCATGAAGGAAATGCCACTCCATGTACTTGTTGAAAGGCTCATAAAATGAGTGGCAAATTCTATGAAATTTGTAGCAGAAAGATTGCTCTGCTCCACAACTACTCATATAGGGATGAATATAATTGGTAGGCACAGGCGGATGGGAAGATGATACAGGCTTACTATCCTCAGATGATGGCTGCTCGCTGATAGGATCTGGAAAGGATATAAACTTCCCCTTTTGCTCCTCCTCTGGTTCTTCTTCTTGGCTCTCCCAAGGGTCATATTCATAATCATCATAAACAAGACCCATGGGAAATCTCTTCTCTTCATCATGCTCCTCAGTGTCTTCTGTAGGCCCAGGGGGGCTAATTTCCTCATGGTAATCTCCTTTAAGGAAAAGAGGATAAGGCTCTGCTACATGCTCTTAGACATCCTGCATATTTGGCTCAGAATCTGATTCATAGTTGTCATATACAAGATGATTGCTCCTCTGGTCATCAAACTGTGATGTAGGACTTTGTTGCTCTTGTTTTGAATAATCATCAAATCTTGAGACAACCGGCACCTCAAGAGCAGAATACAGGGCCTCTACAACTATGGAATATTCAATACTACCCTCCTTAGTAGGGATGCCAAGAACATCTGCTTCAAGGGTTGGAAAATCCTCTGCATTTTCTTCAAAAAGGCAACATTCATGTTCTGCCTTCAATTCCTCTAACTCTGCAGAAAGAGACTACACTAGCTCCATCATCTCACTTAGAGAATCTCCTTCCTCATTATAGCCTTCATCCTCATAGATTTCCTCTAATGCGGAAGAACATGGATGAGAAAGGAATGATTTCTGATCCAAGTCTTTAGGCTCATCCTCATAGCCTATGTAAAAAGTATCTCTATATTGAATAGAGTCATTGTATCCCTCACAAAAACTATGACAAATTAACTCAAAGGGATAAAAATTCTGACAATGAGCGTTGAAAGCTGCATGAAATTCTCCTAGTGAAGAAATTCTAGCAGGGGGTAAGGAATGATACCATTCACAAGCATCCCCTGCTAATGAGAACATGAACATCTTCATTAATACATCCTCATGATGTATCCCCCACTAGTGCATGAGTTCATGAAACTCACTGAGATGATGAGCAGGGTTGTCCTCTTTGAGCTCTCTAAATATAGGCAAATAATCATTCCATTCATTTGGAGTAGGAACAAAATTGGGAAAACCAAGAACAAAAAAAAAATTAAAGGGAGCAAACCTCTGAGCCAAGATTCTTTCCATTTCGAACCAGTGGAGTCGCTAATTGATTCTTCAACCATGGAGTCGCAAAGTGAATGATGCGTAGGATGAGTTTGTTTGGTCTTTGTTCACCATCAAAGACCAGATATGATCATTGTGTTCTCTAAGGGGCTACCAGGTGTAGCCAAAAGCAGCCACACTGAAACAGTGGATTTGAGATAGTGGAGTCACCACAGTGGAGTCACCAGGTGCACATATGAAATCTTTGATGTACTAAGTTCTGATGCACCTTCAAAACCAATAATCTTTGTCGTTCTATCCCAGGGAAAATCTTCAATTCATCCCTGACAATGGTGCCAGAAATGTTAGCACCAGAAGTTACCTCTGGATTGCGACAGAGGTAAGCCCAGTACCCATCAATGTTTAGGGTGGATGTTGGTTTAAATTTGGATGGTCGATGGAAAAAACTCAACAACATGAAAGATGTTCAACATAGAATTGGACAGGAAATGCACAAGGAAGTGAGGGAAACATTAAATTCAGTCAGTAAATTGAGTTAAAGCGAGAGCAGAGGGAACACTTTGGAGAAAGGGTGAATGACACTGCTTTGGGCATCAGGCCTTCCAACAAATCATATAAGAGAATCCAAGCTCAAGATCATTCTTGAGCTCAAATTCAGACACCGATATATGTCTGCAAGGGATACATTCGCAACTGCAATATGATCAAACCTCGATCATCCTGCAACAACAATAACTCGACTGGATCCTCCATGCCCAAGCCATTCAATGCGAGAAGTAAAATATAACAAAAGGAAATGAATAAGACTGACCATGATATTTCTATAATCAAACCTCCGTTACAACAACATAACAATCCTCGACTAGATCCTCCATGCCAGAGTGTCTTAAACAATTTTACAGACAAAAAATGAAAAAGGAAAGGAGGCTGACTTCTATTAACATGAAAGTCTCAAATATATTACATAACCAAAGAACATCTCTGGCAGGACAAAATTACATATTGGGAGCTCTACTCAACCAAAGACCCTTTACAAAATGATAGAACTGCATACTTATACTCAAACAATTTTGTTCTTGCAACAGAGGCATGCCCAGTTCTTCGCATTAAATTCTTTACGTCTGCATGCTTTAGGACAGACTGTGCATGTAGTCTTCTTTCAGAAGCAAGCCCCATTTAGACACAATTGTGTTTCAGAATGGACCTGGAGATGAGTCGACTAGCTGACAATCCTTTCTTGGGATTTCCATTTATGGAGATGAGTTGGATGCTTGCAGGGATGGACATGCAGTTGTGGACATGGATCAGGATCTGGCGGAACGATGGTGTGATGGGCATGCTACTGGGTTGTGCAATGTCCAAGTGGATGAGACATGATGGCTGGGGAGAAACTGTGGGGGAACACAAGAGGGGGATGAGGTGCAAGAGGAGGGAGGTGACGTGGAGCAAAGTGGTATAGGTGGTGGGATATGATAAGGGAAGATACGACAGGTGGGACAATGGATGGAGGATAGGTGTGAGGGAGAGAAAGCTATAGGGGAGTGGGAGATGTGGTGGAAATAGGAGAGAGAAGGAGTGGGGGACAACTGCTAGACATACGGTTGTGGGGAGACCACTTGTTGACCCGGGATAGGGCATAATATGCACATGCGCATATCGGGGCTGGGAAAAGTGGTTTCATTCTTCCCTGCTTTTGGGCTCGATGTGCATCTCTGACTGACACGTATGGACTCCACAAAAACCATGGTTTTTTCCCAGCCCGCTCTGTATTTTTTAACAACCGCGCATGATGAGGCCCCGATATGGCCAATGACCGTCGATCTAGAGCACGTAGATCTTAGCCACCGATATCTAGGCGCCTCTTATCACAACATGCCAAACGGTCACATCAACTCCAGCGGACTTAGGATAAGAGCCATTTAGTGGGTTTTTTAACCCCATTCTTCTCATTTTTCCACCCAAGGGCCAAATCCAGGAAAAAATCCCCTTGCAAGAATATGTGATAACAGAAGGAAGCTCCATAGTATATAAGCCATGCACTCTAGCCTACATAGGTTTCCAATCCTACAACAAAGGAATCTCCACCATCCTCTTGAGAATATTTTTCACACTCATCATCAAAATCATTCTTTTCCTTCTTATTCTTCTTCTTCTCTTCCTTGAATTCCCTTCTAAAATACTTGACCTTACCATAGTTCCAACATTTTTCCTTGGACTTTTCAAGAGACTTATGTCTTCCACATGATTTGGATTTACACTTTTGTCTCTTCTTTCCTTTCTCCTTCGATATTCCATGAAAAACCAAGGCCTCATTAGTGGAATATGAAGATTTCATCCTCACATCCTCTAAGAGTAGAGAAACCACGAGCTCATCAAGAATCAATGTCTTCATAATGCTTCCAATGGCCATTAATAGGTTGTCCCATTAATCTATAAAATAACAAAAAAGGGTCATATAACGATCCTCTCCATCCATCTTCACTCCAATTGGGATCAATTGGGTCACAATAGTATTAAATTAATTCAGATGCTCAACTACATAATCACCGTCACCCATTCTCAAGGAAAGCAACCTTTTTTGCAAAAAAATATCATTAACCAAGGATTTAGCCTAATACAAATTGCCTAACTTCTTCTAAAGAGTTGTTGCAATTTTTTTCTTTAAAAACATTCAATAATACAAAATCAACCAAATAGATCCTAATAAGGCTTCTTGCCTTTCTCTCCAACACCACCCACTCTTCATCTATCATACCAATGGGTTTGGTCTTAGATACTACAACCCATAGATAGCAATCTATGAGAAGATCCTCCATCGTCATATTCCACAACTCAAAGCTAGTGTTATTAAACTTCTCCATTTCTAGTCTAGGTATTCTCATCTTTTTTGCTACAACAAGATTTCCTTATGTGCAATCTCCCACTGAAACAAAGACACATAAAAAACCTTGTCCCTAACACCTTGGATCTGAGGAGATCAAGATTTAATACCAAACGAAAGGAAGTAGAGGTGTGGAATACACTTCCTATGCTAATCCATGAGATAAGAATGTGTAAAAATTAAAAATAGAATAGTTACAAACACATGAAATAAAGAGAAAGCCATTAACAACACAATATTTTGGGGAAAACCTTTCCAGGAGAAAACCCATGCACTCTAAAGAACACTCAATGTATTATTCAACAACTAAAAATGGCTATAATACATAATGTTTGTGCTCTCAACAAGAGTGTTTAGCGGTAGCATAATTCAGGATAAATTTCAACAACATAATGGTAAGATGAGACTCACAATTTTTTATTTCCTCTAGCCCTAGCACTCAATAAATATGCATAGTAAAACCATAAACCATTTATGGTTTACCATTTCTGCATACTAGAAACCACTTGTAAGTTATTCCTTACCACTTCTCTACAAGTATTCTTTGCTCTATTACAACACTACAAGTATTTTTTAAACATTGCAAGTATTATTTTCTCTACTGCAACACTAAAAGTATTCTCTACTCAACTACAACATTGCAAGTATTCATTACTCAACAATGACACTGCAAATATTATTTACTGTACTATAGCACAACAAGGTGTATTAGACACTTGTCCCAACAAACCCAATGTATTAAAAGGAAATAATTTGGTTTTATCTATCCCATTGAAACAAGGGCATTGTGACAACATTATTGGACACATACAAGTTGAAATTTGTGGTGATGAATGAGAAAACAAGTTGAGATACAAAACAATTTTAAAAACTAATAATTTAAAATGATAAATTTCACTAAATCATTTTTTTATTGATAGTGTATGCCTCTTCGAGAGATATCTAGCAAGGGTGGAAGTGGCATGGTTTTCCTTAAATAACGGTGATGAGTCAGTCAATATTCACTATTAGTAGCTAGTGATATTTATCCTCACTATTTGTTGACCACTAAATTATGATAAATTTTCCACTTACCACAAAAAATAATACAAATAAAACACTTTAATTAATATTTATACCATATTAACTTAAACTTTGTAAATACATAAAACATTGGCATCAAACAATGTGAAGTCAGTTTGATATTACTAAAAATATTAGTCCATGCATTACATCCAGTGCATCATATAATTTTGTTTGGTCCTATATGTACCTTTGTTGTTGGTTAAGGGTGTTTTTTAGTTTAACTTTGTTTGGGGACAAAAACCCCCAGTGATGGGCTTGTACTTAGTAGGCACATACAATATTTAAATAGTGGGCATAACTCTTAATGGAAGCACTTACATTCTTCGTACACAAGGACAATATGATCATGGCCCAAGATCGAATGAAGCAACAAAGATATAAACATCGCTCAAAGAACCACATTGAAGTAGGGGATCATGGGTTTCTTTGTTTATTTATTTATCTATTTTCATTATGTACATAAGGATACTTTAAGGGTATTTGTACCATTTATACAAAGTGTTAATAAATAGATAAATTCATTTTTTTTGAATTTTTGAAAAATCTACTAAATTCTTTTATTAAAATTTTAGTTGAAAGTTATAATTTTATTAGATTGATTGGAACTTTATCTATATAAGTTGGATATTTTGTTTTACCCTATTTAAAAAAAATCTTTATCATTGAAAATTTGAAAAAAAATGAATAAATCAAAACCAAACTTTACCATTAAAAAATAAAAAAACTGAAAACAAAATTCAATATTTCCACTTATTAACTCACTTCTACTTTTAAAAACTTTGTTGTTGTTAAAATTTTATTTTTTTAAAAATCATTTTATGTTTTTTCTAATATTCTTTTTCTTATATTAATGAGGAAGAAGGCTAAATATTTTAGGATTTTGATTTTTTCCAATGTCATCATTGGAATCCAACCATAAATTCAATTTTGAATTATTGAAATTGTTGTTTTCAATGACCTGAAATTGATTCAATGTTTGATTTTTCAAGGTAAATGGTTGATATTCATTTCAAAATGCTTCTTGCTATATTTTAAACGAAAATTACCAATTTACCTTCCCATTACTTTGAGTGAGTTCACAAAATTAAATTAGTAAAACATCTAGAATATGAATGCTTAATTGTAAAAAAATGAAAAAGGACAACTATAAATTCAATTTTGGATGATTGAAATTGTTGTTTTCCATGCTGAAATGGATTCAACACCTGTATAACTTTCAATGTCAATTAATGATATTTATTTCAAAAAAGGAAAAAGAGTAAAACTACGAATACTTACCCTAGAATTTTGTCAACAAGAAGGCTCAAAGCCATTGAATTGAACCTAGGTGGGGAGCATAGTTATCATCAGTGATCAAATTTGAAGGGTTGGTCTTAATTTCATTTGGAAGGGAATATAATCATCCAACCCTCCAAGGATGAAAAGTTAAAAAAATAATTGTACTTCGATTGACAAGTGTGCATTTAGTAAACCCATCCAATAAAATTTTAATTAAACTTCATAAAAAAAATATTTTTTCTTTCAAATTTATAATATCCACAAAATTATTATTATTTTAAATAAATGAACACATTTTAATAAAAGATAATATGTAAACATATCATTCTATGTCATGTTGGATTTATTTGCTAAACTAGAGTAGTGTTGGATTTTATTTGCTAAATTTAGGGAAAAAACAAAATCAAATCTACCTCCAATTTGTCAGACAACTTTTTGATTTATCAAAATAGAGAGAATAATAGGTACAATGGTATTATATTTAACATTGTTTGAATTATAGAGACGTTCAAAGTTTTGAACTGAAATGTGTATAGGAAAGACAACAGACAATAGTGGTTTCTCAACCAGGCATGGACTACAATGACCAAATCCCCATGGAAGGATACAATAGGAATTTATGTAAATTCCAAAGCCAAAGATTTTGAATAATGATCATAAATAAATGAAGTTCAATGTGGATGAAGACTCTACCATCTGAACATAATTCTGAAGAAGGCATGGCCTTATATCCTATTCATTATTGTTTTTCAAACCCTAGGAGTCTCTATAAATATAGGAACCTAAACCGTTGGAGCTCTGGGGAGTGAAGAAGAGTCTTCAATGATTTGCACAGACGTATTAAAATAAATATAAACTTTTCCTTTACTCACAAATTATAATAAACAAGTAAAATAATCTTGACCTTAACCAAAGAAGGTGAAACAATCATCTTGTGCTTGAAACATTGAAATATGTCTACCTCGGTCTTCCAAAGGGCTGTGATAAATAATTAATGGAATGTTCTTCCACACGGCTATGATAAATAAGTAATGGAATTAATAACACTAGAGTTATGAATATTCAAAGTATAGAAAGTAAAATATATGAAAGAGTGAGGGTCCATGGAGTGTGAGCAGTTAAAAATGATTGAGAAGAACTATAATGAAAATCTAGAAGCATTACCTTCACAAAGATGGTGCTCACAAGTTTGAACTTCCTATATTGATGCCCATTGCCACAAGTTCTCCAACAAGTTTGATTCTGTAGAAAATGTTGGAGAAATAGATCTTAAATAGAATTAAGAACTAAGGAGCATAATTGAGATTGCAAAGTACAATTGATCCTTTCAAGTTGTCATTATTAACTTATCATATTTATTTCTTTAAAGTTCACAGGAAAAATTCTATTGATTTTTTAACATATCATACAAACCAAAAATACTTGTTGTTGGACTGCCATTTGGGAAACCATATCAGAAGAAAAGTTTGTGTAATATCCAAAAAACACTAAAAACAAGATAGTCCAGAGTTGTTTTAAAAGTAATAAGCCTATTCATATTATCAGCTATAATTTTACAAAAAAAACACAAAGAAACTACTTTGGTACCCAGCTTCATGGGGTCAGGGGCCTGTCGAGGAGGCTAGATGATTTATCAATTGTTCTTCGTTGTGCCCTACTTGCTGGTGATGAGATTCTAGGGGAGGAGGCTGATTCTAGTGTGTCGGAGGGATGCGAGTGAGGATCTCTATGATAAACAAGTGTAGATCATCAAGTTGGAGCTGAACTATATTTTGAGCATCTTCCCTTATTTAGAGCACTTTCCCCATAAATTTATTGATGTGCTAGTATAATTCAACATACCTCTAGTAACGGGTGTCCCTACCTCTTATATGACTAACATCTGGGACCCAATGGATAGTGGTCTCAACTACTTTTGAGTCAGTAGTCATTTCCATTTAGAAAATGGTTGTGTCTTCAAATTCATCTAGAGTCCTCTTGAATCGATGAGGAGTATTTGAATCATAATTTATGGCTACATTGTAGGCCTCCCATTGTACTCTAGATTATGGAAATCCCTATTCATGGTACCTAGATGAGGAAGCATCGGGGGTTACAGATCCACATCTGTAGCTAGGATAGTCATGTCTAGGAGCCATGGTGTCTCAGATGAGGGTGCATAGTGAAGGGTGATACATGATGGAGGGAGGGGTTAAAGAGGGCCACTCACTATCCATGGAGGTGGACCTAAAGTCTTAAAGAAAACTTCTAGGTTGCAGAGAAGGCATAAAAAATTCTCTAAGGTTCTCATTCCTCATTTGGAATGTGGAGCTTGTCATAGAGGTAGAAATCAAGGAGGCGTGAGTGAGTCTGGGTGTCGAGAGGATGTCTCATAACTCACATTTAGTGTTGCTTCCCCTCGACTCTGTTGGCTATGCCTTAGAATCACTACTATATTCGAAGACATGTGGGACATCATTTTTCTATTGAACTCAACTTCCTCGGTGGGAAGTCCCTGCATTAACTACTGATACAAGGGGTTAGCGTTGGTGTCTTGTCACTGAGTACTAGCTAGAGTTGATGTAGAGATGGTCAATTCCACTTGGAATTGATCCTTGTTCATTCATCTCAGTTGGCAGGGATACTCGTGTGAGGCCACATGGTTATCCCCCCCTTGCGTCTCGAGAGGATCACCCAGTGTTAAATGTTGTAGTTTTCTTCCTATAGAGGGGTCTTGTCATCGAGATGCCTTGTAGTTAGAGAGATGCTCAGGATTGTTGACTCTCTGGCTTCCATAGTGTTATCACACCAGATCTCGTACATGATAGTGTTGGCCACATGATGGAGGAGAGGTCTGCATAAAAGGGTCTTCATCCTGGGGTGTTGTGTCATTAATATGCCATATGTTTACATCAAGGCAAGATCTCCCTTCTGCTCGCTTCCCAAGAACCCTGTCCGGGGAAGGGTGATATTGCATTGCTGATGGGAGTCTCATGGAGCTTATTAATTTTCTCACTACATTGTTGAAGTTGAGTTCCAATTGGGATGAAATCCTGAGGTGGATAGAAGGGGTGTCTTCTCTATCAACCTCTCAATAATCCTCTTTCCTAGTTGGGTCCCTCTTTACCTGATTTAAGTACCCTCCCTGATTACCCTCCACACAATATATAACTTCCTTCAAAGAGGCTTTTGAGTTGATGTTTCCCCTTATTTCCTGGGAAAATGGTATCTCTTTTAGTTTATTCTCGAGCTCGGTCTCCTCGGGAGGATGGTCTTGCCTTGCAATTGTAGTACAATCCAAGGAAAAACCCTCTTCCTCTATGGGGTTCTAGGGATTATCCCACACATCTTCTACATTCCTTAGGATTTTGTTTTCAATATAGTATGCCACCTTATTGGCAAAGCGTCGATCATGCCTGGAAATTTTCACCGAAATTAAGGCTAGAGTTTGTTGAATGGTCTCCAGACTAGATTCTAGTCTCCAACTATTTGAGATTTTCGATATTGGAGATCCATGTTGTAGACTCTTGAGCATGTTGATGATTATCTAGGAATCTCCTTTTGTGATGATATTGGAATAACCCTTATATGAGGAAATACAAATACCTTCCTCCAAAGCATAGAGTTCTGCTGTTTTGTTGGCATTTATCCCCATATTTCCCCCATAAGTTCTCAATGCTGCCTTGGTTGTTTTGAAATACTCCTCCATACCCTATGAGTCCTAGGTTTCCTTTATAGGCCCCATCAAAGTTTAGCTTGATGAACCTCTCTGGGGGAGGATTCCATAGGGAAGTTGAAACTGGAAGGGAAAAGACGAAGCTTTGGCTAAAGGTAGCAAGGATAGATTTGAGGTTAAGGGATTGGAATATTGAAAGGTCAAACTAGATAGCTTTCCAATCCTCTTCCTTCTAGGTTTGGGCCATAATAGTTTCCTAGACATAAATGATGACCTTGTTCTGGATATCTACAGTAGGGATGCATTGAAGCTTAAATACCCTACGGTTTTTCTCTTTCCAGGCTTCCCAAGTAATAAAACTAGGTAAGAGGTTCCAAGTCCTATTGACTATAGAGTTCTGAGTTATTGAAGAGGGACATAGTTCTAAAGTGGCTCGAATGGAGTGTCTAATGCATCCTGAGTAGTGAAAGAAAAGATTCGAGAAGGTCCATAGGTCTTCCGTATATTGAAAAGTGTTGAAGATATTATAGGTATTATTCTCTTTCTCTAGACAGAGAGGGCATCGAGAGGGACCCGTGAATCCCCATTTGCATAGATTGTCCCAGCTAAGAGCTTTGTTTAGAGATAGCATCCACATGAAGGTTGAGACTTTCCGCCAAATGTTTTGGTTCCAAAGCTTGTTCAAAATTTGAGTTCATAGGAGTTTAGTGTTTTTTGTTGCTATCGCGTAAGCTTGTTTTGTTGAGAAGGTTCTTGAAGTTGAGGTGCCCCATCTCATGCGGTCATGTTGTTCAGAGCAACATATTCTCCTTTTGTTGAGGTCCTCCAGAAAACCTTCCAAAGTGTTGTTGTCTAAATATTTGGTCCACAGGTGAGGGGGGAGACATTTTATCTAGTGGCTAGGGTTTGTTACTATTTTCCAATAGTGAGACACCCTGGTACTTTGGGGAAAATCCCCCTAGTTAGGGTCTAATGGATAGGTAGAGAAATGAATCCTTAAAAGACTGAAACTGACCTATAATTATCCAAATTCAAAAAAACCTAATGATTGCTTTTAAATAATATAAACAAGAAAAAGAGAAATAAATACACCTTGTATTATTTCATCCATAGTAGATCCCTTTTATCCATTGCTCATTCCTGAATTGCACGCCTCCTCCTAAGGCTAACCTGAAACAAGACAAAAAATAATCTACAATAGCATGTGTGAAATCATTAAAAGTATAAACATGTACTAATTCTCATGAATATGTTATAAACATTCAAAATAATTCACAAGAACATAGACAAATGAATTGGGAAATGAAATCTCTCTTTTATTAAGAACATGTAAAGAAGATTACAACCATAATCTTGATGTTGACACCGCTTAACGAGCCTCGCTTGGGTTCCTCCAATAAGACTCTAAGTGCATAAAACCCACTAGAAAACCCTCACAATCGACATGAAAAACTGATGGGATTGATGTATTTCTTAAAGTGGATGGGACAATGAGAATGTTGAGGATGGATACTTAGAACCGGATGCAAAGCATTAGAGAGAAAGAAGGAGAAATTCAAGCAAAGTTTCTTTGTTTATTCTTTTTGTGTGCCCAAATGACCCCCTTAAGGCCCTTTTTATATGAATATTTGATGTTTATTCATTTCTGAGAAGGGCTATAGGAGGTAAAATTGTTTTGAAACCCATCATATCCCATAAACCCCATCGGGAAGCGTGGAATTATATTTTTTTTGCAACTTTTGTGAGTGTACGTGGGTTGCATATCATCAATTAGCGTATGTACGCGTGCTACAAGTATGGAAACTCAGTAAAAGGGACTTGCAAGTATGTATATGGATGAGCCATGGCCAATAATGCATAGTGATAGAATTTTTTACTATAACAGATGCCCCCTAATGTGTGAGGTCAGAAGAGAAAATGATGGCCAAAATACATCA
Organism: Picea engelmannii; assembly: GCA_009831015.1. Lineage (NCBI taxonomy): Eukaryota > Viridiplantae > Streptophyta > Pinopsida > Pinales > Pinaceae > Picea > Picea engelmannii. The sequence goes on from ML800137.1 coordinate 82,495, forward strand.
CAATATCTTAGGGAAAGCACTGAGTAAATTAAACACAGA
>ML800137.1:148640-162425 GCA_009831015.1 Picea engelmannii
ATGATAAACTAATGGTAAGGTGCCCTTCAATGAAAAAACAACGACAGTCCAAACAACGATGGAGGGGTTTTCACACTTTCAGTTGTGAAAACTGAATCGAAACCAAATTGCAATTTGTCGCACGAAATAAAAAGAATATATGCTTGCAAAATGCGACGATCACTTGATGTTCAAGAGACAAAGGTGTAGGCAGCTTATATGGCAATTAAAAAAATTAAATTGGCTGCCAACAGTACCCTAAATAACCTTTGAACAAAGGATCGATGGATAGTTCTAAGAAAGCAATTAAAAACCCTACTTAAATAAAACTAAATTAGCCATATGAATAAGAAAAAGGAAACTATCTACCTAATAATAAATAACAACAACAAACTACTTTTAATTAACCTACTCAAATAAAAAACTATCCTATGAAAGCAAGTAAACAAACAAGCAACTATCCTATCAAGGCAAAATAGACAAGCAAGCAACTACCCTATTAAAGCAAGTAAAGAACTAACTAACCTATGGTAACTTCTACAACAAGTAAACTAATCAATAAGAAACTAATTAAGCTAAGAAACAAGTGAACTGTATTCTTAAATTGAACTTCACAACTACTTCTAATTTATGAAAGGAAATCTACTAAATTGAAAGCAAGAGGAATTAACAACTAATCTTTAATCTATGAAAAGAAAATTATTCCTTAACCTACCAAAGAAAAAATACTATGTATCCTACAAAAGCAAGGAAACTATCTTCTAATATATGAAAGCAAGAAAACTATCTTCTAATCTATGAAAACAAGAAACTATCTTCTAATCTATGAAAACTATAATATAGTGTTGATGGTTGTGTCTCCGGTGTCTTATAATATCACGATGGAATTTAACAATGAATGATAATTCAAGAGGGATAAACATGATATTGACTCCAATAGCAAAGTGAAAAGTGTGAATTAATAAATCCAGTGAAAACTTAGCCATTATAAAAACAACATCAACGATCCTGCATATCCATGTGATTATTGATAATGCATTAATCATCAACAATATAAAGATACTATTCTAGTAAATTCAATTGCATTCTATACTAATTCAGCAAATTCATACTACACTAATCTCAATAATTAATTACGAATTAAAATTGCAACCTATATCTAAGAAAGAAATTGCATGAAGTAAACTAAACTAGTTCTATTTTGACAATTTAAATTACAAAAAGAGGAAACACTCATAAACAAAAATTAAACACTATTTCAGCATATGAAAAGTAAGCAAATGAGCAACCTATATGAAAAAATAAATAAATAAATCTAAATAGAAACTAGATAGGAAAACTAGAATGAAAACTAAAGGCTAATGACTATCCCTCCATTGAAACCCTGTCAAAGAAACCATGAATTAAAAACTCTGTTTTAAACTCTGTTTTTATCATCTATTTCAGCATAAAGAAAATTTATCATCTAGTTACACACATGGTTAGTATCTACGCTTGCAAGTTTGCTTCCTATCAATTAACAAATCATTGTATACCAACACGATCCTTCATAATAACTTACAAAAGAAACTAAAACAATTAAGCTATAAACAACAATTTATACAATAGAAAGAAAAATGACAATTCATGTACAAAAAATGAAATAAAAAGACAACTATGCTATTCAATTCATAAGAAAACTAATTAGATATTCACCCAGACTAATGGTGGTCCCCCCAAAAATTTGTGGTTAATCTTCAAAGGTGAACCATGGGCTTCAACAACACGAATTCACCATTAAAACAAAAAACGCAGTCTTTACACAGTTCTGGCAAAATGAAAATAGGAAAACAAAGCTAAATTGTATTTTTTCTCTCTAACTCTCTACTTAACAATTGTTTGATCACTGAGGTGATATTTATAGTTTTTACAAGCTGAGAGGTTGACCACTGGAGGGGTCAACCCTCTCTAAAACCAAAAAATCACATTTAATATGCCCTAACTGTCGGTGGCTTATAGAAATGAGGCGAGTCAATAATCACCAAACATAACAACCCAAATCGAGTTGTCAAGAATTCAATAGCTAGAGGCCATGAGCACAAGAAAAACCCATGTCTTTGATTCACCCATCGATGGCCACTGATATTCTAACCACCAAATCTCCCATAGTTTTTGTGCAGGACAGAGTGTCGGATGGAGTACCGGATTGAGTGTCGGATGGAGTACCGGACGAAGTGCCGAATGCAAAACAAGTTGCGATTTTTCCCCGTGACACAAAAAACATGAATTAGTTTCCTGGGATCATAAAAATATACCGATTTAAACTCAAAATCATCACAAAACATGAGTTATGTATACCTGGTGTGAATCATAGCGATTTGACACAAAATCTCTTCAAAAAATTCTTCAAAACGGGAAAACACATATACACATTCAGAAAAAAGGATCTAATTAATGTCATACAATCAGTCATATAACGGGCCCAACATTACCCCCACACCTAAGATTTTACAGGTACCACTGCAAACAAAAATAAATTTCCCTTCATGACTAATCTTGCTGAGGAGGATCAGCTTTAGAAGCTTCTCCTTCTTGCCATGAAGATTTTGACTTATGCCTCTTGTGTTGCTTCAATTGTGCTCTGAGGTTATGGTTGTCTTTGGTCATCTCATCAACCAACCTTTGAAGGGAATTCACCTTTTCTTGGAGGACTGAATTATCATGGTGAAGATGTGTGTCCACAATCTTCCTATCTTCCAACTGTTGTAACAGCTAACAATTCTATTTTTGTAGCTTCTCAATGGTTGGAGAAGGATCAGTTATTTCAAAGGAAGGCTTAGATCCTTTGAAAGATGAAGAGTGACTGTCATTCTTAGGATCTGGAGTAGGTATCGGTGAGGTAGGAGTAAAAGGGGGTTGATGAGGAGAAGAAGGTTTAGATTTTGTCTTTCTTTGTGGCTCAAATTCGTCTGGAGATACTTCCCTAAGTCTTTTGTGAGGACTCTCGAGGTTAGAAGATACTTGGATAGGGTCCAAAGTGGTGAGGAATTTTACATATGGTTTTCCTCTTGTGCTCTGGGTACTCTTTCGAAAGGGTCCTCTATTAATTCGATTAACACCTCTCCTATTTGTGGGAAATGTAGGAAAGTCTTGTTGAATCACTTCTTGTAGCTTTTTGCGTGTAGGATCAAGAGATATTGAAGGTATCGGGGGGTTAACAATAGGCTTGTTGGTCTTTTTACCCGATGAGGATGCAGGGGTTTCAACAAGATTCTTGAATTGTTCCAATAAATAAATGGCTTGTTCAGGAGGATTTGGAGTTCTTGGAGAGTGGGGTTTGGATGGAGAAATAGTCCTTAGGCCAAGTGTCTTTTTGCTGGTCTTGATTGTCAAGTGAGGGTTTGCAAATTGATAAATGAATGCATCCCAATTTTTCCCCTATTTTTCTAATTCAGCTAGAACAAGGAGTTTGATCGGGCCATGGTGAAAGAGGTTGTTGTGGGGGTTGGTTACATTCTTCCTCACTTGAGAGGAAATCTTCTCCAAGATCTTTAAAAAGTAGAAGGGGAAATTCAATGGTTTATTGAACTGAAAGTGAGCTAACAATCTTAAATGATAGGCTTTGAAGGTGGAATATCTATCTTCACATGTGATCAACCTAGTGATGAATATGGGAGGGTTGATCAGTTCCTATTTTATCCACTCCTTGGAGTATCCTTTAGCTCCATAGATGTTTTGGAATTTTGGCTTAAAAACCCTGTTATAGCTTGAGCGCAAAAACTGGTGGTTTTTAAACCATCTAGCTCCCACTCTTGGAATCTTCATGGATGTAGCTATGGATTCCTTTGAGACCCCAAAGGTGAGAGACACCACACACGATGTCTTCCCATCAAAACTGAGGGTGAATTGCATTGAGATGAAATCATCATGGCCTTGTAAGTGGGATAAAAATGGCCCCCAACCTACGCGCAAAAACACCTCCCTGCACTGTGAAAACTTAGAAATGGAAAAAATGTCTACGTAGGAAGAGGGTTCATACCTCTTGGGCATTGTGATGATGCGAAGAAATGAACAGAGGCGAAATTCACCAAGAGAGGGTGCGATCGGGTCAAGGAATGGCACAAATTGAACAAAGGCTGAGAAAAATTTGAACAGAGGAATGAATGATAGAGGCTGAGCACGTTCTTAAAGGGAAATGCAATGGTAGAGGTGAATTGGGATAATAGGTAACCCGATCCCATTTTTGAATGCACCTATGGTGGAATTGGTTGCACACATGAGTGCACGAGTTGCCATGTGTGAGTAATTTCGAATTCAAAGGAACATTTTTTTTTGGGGGGGGGGAAATCTTAATGATGCGAAGTAAGATCAATGTCCAAGTCTTTTGACTTGGATATTTGATCACAAAAATGTCTAAAGTTTTCATCCTCAATCTTGATTGCCTTCAACCAATTTGATTAAATGTCATTGATTCCTGGTTACCTGAAATTGTGGAAAGTTACTGGTGTGTAAATTCATATGGCGCTTCATTTGACACCTTATACAGAACTTCATACGACACCTCATACGAAACTTCATACGGTACCTCTATGTTAAATGCATTTTTACCTCCTATAATGGATAGCCTGCAATATTGAATGGTTTTGGCAGTCACAATGATTAAGAGAAGAGGCAAAATGTTCCATTGTTTGTTATTTTTCCACCATTCTCACTCAATCCACTTGCATAGAACATGTAATTTCAAACCTACAATGAACATCCTGTAGCGAAAATGAACCAATAAAGTGGTTTTTTAAGTATATGTACAACAATTTATAGCACACAGGAGTTTTGCAAAACTGTATCATAAAAACAATACTCATAGTTTTTTACAAAGATTTACTTCTCTAGGCAATGATCATTTGTCAACTCATGAACCCCTCCCCCACACCTAAGTATTGTGACCTCACCATAAAAAATATAGGAAACCAGTGAGTTCTCCCGATAGGAGAAGATTTACAGATTGTAAAGTGTAAAGATAAATTTCACAGATTGGTCTGACGAGACGGTTAGAAGATGGCCCCACCTATAGGATAAGAGATCCTATATATAGATAAGAAGAGGTAGGCAAGGGAGTTTCAAGATAATCTCAGAGTTAGTTCCCAATGGAAAGTTTTTGGATTTCATTAACCTTAGCTTAACCATACATACTTCATGTCAGCTTTGTCTACAAGTAATGTTGTACATCAGGACAAGTTTAAATTTATTATTTATTTTTGTCAGATTACCATCCTCGCTAGGTAGAATCCCCTGCTACTAGCAAGCATGTTCAATACTCCGATGGGTTTACCTAGTCATACCACATGCTAGCACCCACTGGCAGCAGACCTGTTCAGTATCCTGATGGGTTAGCCTCTTCCACCCTCAGAGATTGGCCCTCCATATTTTAAGATTTTAGTATAAGATTTCTTTGTGCAAGAAGATGGGGGGGAAACTCTGAAAATACCTTTTTCTTTCTTTTATTTTTTAATTGGAATGGTATTTATGTTAGAGTATGACTTTCCGTTATATTCCTTAGTGATTGTCCTGATGTAAGGGGTACTTAAGAGGACGTGGCCTATCTAAAGATATGATATAATCAAGCTATTTAGTGTGTAGTGGATGGTACCATTGAGAAAGAACAAAAAGGTATCTCTAGGCTCAACTCGCTTTCTTCTTTTGTAGTTATTGTGATGTTTCCATGACTAACCGCTAATCGGACCTCCTTGTTAATATTTAATAAAGATAATTTACTCACTTACTTAGGTTTCTTGGGAAAATTGTACAAGAGACCTCTAAGCTTAATGGTTATGGTATCACTTCCTTATACACTGGTGAAGATTTTCAAGAGCAACTGCTTTTTAGAATGCCTTAAGAAAATGATTTTTTTTGCAAAAATATGGCTAATTACATCAAGTCAATATTCATTTGATGCTTAGTAGACAAAAAGGTTTAAGTGTAACAATGTTTTGAAGAAAAATCCTTCTTTTATATTTCCTAGAAACTGTATACTCCTGGTGAAATAAATACCTACATAAATCTCTAGAATTGCTTAACAACAAAATTCAAAATTATTTACATATGTATAGTAGAAAATTCAGAAAACTTTCAAGAAAAAGGGGGGACTTCCCCATATACCAAGGACAATTCCTTGTCAGTTGGCATGACTTGTAGAAAATCCTCCTTGGAAATGGGCTTATGATAAAATTTGATTCGATGTCCATTTACTACAAAGGAGACTTGTCCATCGTCAATTGGCTTGATTTTAACAACTCCATTGTCATATACAGTGACTACCTCGTAAGGGCCCAACCACCGGGTAGTGAGTTTTCCTTTGAAGGTTTTAAATTGGGAATCAAACAACAGATCCCAATCACTAGATTGGAAGTGTTTCTTCTTAATAAACTTGTCATGCCACTTGATCCTCTGGTTTTGGACTAATATTGTTTGTTGGATGGCATCTTTCCTTATCTCATCCAACTCATTCAGTTGTAGGGCTCATTGCTTCTGAGCCTCATTTAAGTTTAATCCCAATTCTGCGGCAATATGAAAGGTCCTTACATGGAATTCTATTGGTAGAAGTACTTGTTTCCCGTACATTATCTCATAAGGGGTGTGTCCAGTGGTGTTTCTCTAGGTGGTCCGGTAAGCCCATAAGGCCTTTGGAAGTCTATCAGCCCAATCCCAGTGATGTAATTGAAAATTCTTGGTTAAGATAGCTTCTAGAAATTTGTTTGTAGATTCTACCTGACCATTATCTTGCGGGTGGTATGGAGAATATTTACAGTGTTTAATCCCGTATTTGTCTGTTATCTATCTCATCAGCTTGGAAGTGAATTGAGTGCCATCATCTATAAAAATTTCATGAGTGACGTCGAAGCAGGTAAATATGTCTTCATAGATAAATTTGACAACATATTTTTCTGTAGACCTAAATAGGGATTTTGCCTCTACCCACTTGGTGACATAGTCTGTACAAACCAAAATATAGTTCTTCTTATGGGACATGGGTGAAATTGGTCCTACAAAGTCAAGGGCCCATTTTTTGAAGGGTTCTATCATAACTTGGGCATGCAAGGGAATTTCGTCAGCTGACATAGGTCTTCCTATCCTTTGGCAACTATCACAACTCCTCACATACTTGGAAACATCTTTGAAAATGATAGGCCAATAGTAACATGAATGTAACAACTTATATGTTGTACATTTGTTAGAAAAAAGGCCACCACATGGTCCATCATGACAATTTTGTAGTATTTCTGGTACCTCGTCCTCTCAGACACATATAGGAATAATCAGATCAGGACCTATGAAAAAAATGTTATGGCCAACCCAAGAGTAATTAGAACTTTGCATAATAATTTTATGCTTTTTATGAGGAGAAAAATGAGACGGTAACTTCCTAGTAGCCAGATAGTTTTCCATATCTGCAAACCATGAGGTATTTACAGAGAGGGAAAAAATGTGCTCATATGGGAAACTATCATCTACAAGGATATCATCATCCTCATTTTTTATTCGTGAAAGAAAATCAGCTACCAAATTATCCTTTCCTGTTCATTCAAGCATGATGATGTTAAACTCTTGCAATAAAAAGAGCCACCTAGTCACTTAGCCATTAGTTATGGGTTTATTCATGAGAAATCTAATGGAAGAATGATATGTATGTACAAATACTTCGTAACCTATAATGTAATGATGAAACTAATTGATATAATGAACTACTGCCAATAATTTATTCTTGGTAACTATGTAGTTTAACTCGGCAAGGGACAAGTTATTGCTCACAAAATAAATGGCATAGGATTGTTGGTCCTCTTTCCGCCCTAATACTCCTCCTATTGTGGTGTTGGAGGCATCATGTGAAATGGGAGAGTCTAATTGGGCCCTCTAAGAACTGGTTCCACAAATAGCTTAGCTTTCAGGGTTTCAAAGAAAGTTTGACATTGCTCAGACCAAACAAAATCAACATCCTTTATTAACAATCCAAACATAGGTGCAACAATCTTTGTAAAATTTTCAATAAACCGTTGGTAGTATCTGGCATGTCCAAGAAATATTCTCACCTATTTTTGAGTCTTGGGGGGTGGGATTCTGAAGATGACCTCAATCTTTGCAAGATCAACTTTTATCCCTTTAGATGAAACATGATGTCCTAGAACCACTCCTTTAGTTAACAACATTTTACATTTTTCATGACTTAGAGATAGGTTCATTTCTTGACATCTGATAAGGACTTTTTCTAAGTTATCCAAGGCTTCCTTGTAAGTGTTTCCATAAACTATGAATTCATCCATGTAGACCTCCACACAATCATGAATAAGATCAACAAATATCCCTAGTACTTCTCGTTGAAATGTAGCAATAGCATTACACAATCCAAATGGTAAGACCCTATAGGCATAGGTTCCCAAGGACAAGTAAAGGTGGTCTTGTCTTGGTCCTCGGGTTCTATAAGAATTTGATTATACCTGTTGTACCCATCTAAAAAGGAGAAATACTTCTTTCCAGACAAGGTATCCAGAACTTGGTCAATGAAAGGAAGAGGAAAGCAATCCTTTAGAGTGGCTTTGTTGAGCTCCCAGAAATCAACACAGATTCTCCATTTCTCGACAACCTTATTTGGAACCACTAGAAGCGGGAATACCCACTTACTGTCGGAGATGGGATAAATAAATCCAACATTTAATAACTTTTGGATCTCCTCCTTTACTATATCTTTGAGTGATGGGTTCATCCTTCTCTGGGGGTGCCTAACAAGTGTTACTTCACCCTAGGTATATATGTGATGGATGCATGTGTTAGGGTGTATACCCTTCATGTAAGTGTATTCCTAGGAAAATGATCTTGATTGTTCTTTAAGGAAACTTACTAACTGTTTTTGTTGGTCTGTATCTAGCCTAGACTTTATATGTAAAAATTTCCCTAGAATAATCTCATAGGGCATAGTATAATATGTGGTAGACTCATCTATCTCAAAGATAAAAGATGTCGAAGAAAAAATGAATGGGTCCAATTGTTCCTGAAATTATTCCCCAAACATGTACTCAAATTAGGGAAAGGATTGTGGAAAATCCACACATGTGATAGTAGAAATGAACTGGTTTAGTACATTTTCCATTGTGTGCTTCTAAAGTGCCCAGGCATGGTCACTTGGAAATATGAGTTCTTCCCAGTCCTCATTCTCATATGTAAATTCAAGACACCATAGATTCTCCATGATAGGTTGGGATAGAGGGTATATGGTGAGCTTCTGGATAGAAAGTCCAATTTAGGTGTTCATTTCTCCCTCTCTACAACCAATAAATGCATTGGTTGTGGCTAACCAAGGTATTCCCAAAATGACGGGATGGCCTTTGGTAGGATCCTTTGAGTGGATAACAAGGAAGTCTACCAGGTACTCCCATGAGGCTAAAGTAACTATGATGTCATCCAAAATTCATTCAGTTATAACCTAGTCTTATCTGCTAATTCCAGAATGTTTCGGGTAGGTATAAGAAGAGATTTTAACTCTAAATTATCCAAGGTAGTAGTGGTCATAACATTGATGGATTCCCATAGGTCTATGAGAGTATTTCCAATGGAAACCTCATTAATGGTTATGGTCACTATGGGGTTTCCAGGGTTCCCATATTTTTCTACCTTCGGCTGCTCATATATGTATTCAAAAAGTTCTCCTATCAAATTTACTATAGGAGGGTCCTTCTACTTCCTACCTGGCTTCCTAATGCACAATTATTTGACTACCTTACTAAAGATTGGAATTTCCTTAATGGATTGTAGCAAGGGAATCTTGACACAAATATTCTTCAATTCATTCAAGATGTCGAATTCCAGTTGGGTGGTAGGTTTCTCGATTACTAATCTGTTTGGATAAGGAGGGGCGTTCGTAATTTGTGAAGGTTCATTTTGGGGAAGATTTGGTTCTTGGTCCTTAGGAATAATTATATCTTCCCACCTAGTGTCATTCATAGGTTTTCTGGTGGTTTATGCTTCTTCTTCTTCTTGGATGACTACTGAAGGTCTCTACCTATCCAAAAATTTTCCCAATCTTAGTTGAATTTCTTGTAGTGGAACATGAGTAATAACATATGTTGGGAAGGCCTACATCTTAACATTGTGAAGAGGTTGAGTGGGATTGTAATTGGGATTGGGCATTCGTTGTGTTAGTAATATTTTTTGTCTTGGGGAGCTTGCATTATGATATTGTTGCGGTTTTTGTTGTGGAATAGGAGGTAAAGGTGGTGGAACAAAACCTGACAGAAGTTGTGGAGTGTTCGGTGGAAACTAAGGATAAGGATGGTTGGACATAGGGATAGGTGGAGCTTGAGGTTTTCCTTCGTTATTACCTCCTCTCCATCCTTGAAGCCAAGGATGTTGGTATTGTGTATACCGGTTTTTCCAACTTGGTGAGTTCCACTGTTGTTGCTGTTGATAATATGGTGGAACTTGTGATTGTAGATCTAGGTATGTGGGCTAGCTCCTAGACTACCATGGCCTCCTAGGTTCATAAGAGGATTCCTCGAGATCCCCACTCCTATAGATGGCTAATAAACTAAGAAATGATGGAAATTTCTTAGTTGAATGGTCTTCTGTGTAGAAACCACAAACTAAAATGTTATCTAATGGGCATTCCCTTAAGGAATGCTTCCTCCTGCATCTTGGGCAATATATGCTCATTGATGCATTTTCCTCCTCCTGATTCTTTTTAATCTTTAAGGTGTCCAACTGGGAACCTATTGTGCTTAAGATATCTATCTTGAAGTTCTCTAAAAGGTTCCCTATCTCTTCTTTTTTGATACCACCTAAACTAACTGGTTTTAAGTTTCCACTGTAAGGGTCCCAAACATTATTTTTTGTTTTAGCTCTACTCCTTGGTTAATTCTTACACATTTCACATATTTCGGAAAATGGTTTATGAGAGATGTCACCTAATTCCATCAGGTTAAGCATCTCTAGGTATTCTTTTGAAATTCCCTTATGGAAAAGAGCCCTAACTGCATCCTTTGGGAGGTCATGATATTTCAATTTCTGAGAGATATAACCAAACTGTTCCATATAATCCTCGAGGGTCTCGTCTCCTAATTGTTGGATTTTAAAGATGTCATTATGAGACTCTTTGGTCTTGCAGCAGTCTTGGTACTTCTTAAGAAATATATCTTTCATGGCTTCCCAAGACCTAATGTTGGATTCTCCCAACCCCATGAACCATCTTAGTGCAGAGTCCATGAGGGTGGCAGGAAAGAGTTTTAGTTTCTGGGCATCTTGTAGTTAGTTGTATGTCTAAATCAAATAGGAAGGTATCTAGATATTCACTTCTTTTACCATAGAAGGTGGGCAATGCTGAGAGGGGAATATTTTTCATATTGACATTTGGGGTGGTGTCCAAAATTGGAAACTCGAAGGTAGTTTCGGTTTGGTTTCTAGATTCTTCTTCCTCCCCATGTATTACATTGTTATGATCCTCCTAATCATCCATAATGGATTGGTTTCCAAAAAGAGAGTACATAGGTGGTTTTATATTCTAAGAGAACAAGGTTTCCATTTGATGGAAAGGTCTTCCTACGGATTGGATGTCTCAGACTCTACTCGAGCCGGTTGAGATTATTGGTGCCAAAGTTTCTATGTCAATTTGAGAGATAATTACGTTGGCTGAACTACCAAACAAGGTGTTAGCAACAAATTTTGTCTTAGGCACAAAAGTACCTGTTAGGACCACACTATGCACCTTTTTGCCTATACTTTTTTCCATTATTATACCCTTCATCACTTGTATTTAGACTCATAATATCACTTCATCTGATCATTCCAAGGTATACAACGTTCTCTCTCATTACTATATGCTTAATCTGTTTTGCATAATATTTTACATCACTTTTGTACTTAACCAATGATTAGAAATGCATAAGTGTCCAAAACTGCAGAATTGCATTCAAGGCTTATTGCTGAAACACAGAACTGTCCAAAGCCGCCGTTGCTGAAACACAGAACTGATGCTGAAACACGGAGTTGCTACACAGTCCGAGGCCGTAGATGTTGAAACATGGAGCTGCTATACAGTCTGAGGTCGCAAGATGCTGAAACTCGGAGCTAGTACACAGTCCAGAGTTGCAGATGCTGAAACACAGAAGAAACTGCCAGAACCGACGATGTTGAAACACAAGGAAGCCGCCACAAGTCAGCAGTCAACACAGTCAGAGCGCAATTCACATGGATTAAACAGCCCACGAATTGCGATGCTGAAACAACATCAACAACAATGAGAAGAAGTTGTTACACCAGCCGTAACAACAATACCTCGCTCAGTTCCTGTAATAGCATTCGGTTGCGTGAAACCAGGACTCCTATGCTGATTTAGAAAGAAGATACGATCTAGGATAGGATTCAGATATGCATTGTAATGATTGTATCGAAGGGATTTCCTCTTTAAATCAGAGGAAATCACCATTTGAGGGATAAAAGTTTTTGATATTGAAGCAACTCCAGAGAAGCGGGACGTGCTCTATTCTTTCAATTTGTAATGTGATATTTCGACAGATGAATATAAGACTGCTTTGATTATTTGTCTCTAAGCTTTCTCGTTTCAGGGGAATCTTGTGAGAAGGGAGGGCCCACCTTCATCACAAGATTCACCCATTAGTTAGAAGTGTGTTAGTATAATTTCTGTTCATACTTTGTTTAACTGTCATTTGCTGAAACACTGTTTTAATGGATTTCGCTTTGTTGAAACACTACTGACTCTGTCTTAATTTATTGAATGGAATTTGTAATCTCTTGTGTGATGATTTTAAGAGACTAGCAGAGAATTGGTTAAAGGTCCTTGCTCAGACAGAAAGGGATCGGAATATCATAACCTCTGTAGAATTCATTTATTGCTGCAAGTGTGCTAGCCAGATGTTCGGTTAAAAGGTTCCTGCTCAGATAGGAAGGAACCCAGTTACCTAGACTTCTGTAGGTTTCCTTTACCTCTGCAAGTGTGCTAGCCAGGGATTTGGTTAAGGTGTTCCTGCTCAGACAGAAAGGAACTACAACACCTTATCTTCTGTAGGTTTCATTTACCTCTGCAAGTGTGCTAGCCAGGGATTTGGTTAAGGTGTTCCTGCTCAGATAGAAAGGAACTACAACACCTTTTATTCTGTAGGTTTCCTTTACCTCTGCAAGTGTGTTAGCCAGGGACTATATTAAGGTTTCCTACTCAGAAAGGAAAGAACCAAAACATCCTATTCTCTGTAGACTTTCCTTGGTGTTAGCCAGAAACTAGGTTAGAGATCCCTTCTTAGAAAGAAAGGAATAAAACTTCCCTGTTCTCTGTAAAGTGTGCTAAAACAGAAGTAAGGCTCAAAGCTCCTGCTTAGACAGAAAGGAACTAAGTGCTTTGTTTTCTGTTAGATAGAGTTAATTGTTTTCTGCATTGTTGTTTTCATGAAAATAGTGTTAATGATGAAGTCTCTGTTTGAGAGTAAGGGTCTTGTTCTCTGATTGCAGAATAGTTGTCCTTTCCCATTGCAAGTGTTATTTTAATGTAATCCAGGATTCTTAGATTGATCTTTAAGGAATTGCAATAGGGAGGTTACTTTCCTGTGATTTAACTCAGAGCTTCGACAGAAATAATTAGTATAATTTCTTTACTACAACACTAAGCTGCTTTTGGAATTGAGCATATATAGTGTGTGGTTATCTTTGAAATAAAAGACTTCCCTGGGTTGATAATTTATGTTTCACTTGGTTGTTTAAAATTAATTAAGCAATTATAGTGACCAACATTTTGGCGCCGTTGCCGGGGAAGATAGCTATAGATTTCAAAAGCAC
>ML800138.1:10484-36440 GCA_009831015.1 Picea engelmannii
ACTTGAACCATTCGAAAGATGGGCCTTAGACTTTGTAGGACCCATTAACCCCCCATCCAATCAAAAAGTTTACATAGTGGTCTGCACAGACTATATGACTAAATGGGTGGAAGCTAAAGCACTCCATAGAGAAACTAAAGAAGCAGTTCTAGATTTCCTATTTGAAGACATCTTCATCAAATTTGGAGTGCCGAGAGAATTAGTTACAAATGGAGGACCTCCTTTCACTTCTCATGGTTTTAAAGCCACCCTTCAAAAATATCATATCCAAAATAGAATGACTATAGCATACCACCCCCAAGAAAATGGACAGGTGGAAAGCACAAATAAAGTAATAGAAGCCATTCTCACAAAAACAGTGAAGGAAAACAAAAAGGATTGGTCTCACAGACTCCTTGAAGCATTATGGGCCTACAGAACTACCTAGAGAAATACTACAAGATTCTCTCCCTATGAATTAGTTTATGGAAAAAGTGTTGTCTTTCCTGTGGAATTTGAAATCAAAACCTTAAGGACTGCTTTAGCGTTCAACCTTGATTTGAACGATGCACAGACAACTAGGTTGCAACAACTTAATGAATTGGATAAACAAGACTAGATGCCATTAATTAGACAACTATGATTCAACAACAAAGATCAAAATGGCATGACAAAACTATCAAGCATAAGCAGTTCCAAAAAGGTAATTGGGCCCTAGTGTATGACTCTCGGTTCAAATAATTTCAAGGGAAACTACGTACAAGATGGCTTGGACCTTACGAAGTAGACATTGTTTTCCCCAATGGAACAATAAGGATCCTCACGATCAATGACTCTAAAACACCGTTACTTGTAAATGGTCATAGGCTTCGTCTGTACCAGTGCCCTATTTCCAAGGAAGATTTTAAGGCCACATGTGTGGCAGACTCTCATTACCTCTTTTTAGAGGGGCCTTCTACCCCTCATTGCAATTAATTATTTTTGAAATTAATTTCCTTAGTATTAGATTAGATTAGATTTAGTCTACTAATAATCCCTGTCAAGAAATGGCATGTTACAATTGATTTTTGTAGATTCCCGATGAAAGAAAAGGTCTAACAAGGAAGGACGATATTTCTTCAAGAAGATCCAAGCTTCCCCATTGCTGAAACACCACTGTTCAACAATTTTCTACATTTTCCCCATTGCTGAAACACCACTGTTCTGCAATTCTCCACATTTTCCCACTGCTGAAACACCACTATTCCGCAATTCTCCACATTTTCCCCACTGCTGAAACACCACTATTCCACATTTTCCCATTGCTGAAACACCACTGTTCCACAATTCTCCACATTTTCCCATTGCCGAAACACCATTGTTCATCAATTTTTCACATTTTTCTCGCATTGCTGAAACACCACTGATCAACAATTCTCCACAATTTCCCATTGCTGAAACACCATTGTTCAACAATTTGTCACACTTTCCCATTGCCGAAACACCACCGTTCAACAATTTTTTGCACTTCTTTCTATGGCTAAAACACCACTTCCTCAGCAGTTTCTGCAACATCACTCTTCAACAAACATTTCTCTATTTCTTTCCATGTTGCTGAAACACCAACTTTTCAACATTCTCTGTCAATAAGCTTTTGCGCTCTCAGACTACATTTTGTCCTTCCAGTAAACAAATCCTTGATACAATTCCTCTAACAAATCAAAGGTCTCCACCACGGCTACTGTAGAAGTATTATGGACATGCACTATATTTTGTTTGAAGTACGAATCAAAAGGTAAAAGATGAGGTATGTAAATTTTATATGTAAACACAATTGAACTATAGTTAATGAGAAGATACCAACTCATAATTACCACTCATGTAAAATCATTATGTCAGCCGTACTTGAAGGGGGGGGGGGAATATCAAAATCCTATACCATCATTTCACACGAATCCAACACCGTCATTCTTTTTCTTCACCTTCCTTTCGTTTGTTTCACTACCATTTGCATGCCTTCACCCGAAAAACTCACTCTGAATAGAAGTAGTTACTCGACTCTCTGTCGGTGAATTTTACTGAGTGGTTAGCTATGGGAGGCCCTGTTATATGACACAAACCCGCCACGATAACCTTGTTAGAACTATATCCAGAAGTTTATCAAATGTTTCTGCAGGCAGTATGGCTTGGTTATTTTCAAAGGCTCCAAGGATTTGAGAAACAACATGTTCTTCAATTCGCTCAAAATCTTCAGGAAGATCATTCCATTGTTCAAGGGGTTCAGATCCCAGTTACAGAGGAGGATATAGCACAGGTTTCATGTCTCCCTACCAATGGCATTCGTTGGTTCAGCCACAAACATATCATTCTTAATGCCCAACATGATTTATTTTTGCCAGGGGAACAAATTGAACCTAAAGGCTGGGGTGTCCGACTGAGCTCGTTGCCGCCTCCATGGCTGAAAGTCACAAAATTTGTCAAACACTACCTTACCTGCGAAGGCCGATACCAGGTAGTCTACGAGTATGATTTTGTCCTATTGTCTCATTTACGGCATGCTAGATTGATAAACATCCCTTATTATCTTCTCGGATGTCTTAAAAATATGTTGCACTACTGTAAAAGGGATAAAAATCCCACCCTTTCCCTCACCCATCATCATCTCACTCAACTTCTTATATAAAAGGGTTTTTCCCAACAAAACCCCCCACTAAACAACCCACCCATAGACCCCCAAGAAGCTATTGAAACTCCTGAAAATCTTAAGGAACAACAACCAAAAAACCCTCCAGACCCTCCAGAAGTACCTAATAGTCCGTCTACAGACCCAATCAGCCCAATTAACTCCCTACCATACCTAGCCCACCCCACATTTTACCAGAATCATCCACTCCTGCCGTTCATATCCTTAGAAATGATTCTGAACCAGAAAATTCTCCCTGTCCCATCATTGAGGAAGATCCCCCACGCAAACGAAAGAAAATTCCTTTCTTTCCGCCCTTTTTACAGAGAAAACGAACAAGGGCCTCAACAAGAGAAACCACTATTGCCACTGCTCTAAACCTCCAACCCATCTGGTTACAACCCCGTACACCTTCAACCTACCAAATTCTGAAATCTTTACCTATTCCACCCATGGGCACTAAAACACAAGAACCAGAGGCCCAGTATGTTGCGACATCATCCGTTTCAAATTTAGTAGCTGAAACACAAGAACCAGCTACTCATTTAGTAGCTGAAACACAAGAACCAACTACTCATTCAATAGATGAAACACAAGAACCAACTATCTGTCACACAAGAACTAGCTACAGCTGAAACACAAGAACCAATTGCTGATATTGTTATTGAGACACAGGAATCAGAAGCCCAGGGTGCTACAACATTACTCTCTTTACATCAAGAAGCTGGAACACAAGAATCAGCTGCCGATCCTGTAGCTTCTCCAAAAGAACCAGCTAGTGCGACCGTGACTGCTACACAAGAACCAACCACCCCTCAACTAGAACCAACAATGGCCTCTGTCCTACAAGAAAATGAGTTCCTAAGGTCTGAACTGGAAGCCTACAAGCAAGAGCTAGCCATGGCAAAGGAAGCCTATGAGAAGGAACTTAAATTGTACACCCTAGCTCGCATAGAAACCATGTAAGAGGGAACTACAACAGAGAATCTGTGTAGAGAATATATGTGCAGTCAATGTGGGGACATCTACTATCAAGTAGACTACAAAGTAATTCAAATTCCAATGCTAGGAGCTTCCCCTGCACCTACGACTTCTGCAGTCAAAGAAGAACACCCTGCTGTTACACAAGAACCAGCAGGACCCTCCAAAATTAAAACTGAACCCTGGCCTACAACAATTGTCAAATCTGAAGCCCCTATTTTTGTTAATAAAGATGTACAAACATTTCCTATTGATGAATATGCCCCTCCTAGCCAGATCAATACCCACACCTTTGTGGAACAAGCCACTCAGAACCTACCTCAGCCTACTACTTGCAACGCTAAAACACAAACTCAGCCATGGGATGAGCATGCAATAATAGACAAATGGAAGAAAGAGTATGTTGTTACACAGGCCAAAATCCTGCAGCAACACAGAGAAATCTGGATAAACCATATCTATTCAAACTGGGAAGCTTTGGAGCAAACATGCCAGGAATATCGTGCCTATAAGAAACAGAATAAAGAGCTAAAAGGAATATTTCTCCTGGTATTTGACTTGGCACAAAATTTGTTGGCTGCAAGGAAACTATCCTATAATTACTCTATGTTCCTCATGGAATGACTTACATGGTTTCAGATCAAATCAATCAAAGAAGACAGACCTCATGCAGTGTTAAATTCAACAGATTTTGTTAAAACCTTTGCAGAAGCCTCTGCTATGGATCAACACCTCCTTTGTGAGGTATATTTTCATAATGAGGCCATCCCTGAGAATCGACATCTTAACCTTAACCCTCTTGTCGGTGACATCCATATTAGGGCACTCACCTCCTTCCTTAACAATCAGATTATACGGTAGGATGACTTCCTAACTGCCAAGCACAATGAGGATAACCGCCTTATCTGGATACGGCCAGAACCACAAAATGTTGCCACCTTTGTTATAGAGTATTATCAGTTTTTGAAGAAACTAGGGATGACTCAACACATTCAGCAACTATAGACAACAATGCTTCAGGATTGTCAACAGTTCATTAAATCTACAGAGATTGCTTCCCTACAAGCAAATAACATGTTTTGGCAACAATCTACTGAGAAAAGATAGGAACACAATCCCTTCAGCCCCACTAATCTTGAGATAGCAATCTCCAGGGTACCTAGCTACATCAAGTGTGTTCAACAATGTGCAATAAGCTAGATAGGTTATCAGTTTCATTTTCCTATCTTGTGGATGCCAACAGAGAAATATCAAGTTCATTATAAGTTGCCCAAGAAGGAAGAAACAACATCTTGACAAAGGCTACAACGGGTTCAAGGATTCAGAGCTCCAATAGACAACACCTTCCACAGCTACTACTTAAGTAACTTGCACGCTCAGAGTCGGTATCCAGATTCTAAATCAGATTGAAGTTTCCTGAGGACATGGAACATTTTAAGTTGGGTGGGATGTTAGGACCCTACAATGTACCTTTTTTCTCACATCGTTTTCTACCATTACACCCTTTTTCCACTTACATTTAAACTTTTATTATCACCTTACCCTATCTCTCCAAAGGTATACAACGTCTCTTCTCTTTACTATATGTTTAATCTGTTTTTCATATAATTTTACATTACTCTCGTACTTAACCATTGATCAGAAATATATAAGTGCTGAAACAATTCGAACTGCAGATTAGCATTGAGGCCTGTTGCTGAAACAGTTAAAGAACACAAACCCTGTGGATGAAACAGTCCATGGTCTACGATGCTGAAACAACAACTCACACAGAAGAAGCTGCTACACTCTCCATGGTCTATGATGCTGGAACAACAACTCACACAAGAAGAAGCTGCTACACTCTCCGTGGTCTACGATGCTGAAACAACAACTCAGCTATTACACTCTCCATGGTCTATGATGCTGAAACAACAACTCACACAAGAAGAAGCTGCTACACTCTCCGTGGTCTATGATGCTAAAACAACAACACAAAGTTGTTACACCGACCACAACAGCTGCACCTTGATCCAGAATTAACCATCGTTGTTGCGTGAGACCACGTGCTGAAACAGTCAGAACACAAATCCCATTGCTGAAACAACCCACGATTTGCAATGCTGAAACATCATACAACAACAGTAACAAGAAGATAAATAAAGAAGCTGTTACTCCAACCACAACAACAACACCTCACTCAACACCTTTTCAACTATTGTAATAACATTCTGTTACGGGAGACCAAGATATCCTATTCCTGTATAGAAATATGATCTGACTAAGAATAGGATTCAGATATACACATGTAATTTGATGATCAAATTGTATCGAGAGGATTCTCCTCTTTAAATAAGGGGAAATCAGCATTAGATAGGACCTTCTTCTTAACTAAGAAAGGATTTACAGAGAGGGACGTGTTTTAATTCAGATTGTAATGTAACATAGTTGATAGATGAATAAAAGATTGTTTTGAGTATTTCTCTCTAGTTCCTTTCGTTTCAAGGGAATCTTGTGAGAAGGGAGGGCCCACCTTCTTCACAAGATTCACCCATTAGCTCTATAGTGTGTTAATGTTATTTATGTTCATGCCTTGATTAAATTATGTTTTTTCTGAAACGCTACTCTACTAAATTCTGTCTTGTTGAAACTCTGCTTTGTTGGTTGTTACATTGTTTTCATATATATCATGCTTGAGTAATTGTTGATCATTCTAGTTAGAAATTTTGTTTGGTGAATGTATGAAAGCGTGATAATCAGGGACAGGTGATAAAGGTTCCTGCTTGGGGAATAGGGTCCTGTTCTCTGTTAAGAGTTAGTTAGCCTTCAGTGTGTGTCAATCATTTCAGTTAGCAATGAGTTCATAAAAGCGTGATAATCAGGGATACGTGCTGAAGGTTCTTGCTTGGGGAATAGAGTCATGTTCTCTGTTAAGAGTTAGTTAGCCTTCAGTGTGTGTCAATCATTTCAGTTAGCAATGAGTTCATAAAAGTGTGATGGTCGGAAACATGTGCTGAAGATTCATGCTTGGGGAATAGGGTCATGTTCTCTGTTATAAGATAGCTGGTCTTTCCTTTTGCATTATTTTGAAGGATTTCTTTCCTAGGTTGTTATTCCTTAATGTAATCCAAGATTCTTTGAATAATCATTTCTTTAAACTTTGAACTCTGCAATAGGTAGGTTACTTTCCTGTAATTCAAGTTAGAACTTCAGTTTGTTCAAGGCAAGGTGTGATTAATATATTTTTACTACAACTCTAAGTTTCTTTTGAGATTGAGCATATATAGTGTGTGATTACCTTTGAAATAAATAGACTTCCCTGGGTTGACAATTTATGTAGCACTTGATTGTTTAGTTAAATAAGAAATTATAGTGACCAACAAAGGGGAGAGCATTAAAACTCAAATTGATAAAGTATTGCTTGGTTGATCAAATTTTGTATTGGAAGGATCCAGTGGGAGTGTTGTTGAGATGCCTAGACCTGCAAGAGGCCCAAAGGATTATGTTTGATTTTCATGATAGTTTGTGTGGGGCATGGATGATTTTAGGGACTAAATTTTTCTCATGGGCTAATTTTCCATGGTTTTTCCAAAAACGAGATTCGCTATTTTAAAAATAATTCACCCAAATTCTATAGGATAAAATTATTTTACCTTAAAAATCGCCAAAATTAAAAAAAAACTATATAAAATCCTTAGAAATTTGAATATTTTTACAAAAATATCACCAAACAGTTATAGTTGGCATATGAAGGATAAGTAAGATTCGCCAAGGTTTCTACATTTTAAAATAAATTTCCATCCTTAAAATCATCCCTAGTGTGGGGGGCATCATTTTTGGAGGACTACTGCCTACAAGATTCTCAGGGCTAGGTATTTTTGGCCTAGTCTGTTCACAGATGTTTGTGCTAAGATCAGAGCATGTGTCAAATGTCAGAAATTTTATGGAAAGCAACAGCTTAAGTCTTTGCCATTAAATCCCACAGTAGTTTCAGGACATTTTAAACAATGGGGCTTAGATTTTATCGAGGAAATTCATCCCACTTCCAATGGACAACTTAGATGGATCTTGACTGCCATAGATTACTTCACTAAGTGGATAGAGGCTATCCCTACCAGGAATGATTCTCACAAGGTGATGATTGGTTTCCTTGAAGACGTTATAGCGAGGTTTGGCTATCCGAACAGAATTGTCACTGACAATGCTTCATCTTTCAAGGCTAAGGCATTGATTCATTTCTGTGAACAATATGGGATCACATTGATTCATTCAACCCCTTATTACCCACAGGGAAATGGGCTTGCAGAATCCTCAAACAAAATCCTTATAAATATTGTTAAGAAGTTGTTGGAGGATAACAAAAAGGCATGGGATTAAAAAATCAAATTTTCTTTGTGGGCTGACAGAGTGACAATAAAGAGGGCCTTGGGCCTTTCTCCTTTCTAGTTGGTGTATGGAGTTGAGGTTGTTTTCCCCTCTCAACTCGCCTTGCGTGTGGAAAAATTATTCCAGGATTATCAAGGGGATCCAGATGATATGATTAGGAGGATTCAGTAGCTGGTTGAAGTGTAGTAGACCTAAGAGTAGCTGGTAGATAAATCATATGATCATCAACTAAATATCAAGAAGGCATTCAACAAGAAGGTGAAAAAAGAGGATTTAAAATTGGGCGATTTGGTACTCAAGTGGGATGCACCGAAGCAATATAAAGGAAAGCATAGTAAATTTGAAACATTATGGATCGGTCCTTTCAAAATCTCAAAGGTATTCCCTAATAAAACTTTCAAGTTGCAGAATATGGAGAGTGAAGAGGTGTTTGGTGGCCTTGTAAATGGGCATTTCCTGAAAAAGTACTTTGCTTGAGCCTGGAATGGCTCTTTACATCATTGTAAATATCATTTTATTTTATTTTTGTGTTCCAATAACTAACCCCATAGCCCTAGTATAAGGCACTGAATCTACTCATTCTTGGCAGCCCGCAGGGGGCATTCCATCCCCTGTGGAGCCAATGTTATCACACTAAGTTTCCTTGGGTCGCTTAGTTTGTTTTTGTTAAAAAAAAGATAAAAAACCTTAGATTATTATTTTCTCTTTAAAATAAATTTCTCATCCCTTAAATGTTATTTATGATAGGGCCCGTTAGGATGACTAAACCTTTGAGTCAAAGCTCATGTGTGATCCACAATTCAATTTTTGGTCCTTAAACCCTTTTAATCTCATGGTCTATTCTTTATGTCCCCTCTCATGATTCATCCCTATGTTGATAACTCCCATGACCAAGCTAATGTGACACACCTCTCTCCTCACTCATTACCTCACATGCATATCTCATCATCCTCACTCACCTGTCCAATATTTTTTTGATTTGGAGAGCACTTCCCACTCAACAGGCATTTCCGTAGCACCTGTCACATTTATCACTCATCCACTCCAAGTCATGATTTCCACGACTGATAGCTTAACCCTTATTTTTCAGTGCCAGAAGTCAGTTGAAATACTTTCAAAATATATTTCATTTATGATCATTGGTAACAATTTCTAAATTTGAAAAGTTCAACAGTGATGCACTACGTAAGTTTTCCAGTTCTTATCAGACGATCGTATGTCCACTAAATCCGATGCTGTGAGAGATTTCAGGGCCGAAGTTTCCTCAATCTCATCCTAAGATTGCGCTGAGGAGCTCAATAGTTGTCGACTTCATAGGTATCCTATGCAACCTCCTTTGCACATTAAGTTTCATAGGATATTTGTGCTCAGGTTTCAATTTGCTAAGCTTGTAAGGTAGTACAGGAGCCATAATTTCATTCCTGTAAACATCTTCGCTCGTATCCATAGTCTGAGTATTTTTGTTAGTCATAGACTTTGAAAGTCACAGGCCTACAATATCCTATCCTTTGTGTATGCGTTACGCTACACTGAGGCACTGCTCAAACCTCTATGATTATTCTTTTCTTCTTTTCATCATGTACGAAGAGTCATTTCAGAATTACCTCCTCATAGTCTACACTCTAAAAGCCTGTATAAGCCTGAAAGGTCCATTTCTCATAGCCAAGTTCATTTTATAAGCATTGTTAATTTGGAGGGTCATCCTTATGAATTTGAGACTTGAATTGAATTTTTCTGGTCAATAGCATCCCTTACAGCCTCTTAAGAACCCTCTTTCTGAGTCATGGAGACCCCTCAGTCAAAGAAAGCACACAAAGGTGGAAAGATATTTCGAACAAAACCTGTGGACATGCGCCTTTTTGACACAAAACCCATGGCAAGGGAAATTTTTTGAAGAGAAGGATGCCTCTCTTTCTTCCATAACATGCAGAGAGGCCACTCAGAAGTAGAAAAACAATTTGCACTAAATGTTGATGGCAAGAAAACTAGAGTTGGAAATTTGGAATTTGAGGTGACTGAAGCCTCCATCTCAGCTGCAACAGGGATCCCCATTTCAGTAGAAAATTGGTTCAAGGCCATGGTATTGAGTTCACCTTTCGTTAAATATCTATTCAAGCCTAAATACCAAGCCGATGATTTATCTAAGAGTGTGCCAAGGAATC
This sequence comes from Picea engelmannii, assembly GCA_009831015.1. Taxonomy (NCBI): domain Eukaryota; kingdom Viridiplantae; phylum Streptophyta; class Pinopsida; order Pinales; family Pinaceae; genus Picea; species Picea engelmannii. The sequence goes on from ML800138.1 coordinate 20,634, forward strand.
AGTTGATTGATCAGTTTGACAGAATGTTGAAAATCATACAGAGATATTTTAGTTGTGAAGGGAGATTTAACACCCTATATCATTACCACATAAGGATTTTGTTGCATTTTACTGGTAAGGTTCAGATTAATATTCCACATTACCTACTGAGAAGTATAGGTAAAATGGAAGATAGGGTGCAAGCCAGATCAAAGGATGTGGACTCCAGTCTTTTCCACTTTGGACTTATCAGGATGCTTGTCTCTGAAGAGTTGGGAAAGAAAGATATCTCTTGGGATAATTTTTTGGTCACTTCTCACTTCAATATGGACCCAACACCTACCCCCCAATCACAGATTGCAGGCTCTTCATCACCTACCAGTACTAAAACATGGATCAACAAGAAGAGAAAGGGTAGATCCCCTGTTTTAGAGATCAATAAGTAGGCCAGGGAAGCTGAGGAGGAAGTCTGTGCTTCCCCACATAGATATTTCTCACCACCACCTCCACCAGGGTTAGAAGAAGTTCCATCTTCTACCAAGGTGATATCAAAAAAAGGGAAGAATCTTCTCTTTCCCTCTCCTCCTCTAGCAGTTGACATGAAAGGTAAAAGACCTTTCATTAGGTCATCAATTCCTAAGGGGGATTTCAAAGGACAACTTTTACCAGAAACTCCTATACATAAGAAGAAAGGGAAAGGCATTGAAGAAGATGTAGAAGAGAAACAAGAAACCCCTGTACATAAAATCAAGGGTAAAGGTACCAAAAGACCTTTGGAGAGGGAATATGAAATCCCTATGAAGGATTGTAAAAAACCTATGAAAAATAAAGAAAAGGTTGTTGTGCAAGAGAAGAAGCATAAAGGAAAAGGTTTTGAGAAGGCAAATGAAACATGCAAGGAAACTTCGATACAGATGGAAGAAAAGAATGAGAAGATGCATGCTGAGACTGCACATGTTCCCAACCCCCTTGGTGATCAGAACTTCAAGAGACTCATAAGACAACTTAAGGAATCAAGAAAGGAAGTGTCCCAATTGAAAAGGGAAACCATATCTGAGAGAGCCAAGATGACAAAGCTTATAGAGGGCTACAGTGATAATATTGACTTAGCAAAATTTGTAGAAAGAAGGGTTCAACCCCTTCATAGGAAACTCCAGAACCTATACAGGTAGAACATGGGTTTCCAGGCTCAGAACAGGAAGCTAAAGGCAGAACTGAAGCATTTACAAGATGAGGTAACTCAAAAGAATTTACAGGTGTTGGTTGAGGCTGCCATTGAATATGACAAACCAATAGCTAAGGAGAGCACAACTATACTGAAGAAGCCTACCAATGCTAAGAAGAATAAGTCTATTGAGTTAGGTGGAGACACTCTTTCCACCAAAAAGAGTGTGAGGCTAAGTGTTAAAATGACAAAGTAGATGGTAGTGGTAAATCCCATTTTTTAGAGTTGTTCCTTCTTGGGAAGGTTAACTGATATGCACATACTAAGTTTTTCCAGCTATATAGGATTCTAGGTGTTTAGCTATATGATTTTTGGAATTATTTGCTAAGTGCTAGCTTCACTCAGTGGTAAATCATCTAAGTAAATTGATTTGTCATCATGGAAGGACACAAACAACTCTACACACGTTCAGGAGTCAAAGACGCTGCATTTTTGGCATAGCTACCCAAATCCCTTATGCATACACAATGTAGGTGGCACTGCGTAGTATTTTACAGAATGCAAAATTGTCATACAGGCACTACCTTCTCTCCTTGTTCCATGTTAGGGGGCACTACATAAAATTTCTACCCAAGGGAGTAGCCAACAAACACCAGGGATTTAGGAAGACTAAGGAAATAGTTTTGGATAAGTTAATTATGGAATAATTGACAGAAGTAGCAGTTGGCATGCAGAGGACAACTACAAGCTCCAAAGGGACACGTGGAAAAACAAGAGATGAGTAGCAAAAGAGGATCAAAGAAGTTAGAAGCATGATTGGGTTTAGTCACCAACACTTCCCTGTTTTATAGTACAGGCTGTTATCTTAGTTGTTAGAAAAAATAAATGTTTTTAGATTTTTAAGCAAAAGAGGCTAGCTCGTACCTCCAACTGTTGCCTCCCTTTATTGTTATAAATAGACAAATGAATTGCTTTAATGGGTTCAAATGGTAGAGAAAGGCTCCCAAGAAACTGTAATATTTTTGATAAATGACTGTGATCTAGTATGTACTATGTTATCACTCTGTAAATTCCCAGAGGTTGTTATGAGGTAAGAAGAAACTTATCAGAGGTAACCTTAACCAATCGCTTTGAAACTGGAAGCTATCCCTACCAGTTTCAGAGAGGTATCTCTCTGTGAGTTTTAGCTTTGTTTGAGTTTTCAAGATTTTAGGCTAGTTGAAAATAATATAATCGAGTTGTTTGTATTGTTTTTGAATGAAATGGTTGAATATCACTTACGCTTCCATTGGGCTATGGGGTCTTCTTTTAAAAGATAGAAGTTAAAGAGAACCATTACAAGATTCATTTCATAGGGTGAGATAGTGCTAATGATGGATTCTTTAGGAATAAAAATGGTGTATTGCTGAAAAGGTGAGATATCAGTGAAAAAAAAAAGCATTTAAGAATTTCTTTGTTATAACATCAGAGGAAAAACATTTAAATCTATAAAATATTAAGAACAGAGTACACAATGGAAAATTCTGCAACTTTAACTTCCTTTAAATATTATATGTATAAAGACATCATGATAACTGAGAAGGAAAAAATTATACGCAAACATAGGGAACTTTGTTGTAGGAAAATCTCCCTGTGGACAGGTAGATCTCCTCTTGAGAGCTAGACTTTTAACTCTTAATACAAAAGGTGCTTAACATGGACACTAAATTCCTTTTAAATCTAGATAAACTAATGTGCAAGGAGGAAGGAGAAAAGAAGTACCTTTTACCGGTGTTTGTCTTGCACAGTCCGAGTTGAGCTCCAATCGTAAACTCCTCGATAAGCCCTGTAGACAAAAAAAGATACAACCAGCTTCCTACTCTACTAAGATTAGCTCGAAATAGATCTATCTATTAGAGAAAAATTCATGTGAGATCAAACACAGATTTGAAAGAAACAGGCCAAGCATATTATATTAATGAGAACAACAATGAAGAAAACTTACAACCATAGATGTGAGTGCAACAACTTCATCAAGTTCCCCTTGTCCAAACCCTTGCTTAAACAGTCCACACACATAATGTTGATGCTCCAAATGATATACCACTCATGAGATATTAAGTTTGGTATAATTCTCAATCTCCATCCCCCTTTCTCCATGGAAACCCCTCATTATATAGGATTTGGAGGCTTAACCACCATGGAGAGGATCTCTCATCAGATCCACAAAGAAAGGGATCTATAAGATATTAGGGAGAAAATATCTCTTAAGGATTTTGGGGAGGAAATATCTCTCAAGGATTTGAAGGAGGAAATATTTCAACCATCCATGAGATCCTCCACCTTCCCTAAAAAATAGGAAACCAAATGTGAGGTGGATTCTCACACTTAATTACTTTCTTTTTCATGAATATTAATAATAATTCATGTGCACTTGATTCTCACACTTAATCAATTCCTTTTCCATGAATATTAATAATAATTCATGTGTACTTGGTATTTTGGCCTTCATGTAATATATCTCTCCTCCACATTGATTAGGGATTGTGACATAGGTTATTCCATGGTGTCAAGGTGTATGCGACACTTATATGACACTTTACGACACTTAGGGTGAGGTACCTAGTTGTGAAAATTTCATGTGTAACAAACTTCACCAACAATTGACACGCACGAATCCAGGGAAACTTCTCTTTGTATTATTGGAATAACTTCTTGATAAAAATTACAACAACTAGAGCTTGATCGGGCGTAAAGATAAACAACCCTCGATACTTCTAAGTTGGAAATATTTATAATAAAAGTTATAACGACCCTGTCATTAATGATCAGGATGTGATGGAGTCTGAGTCTAACTAACTAACTAACAAAATGCATAAATGTAGTAACTAATGACGATGTGTCAAATATTTCATGCTAATTTCAGGGAAGACCATTGGTGAGTCATTCATATGACTTCAACTACGCTGGACACTGAGCTGGATGAGGCTTTACATTTACTCGATCAATTTGCATAGCTTGCCCCATATTTGTGGGCTTGGGATGGTAACTTTCAACAGTCGACAGTAGACTTCGTCCATCTCGGTGTACTTAGCAAAAGTCGGCTTGATGAGAAAAATGTATTTAATTTCATGTTGTATACTGAGGTCATGCTGTAGAGTCTCCAAGAACACTTTGCTTGTGATGCTTCCTTGTATTCCTGAAAAATTGGAACTGTCTTTTTCCACAATAGCGATCTTTTGCTTGTAATTAGACAAAGTCATTAATTTATCATTCAAGACCGGTAGATCGGGAAGACCCTTTTTCTGTAAGGCTTAAATTTTGCTAAAAAATATCTGAACTCCAATGTCCATGTTCTGAGCCTTTTCCTCCAACTGCAACATTAATTCTCTTTTAGTCAAAAATATTTTTACTTTGAGGATATTCTTTGTTCTGTCTTCGACTTTCAGTTCTTCGCGCTCTTCTTTGGTTTTTGAGTTCAGAAACATGATGATCTCATTGGCTTTCGAGGGCATTTCATCCAATTCTTTTCTTATCTTTTAAATGGCATGTTTTCTCTTTAACACTAGATCATGTTGTTAAAACATGATTTTCACCATGGGCCAAATCTTGTCTATGGAATTAGAGATATCTGTCCAGATATTTTCCTTAGCCTCTGCTAATGTCTTTCCTGCCACTGTTTGTTTCTGGAGCTGTTGTATTTCCTGCTTAAGCTTATCTGCTTCTTGCCTCTCAACATTATATCTTGTTTGGAAAGAATATTTGAGTTCATGGATATTTTTTACCTCCCTTTTCAACCTGTTAATCTCTATTTCTTGCAAATTCATTTCCTCCGTGGACTTTGCTAGCTCCACAGTTTTTTCCAGTGTTGTCAATGGGGTTGCTGATGGAATTTATACAGTAGTGGTTGTTAGCATATCTGTTGTACCGACTTCTACTAGGGAAAATGCACTCAATGGAATGAATTCCATCAGGATTGATTGTTCCTTCTCTTTCAATAAAATTTCCAAATATGCCTCCATTTCCCTGAGTTGTGCATTCTGTTGCATGATAAGTTTCAACAATTCTTCTTTCTCATTTTTTGCCTCGGCTATCTCTTTGGCTTGTGAATCATCTGTTGGTGGAAATTTCAACTATTTTCTTAGAGATGGAATGTCAACATTATTTTTCTTTATCATCTCCTCAGCTTCTTTTACATTTGAGGGATCGTACTTGATCTTGAGCACCAACTCCTCTAAGGATGTTACTCTGTTGTCTTTTGCAAAAGAGGATATCTTTTCCAAATTCAATTGGGTCTGAACATTGATTAAAGATACCTATAACTTAGCCACGGTAGAGGAAGCATGTGCTAATGTGGAGAAAACCATTTCTCTAGTCTATCTATGCAAATCCATCTGGTCAGCTGGATGGACCTGTTTAGTATCAAAAACAATAGTTGACCTCTTATAGTCAGTGATCTCTTTGGGGTGAGGCACCTATTCTTGCAAGAATTCCATATGCATTCTTTCTTTATTTATATCAAAGGATGATAATAGTCTATGCTGTGATGTGGAGGTTTGCTTCCAAAACTAAGAGTAGGTGCTATTAGTCAGCATCTGGTTCTTCTTTTTAATCACATTATATTTCTCAAAAATGTTTACAGGTGTAGATCCTTGTGGAGTTTGGGTGGTCACAACTATCTCTATCTGCTTCTTTGAAGAAGAAGTGGACACCACCTGCTATCTTCTTTCAATCACTATGGCAGAGTAGGGCTCTTCCTCGCCAGACATGTGAGTAGCATGAGTGGTTTTGAGTTTATTGTTGTATACCTGAAAATATTATGTGATACCTCAGTGATTGAAGGTGAATCATCCTTTCTTGGCATTTTTTCCTTGGGTATCTGAGGAGTAGCAGTATTTGAAAAAGAGACCGAAGGAACTTCCTCCTATTCATTGTCTACCAGAGTATTTGCCTCCCACTCTGTTTAGTTCACATACTTTTCAATTTATGGTTTGAGGATGTGAGCATAAGGTGAGCTCTTGTTTTTGGATCTCATTGTTGAAGGAAAATCTCCCTGCGGACAGGTAGATCTCCTCTTGAGAGATAGACTCTTAACTATTAATAAAAAAGATGTTTAACATGGACACTGACTTCCTTTTAGATCTATATAAATTGATGTATGAGGAGGAAGGAGAAAATAAGTACCTTTTATCGACGTTTGTCCCTGCATGCTCCGAGTTGAGCTTTGATCTTTCGCTCCTCAACAAGCCCTGTAGACAAACAATAGTACAAAAAATTCCTACTCTACTGATATTAGCTTGAAAATAGACCTATCTATTAGAGACAAGTTCATGCGAGATCAAACACAAACTAGAAAGAAACAGGCCAAGCGTGTCATATTAATGAGAACAATGACAGAAGTAACTTACAACCGTAAATGTGAGTGCAACATCTTCGTCAAATCCCCTTTGTCTAACCCTTTCTCAAAAGATCCACGATCCAGATGACAACAACTTCACTGATTACTCTCCTCCAGTTCACTATGTGTTTCCTATGAGATCATAGGTTTCATGCTTCTAATCCTCCCCTTTTCAGTCCTCTTTCACCATGAGAAAGCTTGCTTATATAGCCTTGGAGAGGCTTTAACCACTTGAGATATCCTTGGGGAAGTTGAGGATTTTCCTCCTTTAGTTGAGGATCTACCCTAAGATCATGGTTGGACTAGGGATTCGAATCCAACTTCCTTTGAAGAATGAAAGGATCCTTCCCCCATTCATCTCAACAACTTAACTACTGCCCAGAATAGGCAACGCTCCCTCAAAAGGGCCATTAGAGCGCTGTAGCTCTCCCTAGTAATCTAAAGGGGGACATCAACACTCCTAAAATAAATAGCGCTCCTCCAGAAGGGACAAAGAAGCTTTATAACGCTCCCAGACAGTGTAAGGGGGAGCGCCAGCACTCCCAGAAGAGGTATAGGGGAGCGCTCCCCTCCAAAAACTTAGTTTTTTGAGTGTTTTCAGATGGAAAAAGGTTCATGATCCTGCTGACTCATTTCTCCTCCTCAAAATCAAATGTTTGATGTGTTTCAAGTGTCCTTCTCATGTCGTTATAGGCACAACATAGGCATCATGGTAGTATGCTTTCTTTAACAGTTGTGACACTTGTGAGAAAAATGAGACACTTGCGACCTTTGTAATGATGACACGTGTGACACTATCAGAGTGAGTATTTTTTATGTGTAACATATTTCCCCCCAAAGTATGAAGTTAGAAGACAGGAACTGATAACTAAAATGCTTTGTAGAATTTCAAGCAAGGGTGTAGACGCAGAGAACCTAACAGAAGCTGCACAAAAACATCCAACAGATATTATGACATGTTTCAAACCCAAGGCAGGCATACCTATGCTTGGGTGATCAAGACTTGCAAGATATGGCCACCATAAAATACACAACGGATCCATAATTGTATTGATAAAAAGGTATAGCCACTGAAAATACACTGTGGATCTATACTCATATGACCTGAATTAATCGTAGCCACAAAGAATACCTAGTGGATCTACGAGATGAAAAGACATAGCCATGACCAATACAAAGTGGATCTATGTAATAGTATATGTGTCATTGTTCAAGAGAAACTCCATCGCAACCTGGGAAAAGTACATATCAAAGTGATCAGTCAACCCAGGGTCTTCTTACCGATCCCAATGTAGTACGAATATATCCATGTGAATAGATGTCCTGAGGTCGAACATGGTAGAAACCACTTGATTACCGGTCAATGATGTAAACCGTTAACAAGCGCGAGGGAGATCACCATTAATGTCAATGATTCCCAAGTTACTCTAGTGCATTCCAATGAATGTGAATGGATGAGATAGAGTCGAACATCCGTGGAATCATCCGATTAGAGGTCAATGATGTAAACACACTGTCATATGTGAGGAGGCCTTCCATTGAGGCATGCAGGTCCCAAAGTACTAACTGGTTTCTAAGTCTAGTTCTTGGATAATGTGTTGAAGTCAACAGGAATAGACTCGTTGAAGGAGGGCCTTGATGTATCCCCCATCAATGACATGAAACAGACATAGAGATGTAATTGGTAGATCAAATGAACATGGACTGATACAGGTATTGAGACAAGATATTTGTGATGGCTGACTCTCGAGGTGGATACTTCCCTTGAACACTGAGGCACGACAGGAGAAACATGACATAGACCAAAACTTGATGATGTAGTGGATGCTGTGACTTACGTCAGGTGACCCAAAGGAGTGAAAGAAACACAAATGATTGGCTCAGTGCAGAGCTTCAACGGATTAAGATGTGCGCAAAGACAAAGTGTCGTGTTCAAGGATGACTCTAAGAGTTACTTGGTAATGTTCTCAAAAAACTGCTTGGCTTGCTTCTTTCAATTTTTTCCCCCATCCAGATAGATGAGTACCTCCTTTTAATTTAACGAGCTCAAGGAGGATAACACATGCTCGATAAAACTCACCTTCGGTAAGTTCCTCTTCCTTTGTTTAACAAACTAGAAGAAGTAAGGGTTCGATCCCATATGGGCCTGTCGATGTTTTGTTTAGCGAGTCCAAAGACAGAAAACTCGAAGGTTTTTCATGATTATAGAGTCTGGAAAGACACTTAAAAGAGAACTCTCTCAGTTCTTTTTTTATAAAGTAGTCTGATGAGACCTAAAAAGAGATAAACTATCGCTCAACAGACATTTTCTTTAAATACTTTAACGAGCGTGAAGAGAACAACGTGCTCGGTAATCTTTTCATATTTAGAGAGTCTAAAAAGAACTTAAAGATGACTCCAGTGTTGTCCTTTTTCATAATGCTAGTCTCACGAGGCTGAAAAAGAGATAAATTATCACTTGAAAGACGCACTTTCAAACCGTTTAACAAGTGGGAAAGGAAGCAAGATCACTCGACAATATTTTCATGTTTAGAGAGTCTGAAAAGAGCTTAAAGGAGATTCCAGGGGGTTCCTTTTTCGTGTATCCATACAGGTCCAAAAAAGAGATAAAAGTATACTCGGATGCATTCTCATGTATTTATGAGCACGAGAAAGAACAAATACTAAGCTCGGTATGCTCCCATCTTGAAAGCTAGTGGATCAACTCTAGAATGATCAACAAAGGCTGGAGACATGCCCTCTAAGCTTCAATTCATTCACCGTCTCTGAGGTCGTCACCAATTTCTCTAGTAGATGAGAAAAAGGATAAGGGTGGATGAAAAGAAGGTTCAAGAGAAGTGATTGTTTCATTTTTTAATGAGCTTGACACGGGAAAAGAACTATGCTCAAGGCCTCTGTTTCATTTTTTAACGAGCTTTCCACAGAGAAGAGAAACTATGCTCGTGGTTGCTTCTTGATCATGGCTTCCAAGACGATAATGCTCTGGAAGGGTACCATGTCAAGGGACAAAACTCGGTCATGGCTTCCAAGCAATCTTCACCAGATGGAAGAGAATCACTCTGGAAGGAACACATGTCGAGGGTCATGACAGGGGTAAGGATATCAAGCTCCAATAACCCTACCGAAGAGATCACCATGTCAACGACTGGATCCAAATCATAGGAAGTTGAAATCATGGGAGACAAAGCCACATAATTGACATGCAGCAAGGGTGATACTGTCTGCATATAAGAACCACTTAGGGAGGTAACCCAGTCGCGGCCGATGAATGAAAGTTGACCAATAGTCACAATTCTTCCATCGTGAGGGAAAGATATCACACGGAAAAGGGTGGATACAACAACTTTCATAGCATAGACATAATCTCACCCAAGGAGTAAAGCGAAATCCAAGGGGTATCGTACTACCATGAAATCGATAAAGACAGTTTTCCCTCCCAAAGTTACAGAAAACTGAGGAAGGATCCCTAAAGGTTGACTAGTTCTTCTGTTAAAAGCTATCATATTCTATGTAACTGGTGCAAGCTGCGGACAGCCCAAAGCGTACCAAGAAACAAAAGACAAAATACTAACGGGCGCACCTTCATCTATCAACATTTGAGGAATGTCTCAACCATGAACCTGTACTATAATCGAGAAAGGAATGTGAGAGGGAAGACAAGTTCTATTTAGCGCACCCCAATAAAAAAGGATGGCTTCAGTACTTGGAGGGGGTCTCATAGGAGAAGGAGAAATTCCCCCCGACATGGTAGAGTCTGTATTAACAAGAAAAACATGGGCAGTATCAGGTTTACTCTCGAGAAGGAGAGTAGGATCGACCAATGATTCGATCGGATCAACCAATGGTGGACTTGGATAGACCACTTTGGTACTCTTCAGAGGAAGAGTGGGACTGACCGAGGAAGGGTTTGGATCAGTCACTTTGACATTCCTCAATGGAGGAATGGGACGACCGATGGAGAAACTAGATCGACCACTTTGGCACTCTTCAACGGAAGACTGGGACTGACCGAGGAAGGGACTGGATCAGTCACTTTGACATTCCTCAATGGAGGAATGGGATCGACCGATAGAGAAACTGGATCGACCACTTTGGCACTCTTCAAAGGAAGAGCGTGGATGATCGGTGACGGAACTGGATCAGCTACTGGGGTTCGTGGTTCAATCAAGGAGGAAACTATATTGACCACCTGATCAACCGAACTGACCAGGGATGGAACTGGATTGACCAGTCCATCAACCAATTATGGGTCGAAGGAAAGCTTACGATAACCTTTTGGAAGTTGAAGTTTTTCCAAAAGAGAAGAAGCCTTGTCCATTCGAGGACAAAGGTGAGAGTAATGATTACCTTTACATAACATGCAAGGGAACTTGATAGTTTGCTTCTTCTTACCAACCTTAATGTCACTAGTTGACGGGGTATCATCGACATGACTGACAGAGGCCGATGACATGGAGGACCACATTTATAAGACCTGGGTAATACCGGGGCAATCCATCAGAAAGTGGTCACCCTTACAAAGGCCGCAAGGGAATTTGGGTTTTGGATTCTTCATTTTAATCTTGTTGACCTCATCAACACTCCCAGTACTATTAACAGTAACTGGGTTCTTAGAGCCAACATCTAATGTTGTTGGGGTATTTTTCCTTTTCGGGTTCTTCTTCTTCTTCTCTTTCCGTTTCTTATTCTTCTGATCAACCTAGCTACTTGCTTTAGAGTTTTCACTAGGCGAAGAAGGAGAAATGGAAGGAGACTTGATAGACGAAGAAGGTGAAAATTTGACATGAGGTTGATGTGTGGGTGGTGTATTGACATCCAAATTATTAGGTGCAACTGAAACATTGGGAGGATTCGAGATCACTGGAGTGGGGAACAACCAAACCGGTAATCCAATAGTGAGTCCTAGAAGACTCAGCATGGCAACATATGGAGGACCAAAGTTTCCAAATGAAGGAGAGGTATAAGGTTCCCTAGGAGAAGGGGTTCCGCCATTGGTATTCCCATGATTCAATGCCATTAACACTGACTCGACCTAAGGTCCACTAAGTAAAAAAAACAACACATGCTATGAATCTGAGAAGCAATCAATCAAACAAACCTGCCTATGATGAAACCACTAGTTGGTGATGAAATCCAATGTCGCGAGATCAAAATAGGAAGGGGTGTGGATAGATAGGGTGGACCAGTTACGTTGGCAACTTGCTTAATGAACTTATGCCTTGGTGCAAGCTTCCACATAGTAATTGTGGATTTACCCTCCAAGGAGCTCGAGTGAGTTTGACCAACGTCTGTTCCAGGTACAGTGAGACTTCCCTTCACCATCACCTTGTGTGAGACCCTAAAGATTGTGGCTACTAAGGTCACCAACTTGTAGTCAGCCCCTAGGTGGGTACAATCAACAGTCCGATTGGAACGTATGGGCAGGATAACAAGTCCAAAATCATATTGAAAGGATCCCACACATAATCATGGGTATACCTTCCAGTGAACCCCAGTATACGATCCGACCACTACAAACAATTGAACCACAGAGGGATAATCTCCGTAACTCACCCGAATGCGACCTCGTGCGTAACCCCTGTGTGAGAGGGGGATCCCAGCAAGCCAATATGATAATTGGATTTGACTCTCCCTACCACAAGATACTAAGTTTGTGTGATATCTTTGTAAATTTATCCTTTCAACCTATTCCAAAGCCCTACACCTTAAACTAATGTAGGTTTTCTAACAAAGATGTAAAAATTCTGATAAATTTTAGTTAAGCGTTGATTTTAACGCCTGTTGTTTACTCAGAGGGTGTACGAAAGTGAAACTAATGGAATGATGACTCAATTCCCAAAAATATGCATGAAATATGATAAACAATCATTTCTTTTCAATGAATACCTATTTAAGGGAAAGAGGAAGAGTCGTTTTCACTAGCAAACACTTGATAAGGAATGCCCTCAATCAATTTTGTTCTCAATCAAATCCAATATGATGCTACAACATTTTAGATATGCAAACTAATATGCAAACTAATCATTAAGATGTACTTTTGTCGTTTTTATGTGAATGATGATCAATTCAATGCAAAATTTCTCTTGCCAACTACCCTTTCAGATTAAGGAGATCTAGACAAGAATATGCAGATTTCGCACAAACAACACACCCTTTTTAGCAATCAAACAAGAGAAAGAAAACCCAAAACACAAAATTAAGGAGAAAGAGATTGGATTATATGAGCTCAAAGAACCAAATGAGAAGAGTCACAGACTTCTAATTTCCTTCACTAGAGTTCCCGCTCAGTCGGATAGGAGAGAAAAAAAAACGGGTTGATTTAAAGCTCTCAACAACAAAAAATAAAAAATAATAAAGAAGGGCATAAAATATAAACAACAAGGTGTTTACTTCTCAAGAGAAAGCATGGAAAAGGTCAAAGGAAGAATCATTGAATCACAAAGCAGCTCAGCAAGTGAAAAAACAGGGTTTGGACCTCCAAAAAATACAATTTTTGAAGAGATTTTGGGAAAAAAAGGGCTAGAGCTCTAGTATAAGGGCCAACAGAGCATTATAAAGCTATTTCTAACACTTCTAGGGAGTGATGGCACCCTTCTAACATGGGCAGGGGGCGCCAGGCTAAAACAACTCACAAAAGGTCCAAAAAACCCAAAATTTCAATGGAATTTTGACAGTCAAGTTGAATGTGATGGGGTAAAGAGTCAATCAGAAAGTGCAATCAGATATGAAGGGGTGAACAAGGTAGGAAAACAAAAAAAGGGAAAGACAATGTCGTATGAGGAAAAATCAAAACTAAAAGTTCCAATTCAATTCTTCCCAGCGGAGTCGCAAGTTTCTGTTGAAGGAAAATCTCCCTGCGGACAGGTAGATCTCCTCTTGAGAGCTAGACTCTTAACTCTTAAGACAGAAGACACTTAACATGGAAATTGACTTCCTTTTATATATATATAAACTGATGTATGAGGAGGAAGGAGAAAATAAGTACCTTTTATCGACACTTGTCCCTGAACGCTCCGAGTTGAGCTCTGATATTTCGCTCCTCGACAAGCCCTATAGACAAACAATAGTACAACCACTTCCTAATCTACTGACATTAGCTTGAAAATATACCTATCTATTAGAGTCAAGTTCATGCAAGATCAAACACAAACTAGAAAGAAATAGGCCAAGCGTGTCATATTAATGAGAACAATGACATAAGTAACTTACAACCGTAGATGCGAGTGCAGTAGCTTCATCAAATCCCCTTTGTCTAACCCTTGCTCAAAAGATCCACGATCCAGATGAAAAAAAATTCACTGATTACTCTCCTCCAATTCACTGTGTGTTTCCTATTAGATCATAGGTTTCATGCTTCTAATTCTCTCTTTTTCAGTCCTCTTTCACCATGAGAAAGCTTGCTTATATATCCTTGGAGAGGTTTTAACCACTTGAGATATCCTTGGGGAAGTTGAGGATTTGCCTCCTTCAGTTGATGATCTTCCCTAAGATCATGGATGAGTAGGGATTCAAATCCAACTACCTTTCAAGAATGAAAGGATACTTCCCCCATTCATCTCAACAACTTAACTACTTCCCATAATAGGCAACGCTCCCTCAAAAGGGCCATCAGAGCGCTGTAGCGCTCCCTAGTAAGCTTAAGGGGGGCGCCAACACTCTTAAAATCAATAGCGCTCCTCCAGAAGGGCCAAAGAAGCTTTATAATGCTCATAGAAAGTGTAAGCGGGAGTGCGAGCACTCCCAGAAGAGGTATAGGGGAGCGCTCCCCTCCAAAAACTTAGTTTTTTTAGTGTTTTCAGATGGAAAAAGGTTCATGAGCCTGCTGACTCATTTCTCCTCTTCCAAATCAAAATTTTGAGGTGTTTCAAGTGTCCTTCTCATGTTGTTATAGGCATGACATAGGCATCATGGTAGTATGATTTCTTTAACACTTGCGACACTTGTGAGAAAAATGCGACACTTGTGACCTTTGTAATGACGACACTTGTGACACTATCAGAGTGAGTATTTTTTATGTGTAACAAATTTCCCCCCAAAGTATGAAGTTGGAAGACAAGAACTGATAATTGAAATGATTTGTAGACTTTCAAGCAAGGGTGTAGACACAGAGAACCTGACAGAAGTTGCACACAAACATTCAACATATATTATGACATGTTTCGAACGCAAGGCAGGCATACCTATGCTTGGGTGATCAAGACTTGCAAGATATGGATGCCATAAAATACACTGCGGATCCATAATTGTATTGATAAAAAGGTATAGCCACTAAAAACACACTGTGGATCTATACTCATATGACCTGAATTAATCGTAGGCACAAAGAATACACAGTGGATCTACGAGATGACAAGACATAGCCATGAAAAATACAAAGTGGATCTATGTAACAATATATGTTTCATTGTTCAAGAGAAACTCCATCGCAACCTGGGCAAAGTACATATCAAAGTGATCACTCAACCCAGGGTCTTGTTAACGATCCCGATGTAGTACGAATCTAGCCATGTGAATAGATTTCTTGAGGTCGAACATGGTAGAAACCACTTGATTACCGGTCAATGATGTAAACCGTTAACAAGCGAGATCACCATTAATGTCAATGATTCCCAAGGTACTCTAGTACATTCCAAAGAATGTGAATAAATGAGCTGGAGTCGAACATCCATGGAATAATCCAATCATAGGTGAATGGTGTAAACCCGCTGTCGGACATGAGGAGGTCTGCCATTGAGGCATGCAGGTCCCAAAGTACTAACTGGTTTCTAAGTCTAGTTCTTGGATAATGTGTTGAAGTCAATAGGAATAGACTCGTCAAAGGAGGACCTTGATGTATCCCCCATTAACGACATGAAACATAAATAGAGATGTAATTGGTAGATCAAATGAACATGGACTTATATGGGTATTGAGATAAGATATTTGTGACGGCTGACTCTCGAGGTGGATTGATCCGGATTTTATGAGAAGAACGAAATGAATACCGATTATTAATAGGTGCTTAACACAAAAATAACAGAGATACAGTAAAACTGGTTTTCTATTAAATCACGAAATAAGCTGAAACTGTAAAAATGCAGCGGAAACAAGCTTGCTGGAATGGTGGCGGCTTATCTCTGAGAAGAGATGTGACGGAAGCGCGTATTCGCAAGAATATGGTTACAATGAGGCTCTGAAGGCCTTTTTACAATAAACAGGAATGCCAAGAGTCCTAGACATCCAAAAACCTAACCCTAGGAGATGAAGCGCCAAAAGTCATGTGGGCCCCGTTTGGGTAAGTTGGTGC
>ML800138.1:45767-64577 GCA_009831015.1 Picea engelmannii
ATGTAGATGACATGCTTGTTGCAGGGTCTAATATGCAGGATATAAATGTGCTCAAGAAGAAATTAGCCAATTCATTTGCGATGAAGGATTTGGGTGCTGCAAAGAAAATCCTTGGTATGAGAATACAAGAGACAGGAAAAATCGCAAACTGACATTGTCTCAGGGTGAGTACACAGAGAAGGTGTTGGAGAGGTTTAGAATGCAAAATGCAAAACCAGTTAGTACACCTTTGGCCATCCATTTCAAATTATCTAAGGAAATGTGTCCCAAGACACAGGAGGAGATAGAATACATGTCCAGGGTCCCATATTCATCAGCACTTGGCAGCTTGATGTATGCAATGGTTTGCACAAGACCAGATATTGCACATGCAGTGGGAGTTGTGAGCAGTTATATGAACAATCCAGGTAAAGAACATTGGGAGGCAGTAAAGTGGATTCTCAGGTATTTGAGAGGTACTACTACACATGCATTATGTTTTGGAGGTTCAGACACGTTTCTATAGGGATACGTTGATTCATATATGGAAGGTGATAAAGACAGCAGGAGGAGCACCACAGGGTATGTTTTTACTATAGGTGGAACAACAATAAGTTGGATTTCGAAACTACAAAAGGTTGTTTCACTTTCAACAACAGAGGCAGAGTATGTTGTTGCTACAGAGGCTAGTAAAGAGATTATTTGGTTACAAAGGTTTATGGAGGAATTGGGAAAGAAGCAGGAGAACAACAGGTTGTACTGTGATAGTCAGAGTGCCATTCACCTTGCAAAGAACTCAACCTTCCATTAAAAGACTAAGAATATACAATTAAGGTACCACGTCATACGATCTACCTTGGAAGATGGGCAATTGAAGATGGAAAAGATACACACTAGCCAAAATCCTGCAGACATGTTAACAAAGGGAGTAACTAGGGAGAAACTGAGTTCTTGCTCAGTTTCAGTTGGTCTTCAAGAATGAAGATGAAGATGAGAAACTTGCCAGGTCCAAGAAGGTTCAAATTCCAACATATACAACAGCGGTGGAGTTGTTGAGATCAGTCTCTAAGTGGGAGATTGTTAGTTGTGGAGCCTGATTATCTTCCTGATTTATAGGTATTTTACTTTCAGCTGTGTTTATACCCCATGAAGTATTTACACCCTAGAAGTATGTACACTCTTCCACGCGGGGGATTGCAGAGGGGGGGTACCCCCTCTGCGGGGTCCGGGGGGCCTATCCCCCCGGCTAGGGGGTCTGGGGGCAAGCGGGGGTTCGGGGGCGAAGCCCCCGAAGGAAAAATTGCCTTATAAAAGTATATTGTAATTTCATTGTAAATATAAACTGTTCATTATAAGGTCACATATCTAACGGTAGAGATTATGTTAGGGTTTTTTTACCTAGAAGTCAACCCTCTTTTATGAGGGAAATGTATTGCAGCTATGATCAATGGTGAATATTGTATTCTGAGAGAGGAGACTCTGAGAGAAAGAAGAGGAACTTACAACGGGTTTTGCTGTAGGTTGTATCCCTTCATTTGCTAGATAATAATAAAGGAAGGACCTGACAATTTCTCTTGTGGACGTAGCCCACACTGGGTGAACCACGTAAATATGTGTCTCTCTTGTATTGTGTGTCTTCTGTGTTTTTTTTCTGCATTTGTTTTATTTTATTGCTCTGCGGTCCTGTTTTTCTAACAGTAAGGGTTTGATCCCATATGGGCTTGTCGATGTTTTGTTTAGCAAGTCCAAAGACAGAAAACTGACGCAGGCTCGCGAGCTACCTCCTCCAGCACCCGCTCTCAGGATACCTCAGAATCCCATCTCTGAGCCGAAATTGTCTCTTTAGATTCCCTCGGGAATTTCTGCTCAATTAACCGATCCACAGGTCCTTTCGCTCACCCTCACGGCCTTCAGCACTTGACCGTGTTTATCCCTGACTCTCTATCAGGGTTCGGGGTTTCACACTTCCTGTTGTCGAGTGCCGCAATCATCTTGATTCCTCGATTTCTGATGAGCTCTTGGTTCCTATGCACTAGCCCTCCTTTCTAAGATTCCGCCATATGACCACTGCCTCCGCGACCGTGGCCTTACCTCCCATCTCGAATTCCCAATTCGCTAAATCAAGCTCTTGATTTTCCAACCCTCGATACCCGATGCGCCGAAATGCCGATGCGCAAGAGAGTTGACTTTTCAACATTCGCTTGTCTCACCGATACTTTGAACTTCGTTGGATCGTGAATCTGGATGCCAATACTTCGGAACTCCTTGCGGTGAGATCCCGAGGACTTGATGCCACCTGTACTCCACTCGTCGACTTTACTATGGCCCACACTTCCCTCCAGCTGTTGGGATATCGCTTCTCGCAATCTTGCAATCCCCGTGCCCAAATTCTCGAGTCTTTTCTCATGAGACTCTGATACACAATCCCACGTACGGATCCAACGGTTGTCCTTCTATATGGATACAACGGTTATCCTCCTTCTCGCACCTCGCATCCTCGTGACTTGGGATACCCAACTCTTAGGCCTCTACCCTGCGAACTCCTGAGTTCATGAGATCTCTTCGATCTCTTCCATTTGTTCTCCTCAGATGGATGGCTCCAAATCTCTCGCCACTCATGAAGTCGAATGACTTCCTCCTCAAACCTCCGATGCCCGAGTCCCCGAGGTGGGAAATCTCGTGACACGTGTCCGCTCCCAAATGAACGGTCCAAATCAAATCTCTCTAATTTTCCATCTCTGATGTCGAGGGACTCTCTTCACGTCCTTGACATCACCGATATCCTGAGTGCTGATGCCTTTCAGGATTCTCACTCTCCTGGTTTTTGAAGCTAAACCTCGCGCAACTCCCGATCGATCTGACGGTTGTTGGGTATTACGCTCTAGATCTGACGGCTCAGATCTATCCTTCCTCCTGTGCGCTCCTCCGGCTACTCCCTGGATGTGAAAACCAATGGTCCAGATCCTATCGGCTGATCCATTGGCCGATGTTTCTCCTCCCTAAGCTTCCTGTGTGCTTTCCTCCTATGCTTGGAAGAATTTCAATCTTCCCAAGGCTTCAACCTTTTCTTCTCCTCTCCGCGAGCTCCTCGAAATTGATCCTCGCTACACGTATGAGAACGCTGCCCCTCCTGAGATTCTATTCTGACTCTTCAAGGGCGTCTCTGACTCCTGCACTCCTTGCAGAGTCTGCTCATGTGCACGCTGGTGCTATCTCTTTTAAGCTTTGGTGAATACTCCGACCCCTAAGGAATTTTACTTTTCTATACCTTCTCCCACAGATGGAGAATAAAACTCCTTCCTAGCTCTCCTTCGCTCAAGCAACCTCTTGTTGGGATTTTCAGGGTGTTCGGTAACCCTGTGAAGATCCTCCAATGTATTCTTCCTTCAGCTACAGAACTCAAAAGAATCCTCTTCTCCTGTGTTGTCTGCATAATATATCGATGCCCTCCTAGCAGAGTGTCTTCCTTTCACAGAACATTCAACGGTTTTGTTCTCCTATGCACTTATGCACTCGCTCGATGCCCACATGGAAAATCTCTCACAGAATCCTCAGTGATTCTAGCCTTCTATCTTCAACTCTCAGCAAAGTTCCTCCTCTAGCACCTCATGCTTACACTCAATGCCCAATTGGCAGAGCTCCACAAAACTTACAACAAAGTTCTGTCTGCAACTGTGTTTCAGCTACACAGCGTTGCCTCCAAGGTATTCAACAACCTTGAAGTCTTCTTCTTGAGTTGTTGATCTCAGTTCCTGTGCCTCAGCACATCTTCGTCTGACTCCTTGGAGTTCAGAGGTGCATCCCCTGTGCACTGGTATTCAGAGACTGCAGTGCTCTGTCACGCCCTCCTGGCGTGAAACCTCAAAGACCTTCACCCTGGAAATCAAGCAAAATCCTGCAGAATGAATTAACAATAATACATTCACAACATAAAAGGAACACTCACAGACACCCATATAACATAGAATCAATGGAGGAAAAACTGCTTCTATTTGCATTAACAATGGAAAATGCCTGTATTTCACAATGGTGTTCCTGAGTTCTCTCTGGCTCTTCTCCTACAACCCTGCTACTCTAGCTCGTCTATCTTCACTTACTCAAAAATGAGATCTAAAAATCTCTTTTACCCAAGGTGCTCATCGAGCACTTCCCTCTAGGTTCACCTACTCTAATAAATTGCATTCAATGGTTGTCTAGTCCAGAATTGGATCTAGATCTCAACCGATCTAGCATTAAAGTCGATCTTATATAACACCTGCACAAAGGCACGACTTCCATGGCTCATCAGCCTAAGACATTTAATTTCATTCATTTTAAATTTAAATGAGGACTGCGCCTCTCTTTTAGCATGTGATTTTAATTCGCTGGCGTGGCTGGCTGACATGGAGTGATGCTCCTGCATCATACACCACAGCTGAAAAAATCATGAGCTCCTGCTCATGCGCTTTCCTTCTGAGGGGTTGGAAATCCTCCTAGATCCCAAACAAATATCTGGATCTTCCCATTTTCTCCATTCTGCTGCTGCTGCTGTTGTTTCTGTGCTATTGTTGCTGTTGTTTCTCTTTTGCTCAGCCCCTCCTCGCTGGTAGTTTCTACTGATCTCAACATTAGCCTTCTGATGTCCTCTATCACCTCATCCATCTTCTCCAGTGGTTGGTCCTGTTGTTGCAGTCTCCTCAGCTGCAAAAAATTTTGGCCATTGGGAAGATCATCATGATCTCCCACACCATCTTCTTCATCTTCATCTGTGGCCTCAAGTTGCCACTCTGCTGCAGACTTCAGTTCTGCAGTCTCTTCTTGACTGATCTGCTGCTCAGTCATCCTCTTCTCTGACAGCTCAAATCTTGCCAGTTCTTTTGCTGGCCCTGGATTGTTCAACCAATCCTCCAACATCTCTAGCTCCATCTCCCATGGAGTGATAAATCTGTCTGCCTTCTCCTTGGCTTCCTTTGCTGCTAGATCCAATGCTACGACGCTCTCAGCTCGCTGGCTGGAACTATTGAGCTGTTCCTCAGAACACTCATTTTCTTCTTCCTCTTCTGCTTTTGCTTCTGCTGTCAACTTCAATGTTGTAGCTTCCTCGGCTTCTTAGTTGAAGTCATTGAGCCATTCCTCGGAATGCTCATTCTCTTCTTCCGCTTCTTCTGTTTGGGCAACTCCCAAAGTCTACTCCAATTCCTCTTCTTCGACAGTCATCTCCAACTGTGATTGTTCTTCTATTGTTGCTTCACCTTCAACACAAATTTCTACCTCCTCCTGGGCACATGGTAGGGATACTCTAATTTCCCCAATCATCAGAAGATCATCCTGATCCTCCACCTCTGTCAGCTGCACCTGCTGATCCAAATTCATCTTTGAGCTCACTGGATTTGTCAGCTCTCCTGGCTGATTCCAACTCATTTATGAGTTTATGAGACCTTCAGTCAGTCTCATCTGCTCATCCCTGCCCACCTGGCAATATGGGATACTTTTGCTGCCCTCCTGGCAGATTATGAGATCAACTAATCCCATCTTCATCAGCACTCCTTGCTGAATTAAAATCTCCATGAGACCTTCAAATGGTCCCAAATGTTTATCTCTGCCCACTTGGTAGTCCAAGATGCTTCTGCTACTCTCCTGGCAGTCTTTGATATCCCTCAACGATCTCTCATCATTTCCCTTCTTGCAAATTGGAATTCCTTGACTGTCCTCCTAACAGTCCGTGAGATCCCACAACGACCTCAACTCGTTTCCCTCCTGGAAAACTGGAATTTCTTCTTCTCTGCCTTCCTGGAAGTCCTTGAGATCCTTAGTTGATCCCAATTCATCTTCTTCATCATCCCAATCATCAAGACCTCTCCCAGTCTCGAGCTTACAGTGATCGATCATCTTTTCCTCTGTGGCCTTGAGGTTTTCAGCATACCTCAACCACTTTCTCAACAGCCTGCGTTGTCTCATGACCATCATCTCTCTGACTGGCCACTTTGCTTTCGCCTTCTTCATGGGCCATTCATAAACTCATATCTTCTTGGCTTTCTTATCCTGCCTCATTCATAGTTTGAGATTCTCTATGTCTGATTTTAATTCATAGAGCTCTCTAGTCTTTTCTCTATCCCATTCAGCAAGCTTTTCTACCTTGCTCTTCTTTCTCCTAGCATTCCTATGGTCTTTAGTAACCATGTTGCTATGTCTATATGCCTCCCTGATAGATCTATTTCTATCACTCTGCATCCCTGAGTGTTCTAGCTTCATCATCTCACAGTCTCCCTGACTGTCTTCTGGACTGTTGCCTCCCTGCAAACAAATCCTTACAGAGTCCTCAGCAACTCTATCTTCCTGCTACATTCCTCTCGCTTCACCTGAAATATGCAGATGAATTTCTCGCTATGATACCACCTGACATGTGTATCAAAGTGCTCTCTTATCTCCTTCTGCCTCTCTTTCCTGAAATATACAGACAAGTAATAAGCTCTGATACCACTTGACGTAGGCTCGCGAGCTACCTCCTCCAGCACCCGCTCTCAGGATCGCTCAGAATCCCATCTCCGAGCCGAAATTGGCTCTTTATATTCCCTTGGGAATCTCTGCTCAATTAACCGATCCACAGGTCCTTTCACTCACCCTCACAGCCTTCAACACTTGACCGTGGTTATCCCTGACTCTCTATCGGGGTTCGGGGTTTCGCACTTCTTGTTGTCGAGTGCCGCAATCCTCTCGATTCCTCGATTTCTGATGAGCTCTTGGTTCCTATGCACTAGCCCTCCTAGCTAATCTTCCACCATATGACCACTGCCTCCATGACCATGGCCTTACCTCCCATCGTGACTTTGCAATTCGCTAAATCAAGCTCTTGATTTTCCAAACCTCGATATCCGATGCGCCAAAATGTCGATGCGCACGAGAGTTGACTTTTCAACGTTCCCTTGTCTCACTGAGACTTTGAACTTTTCCGGATCATGAATCCGGATGCCAATACTTTGGAACTCCTCGCGATGAGATCCTGAGGACTTGATTCCACCTGTACTCCACTCGTCGACTTTACTATGGCCCACACTGCCCTCCAGCTGCCAGGATATCGCTTCTCGCAATCTTACTATCCCCGTGCCTAACTTCTCGAGTCTTTTCTTGCGAGACTCCGATACACAATCCCACGTATGGATCCAACAGTCCTCCTTCGATCTGGATCCAACGGTTATCCTCCTTCTCGCACCTCGCGTCCTCGTGACTTGGGATACCCAACTCTTAGGCCTCTACCCTGCGAACTCCCGAGTTCGCGAGATCTCTTTGATCTCTTCCATCTATCCTCCTCAGATGGACGGCTCCAAATCTCTTGCCACTCATGAAGTCGAATGACTTCCTCCTCCAACCTCCAATGCCTGAGTCCCCGAGGTGGGAAATCTCGTGACACGCGTCCGCTCCCAAATGAATGGTCCAGATCAAATCTCGCTAATTCGTCGTCTCTGATGTCGAGGGACTCTCTTCACGTCCTTGACATCCCCGATATCCCAAGTGTTGATGCCTTTCGAGATTCTCACTCTCCTGTTTTGCGAAGCTAAACCTCGCACAACTCCCGACCGATCTGACGACTGTCGGGTATTATGCTCTAGATCTGACGGCTCAGATCCATCCTTCCTCCTGTGCGCTCCTCCGGCTTCTCCTTGGATGCGAAAACCAACGGTCCAGATCCTATCGGCTGATCCACTGTCCAATGTTTCTCCTCCCTGAGCTTCTTGCGCACTTTCCTCCTATGCTTGGAAGAATTTCAATCTTCCCAAGGCTTCAGCCTTTTCTACTCCTCTCCGCGAGCTCCTCAAAATTGATCCTCGCTACACATATGAGAACTCTGCTCCTCCTGATCTTGTATTCTGACTCTTCAAGGGAGTCTCTGACTCCTGCACTACTTGCAGAGTCTTCTCATGCACACGTTGGTGCTATCTCTTCTGAGATTTGGTGAATACTCATACCCCTAAGGAATTTTATTTTTCTATACCTTCTCCCACAGATGGAGAATAAAACGCCTTCCTGGCTCTCCTTCGCTCAAGCAACCTCTTGCTGGGATTTTCAGGGTGTTCAGTAACCCTGTGAAGATCCTCTAATGGATTCTTCCTTCATCTACAGAACTCAAAAGAGTCCTCTTCTTCTGTGTCGTCTGCACAATATCTCGATGCCCTCCCGGCAGAGTGTCTTCCTTCCACAGAACGTTCAACGGTTATGTTCTCCTGTGCACTTATGCACTCGCTCGATGCCCACCTGACAGATCTCTCACAGAATCCTCAGTGATTCTTGCCTTCTATCTTCAACTCTCAGCAGAGTTCCTCCTCTAGCACCTCGTGCTTACGCTCAATGCCCAACTGCCAGAGCTCCATAGAACTTACAACAAAGTTCTGTCTGCAACTGTGTTTCAGCTACATAGCCTTGCCTCCAAGGTATTCAGCAACCTTGAAGTCTTCTTCTTGAGTTGTTGATCTCAGTTCCTGTGCCTCAGCACGTCTTCATCTGACTCCTTAGAGTTCATAAGTGCATCCCCTGTGCACTGGTATTCAGAGACCACGGTGCTCTGTCACACTCTCCTAGCGTGAAACCTCAAAGACCTTCACCCTGGAAATCAAGCAAACTCCTGCAGAATTCATTAACAATCATACATTCACAACATAAAAGGAACACTCACAGACACCCATATAACACAGAATCAATGCAGGAAAAACTGCTTCTGTTTGCATTAACAATGGCAAATGCATGTATTTCACAATGGTGTTCCTGAGCTCTCTCTGGCTCTTCTCCTACAACCCTGCTACTCTAGCTAACATCCCGAACAAGAACTTGTACTATAATCTGGAAAGGAATGTGAGAGGGAAGACAAGGTCTAGTTAGCGCACCCCAATAAAAAAGGATGGCTTCAGTACTTGGAGGGGGTTTCACAGGAGAAGGAGGAATTCCCCCCAGCACGGTAGAGTCTATATTAACGAGAAAAACATGGGCAGTATCGAGTTTACTCTCAAGAAGGAGAGTAGGATCGACTGATGATTGGATCAGATCAACCAATGGTGGACTTGGATAGACCACTTTGGCACTCTTCAGAGGAAGAGTGGGACTGACCGAGGAAGGGACTGGATCAATCACTTTGACATTCCTCAATGGAGTAATGGGATCGACCGATGGAAAAACTGGATCGAACACTTTGTCACTCTTCAGAGGAATACTGGGACTGACCGAGGAAGGTACTGTATCAGTCACCTTGACATTCCTCAATGGAGGAATGGGATCAACCGATGACAAAAATGGATCGACCACTTTGGCACTCTTCAGAGGAAGAGCGGGGCTGATCGGTGACAGAACTTGATCAGCTACTGGGGTTCGTGGTTCAATCGAGGAGGAAACTAGATTGACCACTTGATCAACCAGACTAACCGAGGATGGAACTAGATTGACCAATCCATCAACCAATGATGGGTCAGAGGAAAGCTTACGATAACCTTTTGGAAGTTGAAGTTTTTCCAAAAGAGAAGAAGCCTCATCCATGCGAGGACAAAGGTGAGAGTAATGATTACCTTTACATAACATGCAATGGAACTTGACAGTTTTCTTCTTCTTACCAACCTTAATGTCACTAGTTGATGGGGTATCATCGACATGACCAACAGAGGACGATGATGTGGAGGACCAAATTTCTAAGACCTGGGTAAGACCGGGGCAATCCCTCAGAAAGTGGTCACCCTTACAAAGGCTGCAAGGGAATTTGGGTTTTGGATTCTTCATTTTAATATTGTTGACCTCATCAACACTCCCAGTACTATTAACAGTAACTGGTTGCTTAGATCCAACATCTGATGTTGTTGGGGTCTTTGTCCTTTTCAGGTTCTTCTTCTTCTTCTCTTTCCGTTTCTTATTCTTCTGATCAACCTGGCTACTTGCTTTAGAGTTTTCACTAGGTGAAGAAGGAGAAATAAAAGGATACTTGATAGACGAAGAACACAAAAAATCAACATGAGGTTGATGTGTGGGTGGTGTATTGACATCCAAAGTATTAGTTGCAACTGAAACATTGGGAGGATTCAGGATCACCAGAGTGGGGAACAACCAAATCGGTAATCCAATAGTGAGTCCTGGAAGACTCAGCATGGCAACATATGGAGGACCAAAGTTTCCAAACAAAGGAAAGGTATAAGGTTCCCTAGGAGAAGGGGTTCCTCCATTGGTATTCCCAAGATTCGATGCCATTAACACTGACTCGACCTAAGGTCCACTAACTAAAACAAACAACACACACTATGAATTTGATAAGAAATCAATTAATCAAACCTGCTTATGATGAAACCACTAGTTGGTGGTGAAATCCAACGTCGCGAGATCAAAATAGGAAGGGTCGGGGATAGAGCGGGTGGATCGGTTACATTTGCGACCTGCTTAATGGACTTACGCCTTGGTGCAAGCTTCCACACAGTAATTGTGGATTTACCCTCCAAGGAGCTCGAGTGAGTTTGACCAATGTATGTTCCAGGTACAGTGAGACTTCCCTTCACCGTCACCTTGTGTGAGACCCTAAATATTGTGGCTATTAAGGTCACCAACTTGTAGTCAGCCCCTGGGTAGGTATAATCGACAGTCCAGTCGGAACGTATGGGCAGGATAACAAGTCCAAAATCAGCTTGAAAGGCTCCTACACATAATCGTGGGTATACCTTCTAGTGACCCCCAGTATGCGACCTCATGTGTAACCCCTGTGTGAGAGGGGGATCCCAGCAAGCCAATACGACAATTGGATTTGACTCTACCTACCGCAAGATACTAAGTTTGTTTGATAGCTTTGGAAAGTTATCCTTTCAACCTATTCCAAATCCCTACACCTTAAACTAATGTAGGTTCGCTAACAAAGATGTAAAAAGTCTGATAAAGTTTAGTTAAGCGTTGATTTTAATGGTTGTTGTTTACTCAGAGGGCATACGAAAGTGAAACTGACGGAATGATGACTCAATTCCCAAAAATATGCATGAAATATGATAAGAAATCATTTCTTTTCAATGAATACCTATTTAAGCGAAAGAGGAAGAGTCATTTTCACTATCAAACACTTGATAAGGAATGCCCTCAATCAATTTTGTTCTCAATCAAATAAAATATGATGCTACAACATTTCAGAAATGCAAACTAATATGCAAACTGATCATTAAGATGTACTTTTGTCGTTTGTATGCGAATGATGATCAATTCAATACAAAATTTCTCTTGCCAACTACCCTTTCAGATCAAGGAGATCCAGACAAGAATATGCAGATTTCGCACAAACAACACACCCTTTTTTGCGATCAAACAAGAGAAAGAAAACCAAAAAATGTTACCCATGATTTTGGTTATCATGATGATGTATTAATGATGGTGTACTCAGGCTCTTCATAAGAACTTTCTCTTGAGAAAAGTTACTTTCTTCTCTTTCCAGAAATATCGTTTTTGAAGGAGGTTCGTTGGCTACTAGTATATTTGCCTACGAGAATGCATGATTCTTGTAGGCTGCCTTAAACCAGGGTGCGAGAAGTTCGCACTATGTTGAACTGCTAGGGTGCAAACTCTTTCTAAAGCAAGGAAAAAGATGAATTCTCGATTCTTCTTGAAGGGAATCTTCTAGAAGGATGAGATGGCATTCGAATGGTTATCCTAGTACTAGATTCCCTGATATTTTGGGATCAGTCTTATCCAAGTAACTAATTCATTCTCTCCTATATATTGAGGGAATTCTCATGGAAAAGGTTAAGAAAACAAGGTTAATCAAGATTCATTGGAGAATTAGTGAAAGAATTGTGTGAAGGATTGAAGCTTAAACAGCAGGCTAGAAAACTCCAGCAAGGATATCATAAGGGTTTTGATATTCTTCATGCAAGTGAGAAAGTGTGTGTGTCAGAGCCAAGGGCCATCGAAAGGAAGTTTGTGACATCAAGGCTCAGGTTGTAATCTTTACTTTCCATCAATATGATACAGTAATATGTCCCTTTCCCATAATGCTATTTCCACTTTATTGTATAATTCCTTGATCATATACATAGATTGACTGTGGAATATATTGTGCTTTCTTCACTTTGGTTGGTTTGTGTTGTCTTGGTCTTGACTACATGAGAGCACTGGAGCGAAGAGGGAGAAATAAAGACCATAGGAAGAAATAATAAGGTATGTTCTTAGTTCTTGCCTCCTATTTAATTCCATAGTCAAAATCTAGGGAAAGAGTCATGTTCTTTCTTGCTTTGTTCTAGATCCAGGTGGATCTAGGGAGATCGGTTAGTGTCCGCACCTACAGATTTATCCAATAACAAAATTGGCGACTCCACTGGGGACAATCCCATTTTCTTTGTGGATTTTTTATTTTTTTTCTGTGGCCATTTTCTCTGGTTCCACTTTTCTCCTATCCTATCAATCTCTGAGTCTTCAAGATATCCTAATAGACCCTCTGGGTCCAGAAGCCTTTTTCAATTTTACTTCATTTTTCAAATTTTTGATTATGTTCAGGAATTCTCGCACTGTACTTCATTGTAGCTTGCGAGAATTGGTAGGGTTCGGACCCTACCTTTAGGTTTTAGTGCGAGGTTTTCGCACCCTGCTCAAGGGTAACTTGTGAGAATCACTGATTCTCACACTGTGTAATATTGCCTGCCTGCGAACACAATTTTTCAAAAAATTGGATTTGAGTTTTGGTATTTCCAACTGCCCAAATCAGTTTGATTGCCTCTTATGAGTTTCTTGGACCCTTGATTGATGTATTTATTGTCTTCGTTTGCATGCATGAACAATCTTAGGATTTCAAGGCTCTTCTTGTCACTTTTGGTTTGACTTTCATTTATTGACTTTTCTTGGCAAAACCATTCTCTCTGATTTCAGAATCTGAGTGTGTTTGATTAGTCAAGAACCGGTGATCGGTTGAAAGTTGAGTTTTCTTGGTCTTTATCATTTGCTTGTTGTTTTGAAAGATCACATTTTTCATGCAATTGAAAAGACTAGTTTGGGTTTCTTTGTTTTAACAAAGTTCATTATTGCTTTTAGTGAAATTTTTGAAACAAAAAGATTTAATTTCTTGCTTTATATTAGATTGGGGGAATCCTTGCATTTCAAGTAGCGAAATTTCATGATTCTTGGAATTTTTTGATCTTAAATTATGAAAACTTTTCCCCCTCGTGGCCGGGGGGGGGGGGCATGAATCGTGCATTGGTGTTCAGTACCTTTTTCTCATTTGTTTTTCTCATATATTCAGGAATTTAATGAATTTTGGGACATCGTGCATATGGGAATGATAAATGTTTTCTCCTTCTCGTAGCATAGTTTTCATCGAAATGAAAAGATTGCATCTTCATATCTTTGCATAATTTTTGAGTTGGTCAAAACACCATATTGTCCACGCAATTTTCCTCTTGAGTAACAACAGCCATAAAATAAAGCACTTATAAAAATTGATTAGACATTTTTATCTTTTCTGGTAGCAAACCTACATTATATTAGTTGTAGGGCTTTGGAATAGGTGTGAAAGATAACTTTCCAAAGTTGCAAACAAACATAGAATCTTGAGTTAGGGAGCGGTTAAATCCACTTACTATATTTTTTCCTGGGAAACCCTTCTAACACAAGGGTCAAACACTAGGTCACATTGATACTAGCAGAGTTACTCACCCTTCTTTGTTGGTGTCAGTGTAGAGATTGCATGTATTACGGGGATCACTCAGAGGTATACCCACAATGATGAGTGAAATCCTTTTGAGTTGATTGTGGGCTAGATACCCTGACCTTGCGTGTGGATTAGACTGTCGACTGTTCCCCCAGGCTTTATTGTTGTTGGTGGTAACCTTAGTGGCCTATCTTTCTAGGTTCTTTACACGAGGTGACTGTGGAGGGGCAAGTCTTCATGATACCTGGAATCGACGTTGGCCAAACTCACTCGGGCTCCTTGGAGGGTATACCCACGATTATGTGTGGGAGCTTGCACCAGGGTGTAAGTCCATTAATCAGGTCGTCAACGTAACTTTTCCACCCACTCTATCTCATCCCCTTCTTACATTGTTCCCACAACGTTGGATTTCCTCACCAACTAGTGCGTTGATTGTGAGAAGGTTTTGTTTTCTTGCTTTATTACTAGATTTTTAGCGTGTGCTGTTTGTTTTCCTTAGAAGACTCTAGATTGTAATTTTGTTTTAATGGTGTCAGTTCCTGAAATGACCAATGAAGGAACCTCTACTCCAGGGGAACCTTTTGTTTTTCCTTCTTATGGAAACATTGGTCCTCCTCACATCGCTACTTTGAGCCTTCCAGGTCTCACTATTGGATTACCAGTATGGTTGTTTTCCACTCAGGTAATCCCAAATGCAGTTAGTGCTTTAGTCACAAAAACTTCCCCCCAAGAACATCAACGATATGTTGATCCTTCACAGTCTTCACCAGTAAGGTATTCTTCGCCTTCTTCACTTGCAAGGTCAACTTTCGTTCCATCTTCTTCATCGAGCAAAAGTTATGAAGCTAGTAACTCGGTGAATAAGAAGAAGAAGAAAAGGAAGATTAAGAAGAAGAAAGTTAAACAAGGGTCAAAGCTTCCAACCACTGTTAAACATGTTGGAAAAAAACCAGTTACTGTTATTCGTGCTAGGAGTGTTGATGATGTCAAGATCACCCAAACAAACTGTAAGCCCAAGTACCCTTGTAGGATTTGTAAGGGTATCCATCTTCTTAAGGATTTCCCTGGTCTATCCAAGGTTATATAAGTATGGTATACACACCCTAACCAACCCATGTCATCAACCTCTGAACAACATACTGATGACCTCCAGTCAACTAGTCATGATACGGTTGGGAAGAAGAAAAGTAGAGTCAAGTTCTCATGTATGTTATGTAATGGGAGTCACCTAACTCATATTTGTCCTCATATGGACAAAGCCTTGAAATTATTGGAAGACATGACTGTTTCACAGCCTCAGCTTCCAGCTGCTTATCGCAAGCTTTCTCTCAACCCACCTGTAGTTGATGGAATTATCAATTTGGTTCCCCTGTCGATTAGTCAGGTTGATCAAGTGGTCAATCTGGTCACGTCTTTGGATGAACCAGTAGACCAAGTGGTTGATATGATCCCATCCTCGGTCAACCCCACTCTCCCGTTAGAGAGTGAAACCCAAGCGGTCGATCCTTTTCCACCTGTCGACCCCATTCTCCCCTTGGAGAATAAAAACCAAGTGGTTGATCTGATCTCTCCACTGGTCGATCTTACTCTCTCGCTAGAGAGTAAACCCAATATTGCCCATGTTTTTCTCGTTGATTTAGAATCTACCATGCCGGGGGCTATTCCTCCTTCTCCTGTGGAACCCCCTCCAAGTAATGAGGCCATCCGTTTTGATTGGGGTGTGCTAACTGGACCTCGTCTTCCCTCTTACATTCCTTTCCAGATTACAGTACAGTTTTGTGGTCGAGACGTTCCTCGGACACTGATAGATGAAGGTTCATCTGTTAGTATTTTTTCCTCTGTTGCTTGGCAAGATTTGGGTTGTCCTCCACTTGCGCTGGTTACGCATAATCTGTTAGCCTTTAACAGAAGAACTAGTCAACCTTTAGGGACCCTTCTTTGTTTCCTGTAACTTTGGGAGGGAAAATTGTCTTCATTGATGTCATGGTAGTCCAAGACCCCTTAGATTTCACTTTACTCCTTGGGAAAGATTATGTCTATGCCATGAAAGCTATTATGTCTAGTCTTTTTCGTGTGATATCTTTCCCTCACGATGGACAGGTTATGATTGTTGATCAAATTTCATTCATTGACCCTGCCTGGATTTCCTCCCTAAATGGTTCTTATATGCAGATGGTATCGCCCCTGCCACAGGTCAATTATGTGGCATTGTCACCCATGGCTTCAACTTCTGATGACTTAGATCCAGTAGTTGACATGGTGATCTCTTCGATAGGGTTGCTAGAGCTTGATCTATTTACTCTTGTTGGGACCCTCTGTTAACTCCCAAAATGAAACTGTCCTTTTGGTCAAGTTTTGTGGTGGATAGCATGGCTATCGGTAGTGTCCTCAAGTCATTTTTGAGTTTTTATAGCTGCAAAACTTAGGTTTTGGTTTTGGTCTTAGAAAATAATATGACCCATAAAGTCTTCTTTTCAAAATTTGCATAATTCACTTTCAACAGCTAACGTGTGTCCAAAAGTTGAGTGTTAGCTATGGAAAGTGGCGACTTTCAACAGCTAAGGAGCGCTTTTCATAAGTCTGTGCGCTGTTGAAAGTGGTGAATTTAAAAATGTCCAACAATCAGTTTCGCGGGTCGTGCATTGTTGAAAGTACATACTTTCCGCAGCTATGGAACGGTTTTTCAAAGGTTGTGCGCTGGTGAAAGTGAAAACTTTCCACAGCTAAGAAGAATTTCTTAAAAGGTCACGCGCTGAGGAAAGTGAATACTTTCAACAACGAATAGGGGTTTTCCACAGGGTTATGTGCTGGTGAAAGCGGAAAGTATGAACAACTAACAGAGGTGTTTTCCACGGGCCGTTGGTTGAAGAAAGTGGGAATCACGTGCGTGATATCCACGTCCGAAGGCAATGATGATATGATCATCCCACGTCAGGCAAATCCAAATCATGCGCTGATGAGAGTGGGTAATGATGGAAACTCAATTCTGCATGTGAGAGTAGGATTGTGATGCGAATTCGGCTCAGAAACTCACTCTCCATAATCATGGCATCGGGGATGTCAAGCTCAAATTCAGTGGTGCAGGTATAGAGGATGTACTGCCGGCCTGATAAGCATCAAATCAAGTCATTGTTTCCATATCATACCCTATTCGCAGAGGTCTTTCAAGGTTTCAAATGTTTTAAAACAGAGCCGATTTCCGAAGTGCTTTCAACAGCACAGAACCTCGGCTCGACCAACATTTGCAAGGGTTACAGATTGTCGAGATCTTCGAGCTACATAATGGTGAGAAAACGCAGTGGTTCTCTACTTAAGAGAGAGTTGTATAGCATGTCCTTTTTACAGACACACCCCGGAGTCCAGAGACATTTTTCAAACGCAGGGTGTATTGGGTTTGTTGAAAGATTGCAAATTGGTTTCCACCAGTCTACGGCCAAAGCTTTTGCCAAGACTTTCGATGGGAATAAATCTCATGTTGGGTCCATGGAAATCAGAGTGGATGAAGTTGCTATTGCTGCAGCAACAAGCCTACCACAAACCGGTCAGAGATGGTTTAAAACCACTGCTCCCAAGAATTTGGATTTCAGAGCTTATTTGAAAAAGGGATACAAGCACATGGCATGGAAAAAAGGTATGCTGGTTTCCTATCTAGAAGAAGAATGGCAGGAGTTTTTCAAAGGCATTCAATTGTACATTACTTCAGAGGGAAGGTATGAAAAAGTTATGATGTATCACATCAAACTCCTGGACCATTTCATAGGTAAGACTCCCATTAATTTACCTTTTTTCCTACATAAAAGTTTGACTAAGGTTTGCAAGAAGATTAAGGCTCAACCCTTGAGCATAAAAAGTAATCTATGCCACTTCGGCCTCATAAAATTAATTATCCTGGAGGAATTGAAACATTAGGGAAGGAGATGGGATCATTTTTTATTCTGGGAAGGTTTTGAAACACAGACCCAGCTGGCAAATGAACCAGGGAAAGATTCAAAGAAACAGTCTTCTCCTCAAAGTAGTTCAAGAAAAAGAAGGACCCTGCCAGGACCTCCAGAAGATAGAATTTCTGGAGTAAAGCCCCACGGGTCAAAGAAAAGGTTAAAATTTGAGCAGACCATAGAGCAGACTACATAGAAAATCACAGAACGTCCTATAGAGCAGAGTACAGGGAAGAATATATTAAAGTTTCCCTATTCAGATTCAGAATCAGAGCAGCAAGATCAATGCCCTGTCACTGAAAATCCTGAGTAGACAATTGAGTGCGCACAAAACTATTAAGCCTTCACTCATACAGAAGAGGGAGAAACATCAAAAAGATCCAAATCAAAGAAGTCTCAGAAGATCAAGCATATCAAGGAGGTAATTGCCCAGCAAGAGGTTTTGGAAAGGGTAATTAAAGAAAGGTATAAGAAGTTGTCTGAGAACTTTGAAAAAACCAATACTGCATTTGAGAGATTGGCTAAGGAAAGTGTTAAAGAGAAGAAAATGAAGAAAAAAATCACCAAAGATTACAATAGCCTGTGGTGGCTTGCCAAATGCCTTAAAAGGCAGATAAGAAGTTTAAAACAAAAACAGAGGCAAAAATCTCATCCATATCTGAAGGTTCTCGCTCAAGTCGCCGTTAATATGCAAGGTGAGAAATCTGGAACACACTAAATTTTGATGAAATCGAAATTTTGGAGGTAAAAACTCATTTTGAGCGCAATCGAGACTTTCACCAGTGCAAAGCTATCATTTTATGACCCGTTAGCTGTGGAAAGTGACGGCTTTCAACAGCTAACCCGCGAAAAATTGAACAAGTGCGTTGTTGAAAGCTGGGAAAGTAATTTTTGAAGCCAAGGACACGACAGTTCATTCCAAACAGGTTTTGAAGGGGCTCCGGTGTATCAGCGGGCTATCAGATCGCATACAAAGGGTTCAGCATTAGAGTTTCGAGAGAATTTTTGTAACACATGAAAAACCATTTCCTCAAAAATCGACCATGAACGTTGGGAGATCCAACTGTCAAAGACAGGTGTCCTGCTATTCTTTACCACATTGCAGATACCAGGAGCTGAAGGATGCAAATGGTGAATTTTGGAGATTGAAGACAGTTCGACTTTTAAGTTTAGTTGTTAAAGACTTTATTTTCAAGTTGTTTAGATAGAATTGAGTTGTCTTTATTAAATACAGATCCATGTTTTTAGGATCTATATAACTGTTTGTAAGAGGCTATA
>ML800138.1:76712-96316 GCA_009831015.1 Picea engelmannii
AATCAATTACTTGACATCAACCAATGACATCAATCAAACCAAACCATTTACATCAATCACATATGATCCAACAATCTCCCAAGTAATCAAACCATTGGCATCAATGACAAACCATTGGCATCAATGACAACATGATCCAACATGAAGCAGCCAGACATTCATTCAATGCCATCAAGGAAGCCATCACAACAGCCCCTATTTTGATCATCCCCGATTTCTCCAAGGTATTTTACATTTTTTCATTTGCCTCAAGTGATACGATCGCAACAGTACTCTTGCAGAAGAATGTTGATGATCAAGAGCAGTCGGTTGCCTTCTTTAGTAAGGTCTTGAGAGACGCAGAGGTAAAGTATGAGTTGTTGGAAAAACAAGCATATGCACTTGTTAAGTCACTGAAAGCTTTCAGGGTCTACATTCTTCAGGCAAAGGTAATAGCTTTTGTTCCCTCCTGTTCAGTTAAATATGTTCTTGTCCAACCTGACATTGATGGAAAAAGGAGTAAGTGGATAGCAAGATTGATTGAATTTGATGTTGAAATCAAACCAGGAAAATTAGTGAAAGGCCAGGGTCTTGCCAAACTCCTGGCAGAGGAAAATTGCAGGCTGCTTGACATAAATATGATGAGTATTGATGCAGCAAATGTTTCGTCTGCAGAGAACAAGGAAGGTGAGGGAATGCAGGTTGCAGCTCATTTAATTGATTGCAAATGGTACAGTCATATTATTCAGTTTCTGCAAACTTTATCAGTCCCATCAGATTTGACAAAGACTCAAAGAAGGGTTGTGAAGCTCAGAGCTATAAATTTCTGCACCAATAATAATTTGTTGTTCTTGAAGAATCCCATTGGTTTATTGTTGAGGTGTGTGAACCAAGAGGAGGTAGCTAAAGTCATGTGTGAACTTCATAATAGTGAATGCAGAGGACATCACTATTGGAAAACCACAACACACAAAATCTTAAGAGCTGGTTATTACTTGCCATCTTTATTTTCAGATGTGTATGAGTTTGTGAAAACATGTGACAAATGCCAGAGATTTGAAGGTAAACAACAACTGAAGTCCCTTCCTCTCAAACCTATAGTGGTCACAGGGCATTTCCAGCAGTGGGGCCTGGACTTCATAGGTGAGATTCATCCGCCTTCTAGTGGTCAGCATCGGTGGATCTTGGTTGCCACCGATTACTTTACAAAGTGGATTGAGGCTATTCCCACCCGGAACGCCAATCATACTGTCATCATAAACTTTCTGTAGGAGAACATATTTGCCAAATTTGGCTGCCCCAAGATATTGGTCACTGATAATGCTGTTGCATTCAAAGATAAACACTTGGTGAAGTTGTGTGAAGAGTTGGGAATTCAGTTGGTGCATTCCACAACTTACTATCCGCAGGGGAATGGTTTAGCTAAGTCATCCAACAAAAGTTTAGTCAGAATCATAAAGAAACTACTTGAACAAAATGCCAGAGGTTGGGATTCCAAACTGAAGTTTGCCTTGTGGGCTGACAGGGTAACATGTAAGAAATCAATCAGTACATCTCCTTTCAAATTGGTATATGGTACTGAGGCCATATTTCCTGTTCAACTTTCATTACCGGTTGCAAAATTCTTACAAGAAACTGATTCTGAACCAAGTGATTTGACTAGGAGGATTCATAATCTGGTAGAACTGCAGCAAGATAGAGAGCAACTCTTGGAAAAAACTGAATTTCATCAGGAAAGAATCAAGCAAACTTTTGACAAGAAAGTCAAATCAGATGTCTTCAAAA
Organism: Picea engelmannii; assembly: GCA_009831015.1. Classification (NCBI taxonomy): domain Eukaryota; kingdom Viridiplantae; phylum Streptophyta; class Pinopsida; order Pinales; family Pinaceae; genus Picea; species Picea engelmannii. The sequence continues at coordinate 78,477 of ML800138.1, forward strand.
CAGGGGATTTGGTCTTAAAGTGGGATGCAGCAAGGAAGGAGAAGGGGAAACACGGAAAATTTGAGTCTCTTTGGATAGGTCCTTTTGTCATAATAGCGGTGCAGCAGAACAATACCTTTGTTTTCCAAACTCTTTCAGGCGAGCCACTATCAGGGGGCCCTTTCAACGGGCACTTCCTGAAGATATATTTCTCATAAGGCTTCCTTTGAAGCCAGGTTCTTCTTGTACATATTTTCTTTTTCAGTTCTGTTTTCTTTATTTCTGTCATTCAAATAACTCCATGCCCAATGGTACTAGCAACTATTTTTCAAATTTTTGTTTCAAATTGCAATAAGGCCACTGCATTTAGCTAGGTTCTTGGTCACCTCACAGGGAGATGCCCATCCCAGTTGGAGCCAAATGTTAACTCCCAAAATGAAACCGTCCTTTTGGTCAAGTTTTGTGGTGGATAGCATGGCTATCGGTAGTGTCCTCAAGTCATTTCTGAGTTTTTATAGCTGCAAAACTTAGGTTTTGGTTTTGGTCTTAGAAAATAATATGACCCATAAAGTCTTCTTTTCAAAATTTACATAATTCACTTTCAACAGCTAACGTGTGTCCAAAAGTTGAGTGTTAGCTGTGGAAAGTGGCAACTTTCAGTAGCTAAGGAGCGCTTTTCATAAGTCTGTGCGCTGTTGAAAGTGGTGAATTTCAAAATGTCCAACAATCAGTTTCACGGGTCGTGCGCTATTGAAAGTACATACTTTCCACAGCTATGGAACGATTTTTCAAAGGTTGTGCACTAGTGAAAGTGAAAACTTTCCGCAGCTAAGAAGCAGTTCTTAAAAGGTCACACGATGAGAAAAGTGAAGACTTTCAACAACGAATGGGGGTTTTCCACAGGGTTATGTGCTGGTGAAAGCGGCAAGTATGAACAACTAATAGAGGCGTTTTCCACGGGCCGTTGGTTGAAGAAAGTGGGAATCACGTGCGTGATATCCACATCTGAAGGCAATGATGATATGATCATCCCACGTCAGGAAAATCCAAATCATGCGCTGATGAGAGTGGGTAATGATGGAAACTCAATTCTGCACATCATAGTAGGATTGTGATGCGAATTCGGCTCAGAAACTCATGCTCCATAATCATGGCATCGGGGATGTCAAGCTCAAATTCAGTGGTGCAAGTATAGAGGACGTACTTCCGGCCTGATAAGCATCAAATAAAGTCTTTATTTCCATATCATACCCTGTTCGCAGAGGTCTGTCAAGGTTTCAAATGTTTTAAAACAGAGCCGATTTCCGAAGTGCTTTCAATAGCGCAGAACCTCGGCTCGACCAACAGTTGCAAGGGTTACAGATTGTCGGGATCTTCGAGCTACAAAATGGTGAGAAAATGTAGTGGTGCTCTACTTAAGAAAGATTTGGATAGCTTGTCCTTTTTACAGACACACCCTGAAGTCCAGAGACATTTTTCAAACGCAGGGTGTATTGGGTTTGTTGCAAGATTGCAAATTGGTTTCCACCAGTCTACGACAGAAGCTTTTGCCAAGACTTTCGATGGGAACAAAGCTCATGTTGGGTCCATGGAAATCAGAGTGGATGAAGCTGCTATTGCTGCAGCAACAAGCCTACCACGAACCGGTCGGAGATGGTTTAAAACCACTGCTCCCAAGAATTTTGATTTCAAAGCTTATTTGAAAGAGGGATACAAGCACATGGCATGGAAAAAAGGTATGTTGGTTTCCTATATAGAAGAAGAATGGCAGGAGTTGTTCAAAGGCATTCAATTGTACATTACTTCAGAGGGCAGGTATGATAAAGTTATGATGTATCACATCAAACTCTTGGACCATTTCATAGGCAATACTCCCATTAATTTACCTTTTTTCCTACATAAAAGTTTGACTAAGGTTTGCAAGAAGATTAAGGCTCAACCCTTGATCATAAAAAGTACTCTATGCCACTTCGGCCTCATAAAATTAATCATCCTAGAGGAATTGAAATAGGAGGGAAGGAGCTGGGATCATTTTTTATTTTGGGAAGGTTTTGAAACACAGACCCAGCTGGCAAATGAACTAGGGAAAGCTTCAAAGAAACAATCTTCTCCTCAAAGTAGTTGAAGAAAAAGAAGGACCTCCAGAAGATAGAATTTCTGGAGTAAAGCCCCACAGGTCGAAGAAAAGGTTAAACTTTGAGCAGACCACAGAGCAGACTACAGAGAAAATCACAGAGCGTCCTACAGAGTAGAGTACAGGGAAGAATATATTAAAGTTTCCCTATTCAGATTCAGAATCAGAGCAGCAAGATCAATGCCCTGTCACTGAAAATCCTGAGCAGACAACTGAGTGTGCACAAAAATATGAGACCTTCACTCATACAGAAGAGGGAGAAACATAAAAAATCTCCAAATCAAAGAAGTCTCAAAAGATCAAGCATATCAAGGAGGTAATTGCCCAGCAAGAGGTTTTGGAAAGGGTAATTAAAGAAAGGTATAAGAAGTTGTCTGAGAACTTTGAAAAAACCAATACTGCATTCGAGAGATTGGCTAAGGAAAGTGTTAAAGAGAAGAAAAGGAAGAAAAAACTCACCAAAGATTAAAATAGCCTGTGGTGGCTTGCCAAATGCCTTAAAAGGCAGATAAGAAGGTTAAAACAAAAACAAAGGCAAAAATCTCATCCAGATCTGAAGGTTCTCGCTCAAGTCGCCATTAATATGCAAGGTGAGAAATCTGGAACACACTAAATTTTGATGAAATCGAAATTTTGGAGGTAAAAACTCATTTTGAGCGCAATTGGGACTTTTACCAGTGCAAAGCTATCATTTTATGACCCGTTAGCTGTGGAAAGTGACGACTTTCAACAGCTAACCCACGGAAAATTAAACGAGTGCGTTGTTGAAAGCTGGGAAAGTAATTTTTGAAGCCAAGGACACGACAGTTCATTCCAAATAGGTTTTGAAGGGGCTCCAGTGTATCAGTGGGCTATCAGATCACATGCAAAGGGTTCAGCATCATAGGTTCAAGAGAATTTTGGTAACACATGCAAAACCATTTCCTCAAAAATCGACCATGAACGTTGGGAGATCCAACTGTCAAAGACAGGTGTCCTACTATTCTTCACCACATTGCAGATACCAGGAGCTGAAGGATGCAGATGGCGAATTTTGGAGATTGAAGACAGTTCGACTTTTAAGTTTAGTTGTTAAAGAATTTATTTTAAAGTTGTTTAGATAGAATTGAGTTGTCTTTATTAAATACATATTCATGTTTTTAGGATCTATATAACTGTTTGTAAGAGGCTATAAATGCCTATTTTTTATATGAAACAAGGGTTCAAACTGGGAGACATTTTCATGCTATTGTATAGACTCTTTTTGCAGAAATAAAGTGGAGTTTCCTTTCGTTTGAAATACTAGAATTGCTCATCTTTCATTCTCTGTACTTTAATTCCAGTTTATATTAGTTCATAAAGAATTTCACCTCTTTGTTGAACTCACAGGCTTGAAATTAAAGGATTTCTTGTTGTCTTCTATTAGGCCCTACTTTCACTTGTATTGGCAAATCAAGAATAGTATTCTCCATTCTCTCTTTCAATTATTTGATCTGGTTATTGTTTACTGAAAGAACTGTATCTTTAGATGTGTGATGAGTTGTTTCTTATACAAATCATTGAAGACCCCATTGTACCAAACATAAAAAATCATTATTTCTAAGTTACCAAGCATCCTTAACCTACAACCCTAAGGATTTTCTTGGAGTGATAACACCCTCGACATGGTGTCCTTCCAGAGTGTGTTTCTCCCTTCCAGTGAAGACCTCTTGGAAGCCATGACCGAGTTTTGTCCCTTGACATGGTGTCATTCCAGAGAATTGTCCTCTTGTAATCCATGATCAAGAAGAGAGGTCTCTGAGGATAGTTTTTTGCATCTCTGAGGCAACCTCGGTAAAAAATGAAACAGAGGTCTTTGAGCATAGTTTTCTAATTTCAAGCTCGTTAAAAAATGAAACCACCTGAGGATAGTTTTTTTGTCTCTGTGGAAACCTCGTTAAAAAATGAAACAGAGGTTATGAGCATAGTTCTTGTTTCTGTTTCAAGCTCGTTAAAAAATGAAATAGTTTTCCCCCTCTCTATTTGAGTCAAGTCCTTCATCTAGTATTTGAAGCTTCATTTCATTCATCTTTGCAGTTGGATGAAACGAAGCTCGGGGGGCATTTTCCTTAGCCTCTGGACTTCATTTTGGAGCTAAGCCACCAGTTTTCAATCTGGGGGCATTTCGAGCGTGGTTTCGTTCTCGCGCTCGAAAATACATTAGAACACGATTGATCATACTTTTATCACTTTTTCAGGCTCAACAAGGTTATACGAAAAATGAACCCCCCTGGAGTCCTCTTTAAGCTCTTTTTAGACTCTCTAAACATGAAAAGATAGCCGAGCGACCTTGCTATTTTCACGCTCGATAAAGTATTTGAAGTAAGTGTCTGGTGAGCGATAATTTATCTCTTTTTCGGTCTCGTCCAGACTATTTTATGAAAAAGGAACTGAGAGAGTTATTTTTTAAAGTGTTTTTCCAAACTCTATAATCTTGAAAAACCTTCGAGTTTTCTATCTATGGACTCGTTAAACAAACATTGACAGACCCGTGATGGGACCGAACCACTCCTTCTTAGGGTTCGTTAAACATACTTCGAGAGACTCATCCGAAGGATGAGCTTACATCAACAAGCATATGTTATCCTCCTCAAGCTTGCGTAAAAATAAAGAGGTACTCGCCAGAAATGGTGGGGGAAAATTTGGGAAAAGGGATATGTTTTCATCTTCGTATTGATTGGAAGTAAGTGTCGCTCTTGAACATGACACCCCCTATTCATCATTTGAATCCGTTTTGGGAAATCCATTTGTCTCTCATTCGATTAATTACAAGGTCATTCCTTGGGTCGTCTTTGAGTCAATGCTTCCAAATCATTGGTCGTGTCGTTCATATGTTCAAGAGAAGTCCATTTGAAGCCTATATTGAGTCGGACATCTGTAGTTATCCATTCTCTCTGTGTCGGCCTTCTCTGTGTCTAGTCCAATTCACATCATACTTTGTTCCACCTTCAAAAACTGTTACTCATTTCGTGTCATTGATGGGGGATACATCAAGGCCCTCCTGTGACCAATTTTGTTCCATCAACTTCAGCTCATTATCTGGAATCAAGACTTAGAAATTATTTGGTACCTTGGAGCTTGCATGCCTCAATGGCAGGTTTCCTCGCTTTCGACAGTGGGTTTACATCATTGACCCCTGATTGAAATATTCCATCGGATGTTCGAATTCAACTCATTTATTCACACTCAATGGATTGTACTATGGTACCTTGGGATTCATTTACATCAATGGTGATTTCCCTCACACTTGTTAATAGTTTCATCAATGACCAGTAATCAAGTGGTTTCTACCATGTTCGAATTCAACACATGTAATCACATGATTAGATTCGTACTTTGGGTGACGAAATTGAAGACCCTGGATATCATATTTATGATCCAGGTTGCGATGGAGTATATATAATTTGTGACACATAGATCCATTGTGTATGTCTCGTGGCTATGTCGTCTTGATTTGAAATTTTTCGCATAGATCCACAGTGTATTCTGGTGGCTATGCTACATTTTGACGGCATGGATACACAGTGTATGATTGGTGGCCATGACCCAGGTCTACAATGTTATCGGTCTATGATATGAGTATGGGAATTCCTACCTCAGGATTGATATATATGATATTCTACAGATGCTTGGTTGTTCGTAGGTTTTCGATTAGATGTGCCCCTGGTTCCTGACACACACATGCAGCTTACAAAGTCTATCGGTTGTCACTGTTTCCAACCTCATAATTTGGGGGGCATTTTGTTACCCATGATTTTGGTTATCATGATGATTTTTTAATGATGGTGTACTCGGGCTCTTCATAAGAACTTTCTCCTGAGAAAAGTTACTTTCTTCTCTTTCCAGAAATATCATTTTTGAAGGAGGTTCGTAGGCTACTAGTATATTTGCTTGCGAGAATGCATGATTCTCGCAGGCTGCCTTAAGCCAGGGTGTGAGAATTTCATACTGTGTTGAACTGCTAGGGTGCGAACTCTTTCTAAAGTAAGGAAAAAGATGAATTCCCGATTCTTCTAGAAGGGAATCTTCTAGAAGGATGAGATGGCATTCGAATGGTTATCCTAGTACTGGATTCCCTGATATTTTGGGATCATTCTTATCCAAGTAACTAATTCATTATATCCTATATATTGAGGGAATTCTCATGGAAAAGGTTAAGAAAACAAGGTTAATCAAGATTCATTGGAGAATTAGTGAAAGAATTGTGTGAAGGATTGAAGCTTAAACAGCAGGCTAGAAAACTCCAGCAAGGATATCATAAGGGTTTTGATCTTCTTCATGCAAGTGAGAAAGTGTGTGTGTCGGAGCCAAGGGCCATCGAAAGGAAGTTTGTGACATCAAGGCTCAGGTTGTAATATTTACTTTCCATCAATATGATACAGTAATATGTCCCTTTCCCATAAAGCTATTTCCACTTTATTGTATAATTCCTTGATCATATACATAGATTGACTGTGGAATAGATTGTGCTTTCTTCACTTTGGTTGGTTTGTGTTGTCTTGGTCTTGACTACATGAGAGCACTGGAGTGAAGCGGGAGAAACAAAGACCTTAGGAAGTGATAATAAAGTATGTTCTTAGTTCTTGCCTCCTATTTAATTCCATAGTCAAAATCTAGGGAAAGAGTCATGTTCTTTCTTGCTTTGTTCTAGATCCAGGTGGATCTAGGGAGATCGGTTAGTGTCTGCACCTACGGATTTATCCAATAAAAAAAATGTAAAAGTAAGGAGAAAGAGATTGGATCATATGACCTCAAATAACCAAATGAGAAGAGTCACCGACTTCTAATGTCCTTCACTAGAGTTCCCGCTCAGTTGGATAGGAGAGAAAAAACAACGGGTTGATTTCAATCTCTCAACAACAAAAACTCAAAAATAATAAACAAGGGCATAAAATATGAACAAAAAGGTGTTTATTTCTCAAGAGGAAGCATGTCAAAGGTCAAATGAAGAATCATTGAATCACAAAGCAACTTAGCAAGTGAAAAAATAGGGTTTGGACCTCCAAAAAATACAAATTTTGAAGAGATTTTGGGCAAAAAAGGGTTGGCGCTCTGGTATAAGGGCCACCAGAGCATTATAAATCTCTGTCTAACACTTCCAGGGAGTTTTTTCACTCTTCTAACATGGGCAGGGGGGCGCCAGGCTCAAAAAAATGACAAAAATTCTAAAAAACCCAAAATTTCAATGGAATTTTGACAGTCAAGCTGAATGTGATGGGGTAAAGAGTCAATCAGCAAGTGCAATCAGATATGAAGGGGTGAACAAGGTCATAAAAAATCCAAAGGGAAATACAAGTTCTTATGAGGAAAAATCAAAACTAAAAGTTCTAATTCGATTCTCCCCAGTGGAGTCGCCAGTTTCTGTTGAAGGAAAATCTCCCTACGGACAGGTAGATCTCTTCTTGAGAGCTAGACTCTTAACTCTTAAGACGAAAGATTCTTAACATGGACAATGAATTCCTGTTAGATCTATATAAACTGATGTATGAGGAGGAAGGAGAAAATAAGTACCTTTTATCGACGTTTTTCCCTACACACTCCGAGTTGAGCTCCGATCTTTCATTCCTCGACAAGCCTTGTAGACAAACAATAGTAAAACCACTTCCTACTCTACTGACATTATCTTGAAAATAGACCTATCTATTAGATTCAATTTCATGCGAGATCAAACAAAAACTAGAAAGAAAAAGGCCAAGCGTGGCATATTAATGAGAACAATGACATAAGTAACTTACAACCGTAGATGCGAGTGTTGCAGCTTTGTCAAATCCCATTTGTCTAACCCTTGCTCAAAATATCCATGATTCGGATGATAGAAACTTCACTGATTACTCTCCTCTAGTTCATTGTGTGTTTCTGATGAGATCATAGGTTTCATGCTTCTAATTCTCCCTTTTTCAGTCCTCTTTCACCATGAGAAAGCTTGCTTATAAAGCCTTGGAGAGGTTTTAACCACTTGAGATATCCTTGGGGAAGTTGAGGATTTTCCTCCTTCAGTTGAATATCTACCCTAAGATCATGGCTAGACTAGGGATTCGAATCCAAATACCTTCCAAGAATGAAAGGATCCTTCCCCCATTCATCTCAACAACTTAACTACTACCCAGAATAGGCAACGCTCCCTCAAAAGGGCCATCAGAGCACTGTAGCGCTCCCTAGTAAGCTTAAGGGGGGTGCCAGTACTCCTAAAATCAATAGAACTCCTCTATAAGGGCCAAAGAAACTTTATAACTCTCCCAGATAGTGTAAGGGGGAGCACCAACACTCCCAGAAGAGGAATAGGGGAGCGCTCCCCTCCAAAAACTTAGTTTTTTGAGTGTTTTAAGATGGCAAAAGGTTCATGAGCCTACTGACTCATTTCTCCTCTTCCAAATCAAATGTTTGAGGTGTTTCAAGTGTCCTTCTCATGTCGTTATAGGCACGAAATAGGCATCATGGTAGTATGCTTTCTTTAACACTTGCGACCTTTGTAATGACGACACTTACGACACTATCAGAGTGAGTGTTTTTTATGTGTAACAGATTGCCCCCCAAAGTATGAAGTTAGAATACAGGAACTGATAATTGAAATTCTTTGTAGAATTTCAAGCAAGGGTGTAGACACAAAGAACCTGACAGAAGCTGCACACAAATATCCAACAGATATTATGACATGTTTTGAACCCAAGGCAGGCATACCTATGCTTGGGTGATCAAGACTTGCAAGATATGGCTGCCATAAAATACACTGCGGATCCACAATTGTATTGATAAAAAGGTATAGCCACTAAAAATACACTATGGATATATACTCATATGACCTAAATTAATCGTAGCCACGAAGAATACACAGTGAATGTACGAGATGACAAGACATAGCCATGACCAATACACAATGGATCTATGTAACAATATATGTGTCATTGTTCAAGGGAAACTCCATCGCAACCTGGGCAAAGTACATATCAAAGTGATCACTCAACCCAGGGTCTTCTTACCGATCCCGATGTAGTACAAATCTAACCATGTGAATAGATGTCCTGAGGTTGAACATGGAAGAAACCACTTGATTACCGGTCAATGATGTAAACCATTAACAAGCGCGAGGGAGATCACCATTAATGTCAATGATTCCCAAGGTACTCTAGTACATTCCAACAAATGTGAATGGATGAGATGGAGTCGAACATCTGTGGAATCATCCGATCAGAGGTCAATGATGTAAACCTACTGTCGGACGTGAGGAGGCTTGCCATTGAGGCATACAGGTCCCAAAGTACTAACTGGTTTCTAATTCTAGTTCCTGGATAATGTGTTGAAGTCAAAAGGAATAGACTCGTCGAAGGAGGGCCTTGATGTATCCCCCATCAACAACACGAAATGAACATAGAGATGTAATTGGTAAATCAAATTAACATGGAATGATATGGGTATTGAGACAAGATATTTGTGATGGCTGACTCTCAAGGTTGATACTTCCCTTGAACACTAAGGCATGACAACATAAACATGACATGGACCAAAACTTGATGATGCAGTGGATGTTGTGACTTACGTCAGGTGACCCAAAGGAGTGAAATAAACTCAAAGGATTGGCTCAGTGCAGAGGTCCAGTGGATTAATATGTGCGCAAAGACAAAGTGTCATGTTCAAGGGTGACTCTAAGAGTTACTTGGTAATTTTCTCAAAAAATTGCTTGGCTTTCTTCTTTCAATTTTCCCCCCCATCCAGATAGACGAGTACCTCTTTTTAATTTAACGAGCTCGAGGAGGATAACACCTTCTCGATAAAACTCACCTTCGGTAAGTTCCTCTTCCTTTGTTTAACGAACTGGAAGAAGTAAGGGTTTGATCCCATATGGGCCTGCCGATGTTTTGTTTAGCGAATCCAAAGACAGAAAACTCGAAGGTTTTTCATGATTATAGAGTCTGGAAAAACACTTAAAAGAGAACTCTCTTAGTTCCTTTTCCATAAAGTAGTATGACGAGACCAAAAAAGAGATAAACTATCGCTCAACAGATGTTTTCTTCAAATACTTTAAAGAGCGTGAAGAGAACAAGGTGCTCAGTAATCTTTTCATCTTTAGAGAGTCTAAAAAGAAATTATAGATCACTCCATTGTTGTCCTTTTTCGTAATGTTAGTCTCGCGAGGCCAAAAAAGAGATATATTATCACTCGAAAGATGCCCTTTCAAACCGTTTAACGAGTGCGAAAGGAAGCAAGATCACTCAGCAATCTTCTCATGTTTAGAGAGTCTGAAAAGAGATTAAAGGAGACTCCAAGGGTTTCCTTTTTCGTGTATCCATACAGGTCCGAAAAAGAGATAAAAGTCTACCCGGATGCATTCTCGTGTATTTATGAGCACGAGAAAGAACAAAGACTAAGCTTGGTATCCCCCTAGCTTGAAAGCTAGTGGATCAACTCTAGAATGATCAGCAAAGGCTAGAGACATGCCCTCCAAGCTTCAATTCATTCACCGGCTCTGAGGTCATCACCAATTTCTCTAGTAGATGAGAAAAAGGAGAAGGGTGGATGAAAAGAAGGTTCAAGAGAGGTGACTGTTTCATTTTTTAATGAGCTTGACACAGGAAAAGAACTATGCTAAGGGGATTTGTTTCATTTTTTAATGAGCTTGCCACAGAGAAGAGAAACTATGCTCATGGTTGCTTCTTGTTCATGGCTTCCAAGAGGATAATGCTCTGGAAGGGTACCATGTCAAGGGACAAAACTCGGTCATGGCTTCCAAGAGATCTTCGCCGGGTGGAAGAGAATCACTCTGGAAGGAACACATGTCGAGGGTCATGACAGGGGTAAGGATATTGAGCTCCAATAACCCTACCGAAGAGATCACCATGTCAACAACTGGATCCAAATCATCGGAAGTTGAAATCATGGGAGACAACGCCACATAATTGACATGCGGCGAGGGTGATATTGTCTGCATATAAGAACCACTTAGGGAGGTAACCCAATCGGGGCCGATGAATGAAAGTTTATCAATAGTCACAATTATTCCATCGTGAGGGAAAGATATCACACGGAAAAGGGTGGATACACGAGCTTTCATAGCATAGACATAATCCCATCCAAGGATTAAAGAGAAATCCAAGGGGTCTCGGACTACCATGACATTGATAAAGACAGTTTTCCCTCCCAAAGTTATAGGAAACTGAGGAAGGATCCATAAAGGTTGACTAGTTCTTCTGTTAAAAGCTAACAGATTCTGTGTAACCGGTGCAGGCTGCGGACAACCCAAAGCGTACCAAGCAACATAAGAAAAAATACTAACGAATGCACCTTCATCTATCAGCATTTGAGGAATGTCCTGACAACAAACTTGTACTATAATGTGGAAAGGAATGTGAGAGGGAAGATGAGGTCCAGTTAGCACACTCCAATAAAAAAGGATGGATTTAATACTTGGAGGGGGTTTCATAGGAGAAGGAGGAATGCCCCCCGACACGGTAGAGTCTGTATTAATGAGAAAAACATGGGCAGTATCGGGTTTACTCTCGAGAAGGAGAGTAGGATCGACTGATGATTGGATTGGATCAACCAATGGTGGACTTGGATAGACCACCTTTGCACTCTTTAGAGGAAGAGTGGGAATGACCGAGGAAGGGATTGTATCAGTCACTTTGACATTCCTCAATGGAGGAATGGGATCGACCGATGGTGAAACTAGATCGACCACTTTGGCACTCTTCAATGGAATACTGGGATAGACCGAGGAAGGGACTGGATCAGTCACTTTGAAATTCCTCAATGGAGGAATGGGATCGACCAATGGTGAAACTGGATCGACCACTTTGGCACTCTTCAGAGGAAGAGCAGGGATGATCAGTGACGGAACTGGATCAACTACTGGGGTTCGTGGTTCAATCGAGCAGGAAACTAGATTGACCACCTGATGAACCGAACTGATCAGGGATGGAACCGGATTGACTATTCCATCAACCAATGATGGGTCGGAGGAAAGCTTACGATAACCTTTTGGAAGTTGAAGTTTTCCCAAAAGAGAAGAAGCCTCGTCCATGCAAGGACAAAGGTGAGAGTAATGATTACCTTTACATAACATGCAAGGGAACTTGACAGTTTGCTTCCTCTTACCAACCTTAATGTCACTAGTTGACAGGGTATCATCGACATGACCGAAAGAGGCTGATGACGTAGAGGACCACATTTCTAAGACCTGGGTAAGACTGGGGCAATCCCTCAGAAAGTGGTCACCCTTACAAAGGATGCAAGGGAATTTGGGTTTTGGATTCTTCATTTTAATCTTGTTGACCTCATCAACACTCCTAGTACTATTAATAGTAATTGGTTGCTTAGAGCCAACATCTGATGTTGTTGGGGGCTTTGTCCTTTTCGGGTTCTTCTTCTTCTTCTCTTTCTGTTTCTTATTCTTCTGATCAACCTGGCTACTTTCTTTAGAGTTTTCACTAGGTGAAGAAGGAGAAATGGAAGGATAATTGATAGACGAAGAAGGAAAAAAGTCGACATGAGGTTGATGTGTGGGTGGTGTATTGAAATACAAAGTGTTAGGTGCAACTGAAACATTGGGAGGATTTGGGATCACCGGAGTGGAGAACAAACAAACCGATAATACAATAGTGAGTCCTGGAAGACTTAGCATGGCAACATATGGAGGACCAAAGTTTCCAAACGAAGGAAAGGTATAAGGTTCCCCAGGAGAAGGGGTTCCTCCATTGGTATTCCCAAGATTCGATGCCATTAACACTGACTCAACCTAAGGTCCACTAAGTAAAACAAACAACACATGCTATGAATATGAGAAGCAATCAATCAAACAAACCTGCCTATGATGAAACCACTAGTTGGTGATGAAATCCAATGTCGCGAGATCAAAATAGGAAGGGGTAGGGATAGAGCGGGTGGATCAGTTACATTGGTGACCTTTATGCCTTGGTGAAAGCTTCCACGCAGTAATTGTGTATTTACACTCCAAGGAGCCTGAGTGAGTTTGACCAACATCTGTTCCAGGTACAGTGAAACTTCCCTTCACCATCACCTTGTGTGAGACCCTAAAGATTGTGGCTACTAAGGTCACCAACTCGTAGCCAGCCCCTGGGCAGGTACAGTCGATAGTCCAGTTGGAACGTATGGGTATGATAACAAGTTCGAATTCAGCTTGAAAGGTTCCCACACATAATCGTGGGTATACCTTCCAGTGACCCCCAGTATTCGATCCGACCACTACAAACAGTTGAACCATGGAGGGATAATCTCCGTAACTCACCCGAATGCGACCTCATGCATAACCCCTGTGTGAGAGGGGGATCCCAACAATCCAATACGACAATTGGATTTGAATCTCCCTACTGCAAGATACTAAGTTTGTTTGATAGATTTGTAAAGTTATCCTTTCAACCTATTCCAAATCCCTACACCTTAAACTAATGTAGGTTTGCTAACAAAGATGTAAAAAGTCTGATAAATTTTAGTTAAGCGTTGATTTTAATGGCTGTTGTTTACTCAGAGGGTGTACGAAAGTGAAACTGATGGAATGATGACTCAATTCCAAAAAATATGCATGAAATATGATAAGCAATCATTTCTTTTCAATGAATACCTATTTAAGGGAAAGAGGAAGAGTCGTTTTCACTATCAAACACTTGATAATGAATGCCCTCAATCAATTTTGTTCTCAATCAAATCCAATATGATGCTACAACATTTCAGAAATGCAAACTAATATGCAAACTAATCATTAAGATGTAATTTTGTCATTTGTATGCGAATGATGATCAATTCAATGCAAAATTTCTCTTGCCAACTACCCTTTCAGATCAAGGAGATCCAGACAAGAATATGCAGATTTCGCACAAACAACACACCCTTTTTTGTGATCAAACAAGAGAAAGAAAACCCAAAATGCAAAAGTAAGGAGAAAGAGATTGGATCAGATGACCTCAAAGAACCAAATGAGAAGACTCACAGACTTCTGATGTCCTTCACTAGAGTTCCCGCTCAGTCGAATAGGAGAGAAAAAACAAAGGGTTGATTTCAAGATCTCAACAACAAAAACTCAAAAATAATAAAGAAGGGAATTAAATATGACCAACAAGGTGTTTACTTCTCAAGAGGAAGCATGTCAAAGTTCAAAGGAAGAATCATTGAATCACAAAACAACTCACCAAGTGAAAAAACAGGGTTTGGACCTCCACAAAATACAAATTTTGAAGAGATTTTGGGAAAAAAAGGGTTGGCCCTCTGATATAAGGGCCACCAGAGCATTATAAATCTATGTATAACACTTCCAGGGAGTGTTGACGCTCTGATAACATGGGCAGGGGGGCGCCAGGCTAAAAAAACTCACAAAAAGTCCAAAAAACTCAAAATTTCAATGGAATTTTGACAGTCAAGCTGAATGTGATGGGGTAAAGAGTCAATCAACAAGTGCAATCAGATATGAAGGGGTGAAAAAGGTTGGAAAATAGCCAAAGGGAAATACAAGGTCTTATGAGAAAAAATTATAACTAAAAGTTCTGATTCGATTCTCCCCAACGGAGTCGCCAGTTTCTGTTGAAGGAAAATCTCCCTGCGGATAGGTAGATCTCCTCTTGAGAGATAGACTCTTAACTCTTAAGACAAAATATGCTTAACATGGACACTGAATTCCTTTTAGATCTATATAAACTGATGTATGAGGAGGAAGGAGAAAAGAAGTACCTTTTATCGACGTTTTTCCCTGCACGCTCCGAGTTGAGCTCCGATCTTTCGCTCCTCGACAAGCCCTGTAGACAAACAATAGTACAACCACTTCCTACTCTACTGACATTAGCTTGAAAATAGACCTATCTATTAGAGACAACTTCATGCGATATCAAACACAAACTAGAAATAAACAGGCCAAGCATGTCATATTAATGAGAACAATGACATAAGTAACTTACAACCGTAGATGCGAGTGCTACAGCTTCGTCAAATCCCCTTTGTCTAACCCTTGCTCAAAAGATCCACGATCTGGATGACAACAAATTCAATGATTACTCTCCTCTAGTTCACTATGTGTTTCCTATGAGATCATAGGTTTCATGCTTCTTATTCTCCCTTTTTCAGTCCTCTTTCACCATGAGAAAGCTTTCTTATATAGCCTTGGAGAGGTTTTAACCACTTGATATATCCTTGTGGAAGTTGAGGATTTTCCTCCTTCAGTTGAGGATCTGCCCTAAGATCATGGCTGGACTAGGGATTTGAATCCAACTTCCTTCCAAGAATGAAAGTATCCTTCCCCCATTCATCTCAACAACTTAACTACTTCCCAGAATAGGCAGCGCTCCCTCAAAAGGGCCATCAGAGCATTGTAGCTCTCCCTAGTAAGCTTAAGGGGTGTGCCAACACTCCTAAAATCAATAGCGCTCCTCCATAAGGGCCAAAGAAGCTTTATAATGCTCCCAGATAGTGTAAGGGGGAGCGCCAACACTCCCAGAAGAGGTATAGGGGAGCTCTCCCCTCCAAAAACTTAGTTTTTTGAGTGTTTTCAGATGGCAAAAGGTTCATGAGCCTGCTAACTCATTTCTCCTCTTCCGAAACAAATTTTTGAGCTGTTTCAAGTGTCCTTCTCATGTTGTTATAGGCACGACATAGGCATCATGGTAGTATGCTTTCTTTAACACTTGCGACACTTGTGAGAAAAATGCGACACTTGCAATATTTGTAATGACGACACTTGTGACACTATCAGAGTGAGTATTTTTTATGTGTAACACTCATCTCTGCAATGATACCAACCGGATCATGGTGCTAAATGAAAATGGTGCTGAACTTCATTTCCCGCAATAGTTTATCTGCCTCTTCTCCAACAGCTCGATTTTTGCAAATAAATGGTCCAATTTTCCCTCTAATCCTCATCTGTTGTTTTTTCTTCAGAGACACAAAATGAATGTCATTTGAATTTATCATCTCACGAATATATTCTAGTGAAAATATCCAGACCGATACATAATTAGGCAGTTTATACGGAGCCAGTTCACACCCATACACTATGATTTCTATATGATTATGGTATAAGAACAAGTCCCCAGTATTTGCGAGATATGAAAGGTGTAGAACCCTTTGGATCTCCTCATTTATCCTCGGCTCTGGTCTTCCTCTAAGCATGCCTACCACTTGATGATATAAAAGCTCGATGAATTGTTTGAAAATGAACTCATTTGAGCTTCTCCTGAGCAGCAACATCCATAAAGTGACTTCTTGAGGTTTTCCTTCCTTGTCCATCTTCTGCATGTGAAAGGAAAATTTGTCCACTTGATAGAACATGAACATGTAGGCCATTATTAAAGAATATCAGAACATGCCTTTTGTACAGAAATTTTCCAGTTGGTCGTGCAGGTTCTCGGCCAAGAA
Organism: Picea engelmannii; assembly: GCA_009831015.1. Taxonomy (NCBI): domain Eukaryota; kingdom Viridiplantae; phylum Streptophyta; class Pinopsida; order Pinales; family Pinaceae; genus Picea; species Picea engelmannii. Next base: position 94,957 of record ML800138.1, read on the forward strand.
ACTGCTGTAGTCGAAATGGGTGGACACTTTCTCTTTAGTAGAGAAAATGGATAGGAAACCTAAGATAGGTTCAGCCACCCATTCATCTGAGAAATAGCCAAGCAAACAACACAATGTCGAGGTAATCTGATTTCCTATTTCAGAAAATATGGATGCGCGATAGCGAGGATTCTTCTTGGGGAATTGGGCATATTGTGGAAGGAACAACTTGAATATTTGTGCTCTTTGGGGAAATGTTAGGTTCCGATACATTTCTGTCAGAATTTCAATTGTGAGGGGATAATGGGGTTTGTCTCTGGGTACTTGCATCATATGATCAATGGCACCAGGTGAAATAAAGAAAAGGGTTTCTCCATACGAAGATACAATGGCTCTTTGATCAGGGAGGTAGTGTGCTTGGCACTTGAGGGAGAATTTAGGAAAATGATAGACTTGGGGAAAAAGATACAACGTGAGATTTGACTGCCAAAACCTGATTTCATTGCTCTGATCGATGAAGGTGTCTCCGAGCCATGACTGCAGCTCAACAAAGTCGAATTCATACTTGGTTTCTGAGATTAGATAGTCCTTGTTTGCTAATGGGATCCGGTCGAGATCGACAGGAGATGGGAGAAAAGGATTTTCCTTTGCATTTGATTTTTTAATTTTAGGTGCCATTGATTTCATCCAGTACTTGCACACTGAACACACATTAGTAGGAGAAAAACTCTGGTTGGATGAGGTGTTGCAGAGGCGAAAGAAAATGAGTCTCTGATACGTAGGGAGTGTGAGCGGAATGGGAACTGGCTGAAACGGGGTTGAATTTGAGTGAAAGGGTATCTGTTGGGAGAAGAAGGACATGCCAGATGAACAACAGGTATGTGGCCAGTCAAAAATGGCCAACGGGTCGTTTAGAGCGTGAGAGGGTGAGGTGAAGGACATCTAATGTATTAAAATGATTGATGTGTAGAAAGGCGATTGGGAGATGAATGTACAAGATATGACCTATAATGGTTAAGAGGATGGGACGTGATGACGGGGTCGTGACATGGGACTTGCAAAGGGTGGTTGAGGGATGCGACACCTCAAGATGGAAGTGGTGAGTTGGAAAAATGGTAGGCTTCAAATGTTTGGAGAAGGGGAGTTAGGATGCAATGGGGTGATGCCACAATTGGGATGGGGCCCGCCTGGAATTTACTTCATTCTAGACCCCCCCCCCCTCACCCTTAAAGGTCAAAAGGTCGGGGGGGATCCAGTATCATTTGCTTGACCACTGATCTGGGTGAAGCTGAATCTCCCCCAGATTTAGGTGCGTTATTTAAACACCATGTCAGACCCCCCCCCACCGTTAAAGGTAGAACTGTCAGGGGGGGGGGGTCCA
>ML800138.1:129946-161716 GCA_009831015.1 Picea engelmannii
CCTTTCCTTCTTCATAACCCATCTTGGTTAGTATTCTCAAACCTACACCTTTTGTATGTTTTTCGAATGCACCAAAACCAACTTGATGAGAATGAGGAAAATTTGATGATGAACCTTCACTGCATACCTCAGATATGTTTTCTAAAACAGATGTAGAAGTCACTTCCTTCAATCCTTCTTTTCCTTTGTTGTTCTTTGAAGATTTCACTTGAACCGTGGTCTTTCGTTCCAAGTAGTCTTCATACAACACCTTCACCATCTCAGCCATGGAAAACACTGAATCTCTGAACTCCTTCTCATTTTGAGAAAGTTCTCCTGTAGATGCCATTTTCTTCCTTGAGATGAGCTCTTCCCTGGTTAACATGCAAAACTCAAATCCAAACGTCAACTAGCTCTGATACCACTTGATCCGCCGGATCTTTTAATGACTATGGTTGAGTTTTAATTTTGCATGCGTTAATTAACCATTTGAGAAAACTTAGTGAAGAATGAGGAAAGAAGAGGAATTATAAAAGCCATATACATATGTGTAGATCTGAAATGCAATAAAATACAGCAAACCATAACACGCAAATTGATAACGGAGTTCGGCACAACTTTGCCTACGTCTCTGGGCCTTTTCTCTGTGGGGGAGGCTTCTTTATTTCTGTTCAAAATCTCAAAAGTACATCGCTGCAATGCCAAATGGCTACAAGACTGATCTGATCATGTTCTTCTATATATCTAGAACCATGCAAATAAAATGGCACACAAAACGGACGTCCGGAGCTCCCATAAATGATCCGACAGCGTCTCCTCCTCAAAAGCTTCTCTGCCTCAAAATGGCTTTGGCTTGGCTTCTCCTCAGCATAATTCTTCTCTGAATTCCCTCAAAGTTGTCCCCTTGGCCTCAAATAGGCCTTGGTTATATAATTGGGAAGGTAGTTGCTCATCTCCAACTTCCTCCAAGAAGTTAGGCTCCAAAACTACCCAATAACTCCTAAAAATGGATTAATTACATTAAAAATGGCTTAACAATAATTAAAAACCAACATTTGGTTATAAAAACCACTTTTAAACTATAATATAGTTAAATTTTGGGCTTAGCCCCCTTCTTCCGGGCACACCCCTCTTGGCAGGGTCATATGCAGCTCCATGTGGCCGAGCGCTAGCCCTTGGGCTATGCGCTAGCCCCCTCTACACTCGGCTCCTGGTCGCATAGCATACATATAGGACCACGGGTTATATTTTAAACCCCCCTGCGCGCAAATACATGGTCACATAACAATGCATAGAACCGGGGGTCGGGGCTAATCCCCGGCCCGACCCCCCTGCCGAATATTACATACGTTGATTTTAAATAAAATTAAACCCGTATACATTACAAGTAACATACAATGGTTCATTGGTCAGAGGGTCGTTGCGAAGGTGCTAAGTGGTGGGGGAGGTCACCGGTTTGAATCCGGTCCAAACCATTATTTTTACACCAAAAACCGACAGCCAATTATGGGGTGCCATGTGGCAGCCCTTGACTGGGCCACGTGGCACCCAACCAACCAATCACAAACCAACACGTGTCGCTTGCCGAGTCATCCAAGTCATCTGCCACGCGTCGCTACCGTATGCTCTCTCACCTGCCACGTTATCTATGCCACATCATCATATGGTCACCATGTCATATGTTGACATCATCTTTGCCATGTGTCACCCTTCCAGTGATGACACGAGTCACCCTTCCAGTGGTGACACGTGTCACCTCCGGATAGGTCCACCCGTACGCCAAAAAGTCCAAATCTGCCTGCCATGTGTCACTACTCGAGGCTGCCATGTGTCACCTTTACGGACCTACCACATGTCTTCTATATAGACCTGCCACGTCAGCGTATGGACATGCCACGTCAACGTCCGTACGGACTGTATGGACTGCACAGTCAACAAATTTTTTGCGTGTTTGGCTTTTCGGACAGAATGCGATATCTTCTCCATACGGACTCCGTTTGAAAAAATAAATATACCACCGGAATCAGGAAGACGAGACGGACGAAATGGTGTTGGTTTCGTCAGATTCTGAGAACTTTCATTTTTGAGCATTTTTCAAGCCATGTCAGGCTTCTGGATCTGATTTCGGATCATTTCCTAACATGGCTGCAACTGCTCTGATGGGCTTTGTAATGTGACTTCTGCTGAAAAAGACAATGGATTTGACTGCCTAATCATGTCAATATCATAACAACGTTTTATCCCATAGCTGGATGATGGAGAAAGACTTCGAAAACACAGTTCATCCAACACATTTGATATTGTATCCTCTAGAAATTGAACTGACTGTTGTATTGGTTCCACTGAAACTTCTTGATTTTCTGTGTATTTATCATTTAGCATATACTCAAGATTCTTTTTCAAAAACTGAAATGAATTAAAGCATAATGGTACAGAGTTGTTTTGGATCAACTCAGAATTTGTCTCAGGCTTTAAGATTTCATTTGGAATTTGAAAATCAGAGTAGGTAAAGTGCTGCAATTTTGGTTTTAGAACAGCCTCCACATCAGCACTGGCATCTTCCCCTAGTTGATCAGAACATCCTCCCTCTTTACCAATGCCAACTTGTTTACAATTTCTTCTCAAAAATTGAAAAGAAGAGAAACATAAGGGAAAAGATTTTTCCCTTACTCTGAAACTTTCTGTCTCTTCCTCATCGTTGTCATGACTGTTGTGCAAGGGTTTTGTTTTGTACTCTGAATCATCCTCTGTAAAGAAGAAAAGAATCAAAAGAAAACTACAGTTTGAGGGTGAGCAGTCCAAGGACCCTTCTACAGGAAGTAACCCTTTAAACCTACCCTATAGTGATTCAGAACCAGAACAAGAATTAACAGAGACACAGGGTAATGTACAGGCTGAACAAGGTACAGACTATTGTTCCAATTTACCTTCACCAACTCCTCCAGAGGAACATAGTCCACCAGTGGAAAAAGCCTCTTCAAGTAAGCCTAAAGCAGCTAGATCACAGAAAATCAATAAACTCCTGCAACAGGTCTATGAAATGGAAGTCTTGGAAAGGGTTATTAAAAAATACAACACAGACCTGACCGAAAGAAATGCAGAGCTTTTCAAAATAAACCAAACCCTCAAAGAGAAGCATGACAAGATTAAAGACAGGAATAGGGTATTGATCAGGGAAAACATGAAGTTGTATAGACAACTTAGAATTCTGAGGTTGAAGTTAAAAGAGTTCCAATCACCAGCACAGGAGAAAACTAGATTGGAAACTCTAGATAACTTAGCTACAACCATGGTAGACACACCAGAACCTTCCACACAGCCAATAGAAGTTCACAGATCTGCACGAACAAGGGCTGCCTCATCCAAGAAACCTTGAACATCAAAAAAGGATCCAAGGTAAGCATTTTTGTAAATTTTGAAGTTTTCTCAAAGCTGAAGTTTCAGTGGTTTAGGCGAACAGGACGATTGTTCATTAACCACTGAAAACAGGGCTTTTGGTAGATAATCCGCTTAGGAGCTTTCTAGGTTAACCACCGAAAGCCTGTCATTTCCAGAATGATCGAGTTTTTGTACAGATCGAAGTTTTTTGAGTTGGAAAGGTTTGAAACCTCTTCGAATGGACATTTGATGAATTGCCAAGATAGATCCAATAGCTATTTTTGATATATTATGGAAAGAAGAGGTGTTTCAAAGGTTTTTGGTATCTTTGACAAAGACAGAAAATCGGGACGCTTACTCACATCAACAGATTCGAATTTGTATCTCTTGGAGAGTCATCATTCAGCCTTGGAAGGCTATCCTGTACTGCACCATCACTCAACAAGAGATGAAGACCATGAAATCTAGGATTGACCTCATTTTTGGGGATCATTCCACATCTTTTGCAACTAAATTTTGACTGTTTATCATTAGCATATTTGATCCATGTTTTCAGGATCTCAAGATTGCATTGTAAAGCTATAAAGCTAAAGGTAGAATAGGAACTAATGGTTCGAATTTGGAGACTTTTTCATATTATGTACTCAAACTTCTCATTTTCATATTGAGTAATACAAGCTTCTTTTTCCATAACTTGTTAAGATTTCATCTTCTTATCTATTTTGTACTTGCACATGGATATTATATTCATGATGTTATGCTTGTTTATGCCCAATAACTGTCATCTTATCATTGCATTCATAAGTTAAACTTTTCAAGTATTCCTGTGATTATTGTAATTGGCCATTCATATATGCTTTATATGTGATTTTGTTGATATAATAGTTATTTCTCCATACATCCCTTTATTTGTAAACTCTCTGAACATTTGTGGTTGAAAGCCTTCTCCATCTAAACGTGTTCATGCATGTTTTGAGTGAGAAATGATTCAGTCCTCCGACTTGATCCAAACACATACTTATTATTGAAAAAACAGTTACCAAAAGATTAAGTTACCAGGCATCTCTGACTTACAGCCTAGGAGAGTTTCCTGGAGTGATAACAAATTGGCTCCATTGCCGGGGACATGAGATCGAAGCTCAGCTTCCTTGGGAGACAACATAGATTTATATTTGATGATAGATAAAGTCTGGACATCATTTGGGTTGTAATTATCTATCTGGCGACTCCATTGAAACGAAGTGGCTCCAAAAAGAGCTCACACCAGGGTGACCCAAGAAGGCCCACTGACAACACCAGTTCCTGACCCTGAGAAGATCATCAGTAAGGGAAACGCTTTGAAAATATAGGCTTCCAGATGTGCAAAGACATTAAATTCAGGTATTCAAACCGACACTTCTTCTTTCATATCCAAAAGGCCTCTAGTTGAATCCCCTGCTGCTAAAACTCATAGTTCTTAGGAAATTGAAAATTTGTCTCAAATATTGAAGGTAGAGGAACCTTCACTTTCTTCTAATATTACTAACTCTGTTCTTGAGCTTGATATTTCATCCCATCCTAAAGAGATAATTACAGAGTCCTCTCAACAAAAGGAAACCTCTTCTTCATCTTCTTTGAATTCCTCACCCACCAAACCTACAGAAGGTGTTCTCTACACTCATACTAATCTTCCTGTTCTTGAAGATATTTTACATGATCTGTCCTCTAAGGGAGAAGAAAGTTTAGCCTTGTTTCTCGGTCAGTTTTATAAGGCCTCTTATTTTTCACCCATTTCTGAAAATTATGTTCAAGGTGAAGTGAGACAACCATTCTATTTTGACTCAGTCATCCCATCTCCACCTTCATCTCCTACAAATTCTTCTTCTGTATCAACCCCGAAGACTGCCATGGCTTCCCCTTTAACCAAGATGGAACAGATTTTGGAAAATAGGTATGCTCCACTTGTATTGCCCAATCCTTTTTCTACTATGCCAAATGGAGATTATCATAAATATATGCCAAAGTCTACCAGAGCGGGGGATTATACTGCTGAAGAACATATTGAAGCTTTTTATGCTTATGCTGAAAATATTAACATTTCAGAAGAAGATGTCTGGACTAGAGTTTTTTTTCAGAGTTTGGATGGCCAAGCCCGGAAATGGTTCAAAGAGCTACTGGCAAATTCAGTCATAGGTATTGAACAATTAGACGAGGTATTTTTAAAACACTAGGGAGAAAGAAGAGATATGTTATATTACATTTTTGAGTTTGGAAATTTAAGGAGAGAAGATGGAGAGTCGGTCTCTGATTTCATCAAAAGGTTTAATAGAATGTTTGGCAAGATCCCTGCAGAGATCAAACGAAGTGACGCATCGGCCAAGATCACATTCTCTGTTGCCTTTGATCCAGATTTTTGTCTAATCCTCAGAGAAAGAAGATCAACCACACTTGCTTTAATGCAAGATGTCGCCCTCGAGGTTGAATCAAACATTACAACATCTCAGAAGCTCAAAGGAAAGGTCGAGAGAAAGAATTCTGTTGTTGAGCCCTCTTCTTCTTCTAATAGTAAAATGGAAAAGATGGCAAATATGTTGGACAATTTGACATCTGAAATGTCAAAATTGAAGATCCAAAATCAGCAACCAGCAAGGACAAAAGAGCCAAATACTTTTGCCCCGAGAAATCCAAATGCTTTCCCTTACAGAAGGAACAATCCACAAGTCCATATCCTTCAGAGATATAGGAATGCAGCTGATGATCAGAGAATCAGACCACCTTTTCAAAATGAAATATTAGATGAAGATCAACAATTATCTCATGATGAAGTCGAAGAAGAAGATGAAATAAATTGTTTTGGTGATGAAAATGATTCTTCCTTTTTGACACAAGTAGACTATGAAGAAGCCCTGATGGACCAGCAAATTCATGAGGCAAGTATTGAAGGATCTGTCTACCTGACAGATGATCATAAAGGCTATAATTTAAGATCTAAGAATGTTGTCCCAAAACCATTGCTCGCTGCTCCTGTGAAGAACAAAGAAGTTGTTGCTCCAGTGAAGAGTAAAGAAGTTGCTGCCAAGCAGCTTGCCTCTCATGTAAAACATACCTCCTCTCCTTCAAAACAACAGTAGAAGCAAACACAACCCCTAGCCAAGGAGAAAGTCAGTCTCAAATCTCCTTTCAACGAGGTAAAAGCTTCTGATAAATCATCTTTCTCTTTTAATTTCGAATCTAAAATTCAGAAAGTAAAGATACCTATGCCTTTAACCGAACTCATGAAGAACGAAATCTTTAAGTCAGCCATCCTGAAGTACCTTGAGCCAAATACCTCTTCATCTGCTAATCTTGTTAACCTACAAGATGACAAGCCAACAGTAACTATAGGGCCTATGATAGAAGATCGAGATGATTCTTGTCCACCATTTTACATATCCCTAAATGTCCATGATAAGATCCTCCACAATTGCTTGCTTGATTCTGGGGCATCACATAATCTTATGCCCAAAGAAGTGATGGATGAGCTTGGGCTTGAGGTCACCAAACCATATCATGATCTCTTCTCTTTTGATTCTAGGAAATTCAGATGCCTTGGCCTCATGATCAAAATCTGGATCAGGGGATCAAATTTTGCTCAATTTTCAAAGTGCTTGGAATGAAACGAAAATAGTTCCATTGCGTCCGTCTCGTCTTCCTGATTTCGACGGTATATTTACTTTCTCAAACGGAGTCTGTATGGAGAAGTTATCGCGATCTGTTCGCCGAGCCAAACAGGCAAAAATTTGATGCTGATTGTACCTGTCTGTATAGTCCGTACAAGACACGTGTCAAGTCCGTACAATACATATAGGACACATGGTGGCTTCAGGGAGTGACACATGGCATGCATTTTTGGACTTTTTGGCACACAGTTGGGCCAATCCGAAGGTGACACGTGTCACCACTGGAAGGGTGACACGTGGCACGGGTGACGTCATCGGTTGACGTGGCAGGCTAACGCAGCAGGTGACTGGACCGTACGGAAATGACATGGCAAGTTGATGTGGGCTAATCGACAGTTGACACGTGGCAAGCCTTTGTTGGTTGATGTTGATGAATCTGGTGTTGACACGTGTCTTGTACCTGGCGAATGGTGTGAGGACACGTGGCCCAATCTGGAGGTGCCACGTGTCACTCATTATTTGGTTATTGGTTTTGTGTAAAAATTGTTGGAGGCCGCGGGGTTCGACCCCCGAACCTCCTCCCATGTAAGCCTTCACAAACAACCGCCGACCATTCGACCGCCATGTGTTTCTTATTATGAATGTATGTTTAAATATATTTAACATTGTGTTATGTAATGAATGGTGGGGGGGAATGTTTCAGGGCTTAGCCCCGACCCGCGGTCTTATTGACATTGTATATGACCATACCTTTTGGTATAAGCGCGCGGGAAGTTCACACCTGGTTCAAAACGGAATGCGCGTGGTTCTTTGCAATATTTTATATGACTGTGTGTTATGTAATCCAACTATTGGCGCGGGTTTTGGACCATAGTTTATGTATAACCACAAAATATGGTTGTGCGCGGTTGTTGGTGTGTGGGACTTGGCATAGCCCATGGTTTTGTTGTATATTCATATGACCCTAATTCGGGCACGCGGGAGGTTATGCCTGTTACAACTATTTTAACCACCTTTTAGCCATGCGCACGGTCACATGCCCTCATATGCCCAGGTGCTAGGCGGTTGGGGGCTGGAGGCGCCCTAACCATTCTATGGTTTGCACCGTTGGCGCGGTTTTGCCCGGTGCCAGGTTATAATGCGTTTTGGGAGCGTGTTCTGGGTTCAAGCACACAAGGGTGCATTTTGGCGAACCAGTTCCAGCAAAGCTTGAAGGAGGAAAATGGAGGAGGCCTAACTTCTTCATCGTTTGGCCGATTGAGGTGCCGTAAAAGCCCAGCTAGGGGTTTTTGGATGTGCTGGATCCATTGGTGCCATTTTCACAACCATTTGAAGAATTATTCTACAATATTTTCACCATTGAATTTTCAGCAAGCTCCAGGGAGCTTGAAGCCCTCTTTGATGGAGGACATGGTTTGGTGAGCTTATGTTTGTTTTCTGTGATTGAATAATCATGTTTGGCTAATTGATATGATCTGAAAACATTGGGATAGGTTTCAGAGGCTGTTGAGGACTTTTACAGGTGTTTTTTCCAAAGAGAATCTCAGGGAAGCTTATGGCCACATGTAGAAGAGGTCATGCCCGGATGAGCCATGATCCGTTTGCAGAGTTCTATTAGTCATTTTTGGGGTTTTTATGTGTTCTGATCTCAATGGTACATTTTTTTTTTCCATTGGAGTTGAGCTGCATATTGTAAAAGAACTTTTGAATAATTAATCCCAGAGAGCCAAGTCCATTATGGAGGCTCAAGGAGATGTAGCCCGGAGGGGGGTGAACTCCTTTATCATGTTGTGATTGTTGTGCGTTTGATGGTTTATTTGCTACAAATTGTGTTGTTGTGTATTTATTGCAAGTACATATATAACCATTTAAAAGAACATTTGCTCACACATATTCATTTACAAGAAGATACATAAACTTAACACATAAGTTTATTTTTCATATTTATACACATGAAGCAAGGTCCTGTAAAGTTTATTTTAATGAAGTAGGGGTGATTGCATAGCATAACAAGTCAGCATTCTATTTTCAGATCAAGTGGTATCAAAGCATAAGTTTGTTTCGCTCATGTGTTTGCCATTGATAGCTTGAAGATTTAGCCATTGGTTTTTGTGCAAGTTTTGTGTTGAAGTTGGATATCTTCCAAGGATGGTAGAAGCTTCAAGTATTAATAGTTCTCATACATTTTCATTATCTTCATTCTTTAACAAAGAAGAGATTCTAAATTTAAGAGATTTGATGAAAAAGATGTGTGAAGACAGCGATGAGCGCATTGTCCTTGAAGAGCAGTTGATGGCCATGAAGCAGGAGAAAGACCAGCTTTTGCAAAGGTTGCATGAGATGGAGATTCAACTCCATGAGGCAAAGGCAACCCTTACCAAGTACATGCATGAACATAAGGTATGCAGTGTTAGTTTATCTTCTAATTCCTTTAAAGATGAATGTTTTGGTGGTTTTGAGAGTCACACAAGAGGAATAGGGTCCAAGTTGTTGTTAAAAATGGGCTATGAAGGTAAAGGTTTGGGCAAGCATGCACAAGGCATTGTTGAGCCTATTGTTGTTGAAGAAAGACCTAAGTATTGTGGTCTTGGATATGAACGAATTGATGGAGCAAATTCTAAAGTCGAGGAGACAAGGGAAAAAGTTCCAAGCATAAACTTTGTTTCAAGTTCACCTCCTCAAGAAGGCTTTAAAGGTGAAAGTTCAATCCCTCCAGCATACAAGGCTTGTGTTCAAGATGAATGCAAATGTGTGGAACAAGAAAGTTGTGACAGTGATGAGAACAAGAACATTGTTGATGGTCTTCAAAGGAGAGCTTGTAACTCTTCAGCTTCACCTCCTCACAGAGGCAATAAAGGTGAATGCTACAGGTATAATTCCGCTTATCATTCAGTTGCATTTGATTATGTTAAGCATGATAAATTTGGAAGAAAGAATCCTTGTACCTATTGTGGTTTGTATTACCATCATGTTTCAAAGTGTTGGAAAAGATTAACCGCTTTCAGGAAACGTTCTAAGCAAAGGCAGTGTGAAAGGAGGATGCAAAAGGTTTGCACTCATTGTCAAAAGCGGGGTCATCTTGTTGACCAATGTTGGACGTTGCATCCAACTATTCGTCCACAGCCTCAGAAGAAGTTGGATAAGAAGATTGGTAAGAATGGAAGTGGAGATTCCATCATCGATGTGAGTCAAGATGATTCACAAGAGGACGATTTTCAACAGAAAAAGTCACCGTTTAGTTGGTTTGGTAAGAAATGGTTGGATTTCTTAAGCAAGTAACGCTTGCGTTTTTCTGTTGTAAATGCACTTTTCAGTTTTATGTGTGCATTTACAGGAAGCATGATAAGTTGCAGCCATTTATATTTTGTATTCAACTCTTAATTACCCATATGTTTTGGGGTTGTACTTATGTTTGTACTGGCAGGAGAGTTGAAGAGTCATGAACATGCATTGGTTTTTATGTATGTGTAATCGGTGAACCTGGTGATGGTTCATCATGAGTGATTCATGATTGTTACATGATTATGTATCATGTTTGTCGACTTGTCAGTTTCGGAAGGTTGATGTTTCAATAAGTCTCGACTGGTGTTGATGATTTTCTGACGACTATGTTTTGTCGATCGTGTTGTTCGACTTGTGTTTAGTCGATGGTGTTTATTGACTTGAAATTTGATTTTGAAAACGCCATGTGCTTTGATAAAGTATGAGATGCGACAATTTGTTTGAAGAACAAAATATTTTGTTGGCATCATTTTCAATCTTGTATGATTTGTTTTCAAGATTGATGTTTTTCTTGGCTTGTGACAAGATGTCGCAGGAAGGTTTTTGCAGCCATTGGAGAGTTGATTTTGTTGACGCCAAAGAGTTCGAAAGAGGGACTTGATTCTCAGTGGGAAGGTTGGCAGTCTTCCAAGCATAGAGAGAGCAGTGGGTCAGCAGCAGCCAGAGAGCAGTGGTTGAAGGACATAGTCAGTTGCAGTGCACGACATGTCAAAGTATTCAGGTAATTGTCAAAAAGATTTTGATATAACTTAAAAGCAGATTGATGATCATAAGCTTTTGTGGGTCCAAAATCATTTCAGTGGGAAGGTGTGATCAAAATCTGGATCAGGGGATCAAATTTTGCTCAATTTTCAAAGTGCTCAGAATGTGACGAAAATGGTGCCATTGCATCCGTCTCGTCTTCCTGATTCCGGCGGTATATTTACTTTCTCAAACGGAGTCCGTATGGAGAAGTTATCGCGATCTGTTCGCCGAGCCAAACAGGCAAAAATTTGATGCTAACTGTACCTGTCTGTACAGTCCGTACAAGACACGTGTCAAGTCCGTACAGTCCGTACAATACACCTGGAGGATTCAGGGAGTGACACATGGTATGAAGTTTTGGACTTTTTGGCACACAGTTGGGCCAATCCGAAGGTGACACGTGTCACCACTGGAAGGGTGACACATGGCACGGGTGACGTCATCGGTTGACGTGGCAGGCTGACGCAGCAGGTGACTAGACCGTACGGCAATGACATGGAAATTTGACGTGGGCTAATCGACAGTTGACACATGGCAAGCCTTTGTTGGTTGATGTTGACGAATCTGGTGTTGACACGTGTCTTGTACCTGGCGAATGGTGTGAGGACACGTGGCCCAATCTGGAGGCGCCACGTGTCACTCATTATTTGGTTATTGGTTTTGTGTAAAAACTGTTGGAGGCCGCGGGGTTCGACCCCCGAACCTCCTCCCATGTAAGCCTTCACAAACAACCGTCGACCGTTCCACCGCCATGTGTTTCTTATTATGAATGTATGTTTAAATATATTTAACATTGTGCTATGTAATGAATGGCAGGGGGGAACGGGTCGGGGCTTAGCCCCGACCCACGGTCTTATTGACATTGTATATGACCATACCTTTTGGTATAAGCATGCGGGAAGTTCACACCTGGTTCAAAATGGAATGCGCGCGGTTCTTTGCAATATTTTATATGATTGTGTGTTATGTAATCCAACTATTGACGCAGGTTTTGGACCATAGTTTATGTATAACCACAAAATATGGTTGCGTGCGGTTGTTGGTGTGTGGGACTTGGCATAGCCCATGGTTTTGTTGTATATTCATATGACCCTAATTCGGGCGCGCGGGAGGTTATGCCCGTTACAACTATTTTAACCACCTTTTAGCCATGTGCACGGTCACATGCCCTCATATGCCCAGGTGCTAGGCGGTTGGGGGCTAGAGGCGCCCTAACCATTCTACGGTTTGCACCGTTGGTACGATTGCACCCGGTGCCAAGTTATAACGCGTTTTGGGAGCGTGTTCTGGGTTCAAGCACACAAGAGTGCATTTTGGCGAACCAGTTCCAGCAAAGCTTGAAGGAGGAAAATGGAGGAGGCCTAACTTCTTCATCGTTTGGTCGATTGAGGTGCCGTAAAAGCCCATATAGGGGTTTTTGCATGTGCTGGATCCATTGGTGCCATTTTCAAAGCCATTTGAAGACTTCTTATACAATATTTTCACCATTGAAGTTTCAGCAAGCTCCAGGGAGCTTGAAGCCCTCTTTGATGGAGGACATGGTTTGGTGAGCCTATGTTTGTTTTCTGTGATTGAATAATTATGTTTGGCTAATTGATATGCTATGAACACATTGGGACAGGTTTCAGAGTCTGTTGAGGACTTTTACAGGTGTTTTTTCCAAAGAGAAGCTCAGGGAAGCTTATGGCCACATGTAGAAGAGGTCATGCCCGGATGAGCCATGATCCGTTTGCAGAGTTCTATTAGTCATTTTTGGGGTTTTTATGTGTTATGATCTCAATGGTACAGTTTGTTTTTCCATTGGATTTGAGCAGCATATTGTAAAAGAAATTTTGACTAATTAATCCCAAAGAGCCAAGTCCATTATGGAGGCTCAAGGAGATGTAGCCCGGAGGGGGGTGAACTCCTTTATCATGTTGTGATTGTTGTGCATTTGATGGTTTATTTGCTGCAAATTGTGTTGTTGTGTATTTATTGCAAGTACATATATAACCATTTAAAAGAACATTTGCTCACACATATGCATTTACAAGAAGATACATAAACTTAACACATAAGTTTATTTTTCATATTTATACACATGAAGCAAGGTCCTGTAAAGTTTATTTTAATGAAGTAGGGGTGCTTGCATAGCATAACAAGTCAGCCTTCTATTTTCAGATCACCTCATAAAATACCTTGTTATAAACCTTGCCCAATTGCCAATGAGAAACATGGTAATGGATGTGGTGGTTTCTGATATCCCACCTAAGTTTGGGCTCCTCTTGTCTCGTCCATGAGGAAAAAGGTTAGGAGGTACCTTGCAGATGGATATTTTGTATGCTATGATTCTGGTTTTTGGAGGAGAGCTAAAAAGACTTTATAGAGATAATCGACTTGCCTACATCATCAACGATGCAAAAAATTCTGTAAATCATCCTATTTATGCTATGGATACAGATTTTGGCTCATGCATTCTTCAAATAGATGATTCTCAATCAACCCCTATGCAACTTGTGAAGCCTATCGAACAAAAAACTGATGATAAGAACGTTTCAGTTTGGACCATGTATTTTGATGGGGCCAGTACTAAAGATTCAGCAGGTGCAGGGGTAGTGTTGATTTCTCCTTCAAAGGAGACTATATCTTTGTCTTTTAAGCTCGATTTCAGAACTACTAACAACATAGCAGAGTATGAGGCCTTGCTGTTGGGATTAAATTCAGCCAAGGAGATGGGTATAAAAGGTTTAAAGGTATTTAGAGATGCGGATCTCATCATACAACAGGTAAACAATATCTTCCAAGAAAAGCATGTCAGATTGAAAGCCTACAGGGATGAGGTATGGAAAGTACAAGATTCTTTTTCTATTTTTGAAATTTATTATATACCCAGGGATATGAATCATCTTTCCGATTCCCTTGTTGTTTCAGCCAGCATGTTTATTCCTCCCATGCCCCCCAGGCTCAGTTATGAAATCCAAGTCAAATATAGACCATCTTTGCCTGACAATATCCAATACTGGAAAGTTTTTGAGGATGATGATGAACTTAACATATTTCTTCAAGTGGTAGATGAATTTTTTGATATGCATGTTGACCAGAAGAATCTAAATGTAGAAGAATCCCAGAAGCCCAAGCTAAAAAAAACATTGGGTCAGCATGATATTGTTCAGCTACCTAAAAATTATATACCCCGAGGTTTGGTACCTCTCGAAAATATTTTCAATCACAATGATGTTCCCTACAAGACAGATAAAAAGGAGAAATATCTTTTTGTTCATGAGCACAACATAGGGGGTGAAAGCTAGCCTAAATTCATAAATATATCTTCTGAATTGACTGCTGATCAGAAATCCGAATATTGCAGTGTTTTGAAAGAATTTTCTGATGTTTTTTCTTGGAAATATAGTGATCTAAAGACTTATGACCCTGATATCATTCAACATAAGATCCCTCTTAAGAAAGACACCATTCCTTTCAAACAAAAGCTCAGACCTATCAGTCCTCTTCTTTTGCCTGTGATTGAAAGAGAAATTAAAAAGCTTCTCGATGCCAAGATCATAATCCCTTTGAGATACTCCAAATGGATTGCAAATATAGTAATAGTGAGAAATAAAAATGGTGAGGTCAGACTATGTGTGGACTTTAGAAACCTAAACAGATGCTCTAAGAAAGATAATTATCCCCTACCTAAAATGGAACATTTGCTGCAAAGGATTTCAAGGGCTAATGTCTTGTCTTTCCTAGATGGTTTTTCCGGCTATAATCAGATTTTTGTCCATCCTGATGACCAGGAGAAGACTACATTTACTACTCCTTGGGGTACCTTTATGTACACCAAGATTCCATTCGGATTAATGAATGTTGGGGCCATGTTCCAAAGGGCCATGGGCATATCTTTCATGGGAGAAAAGGACAAGTTTGTCCTCATATATCTTGATGACATCATTGTTTATTCCAACAGTCATGAGGAGCATCTAAAGCATTTAAAAAGAGTGTTCTTGAAATGCAGGCAGTTCAAAATCTCATTGAATCCAAAAATGTCCTAGTTTTCTCTCAAGAAAGGTAAGCTCTTAGGCCACATTGTCTCAGCAGAAGGTGTAAAGATTGATCCAACTCAGGTGGAAGAAATTCAAAAGTTGTCCTTGCCAAGGTCAAAAAAGGATATTCAATCGCTACTCGGTAAGATCAATTTTGTTAGAAGATTTGTGCCAAATTTTGCCGAGTTAGTAAAACACATAACATGTATGATGAAAAAGGGGTCTGAGATAAAATGGACAGACAATGCAAGGAATTCATTTCAGGATATCAAGCAAGCTATCATGGAATCCCCGACTCTGATAAGTCTGGATTACAGTAAGATTTTCTACGTTTTTTCCTTTGCTTCTTACGACACAGTGGCAACAGTTCTGCTACAGAAAGATGATGACAATTTGGATCACCCCGCTACTTTCTTCAGCAAAACACTCAGAGACGTTGAACTAAGGTATGATCCTATTGAAAAAAAAGCCTATGCTCTCATAAAATCTTTAAAATCCTTCAAAATGTATATCCTCTACTCAAAATTCATTGCATATGTTCCTTCACCATTCGTGAAAGATGTTTTGACTCAGCCTGATATTGACAGAAAGAGAGCTATATGGATTGCAAAGTTGATTGAGTTAAACATTGAAGTAAAGCCCACCAAATTGGTGAAAGACCAGGGCCTTGATAAGCTCTTAACGAAGGAAAATCATGATCTGCTGAACATAAATTTCATAGGAGAAAGTTCAGTGAATTTGCATATGGAGTTGGTAGCAGATGGACAACATAGGAATCAACAAGTGGCTGAGCACTTGTCTTCTTGTGAATGGTACTCAGGTATTATACATTTTTTGCAAAAGCTAGAAGTTCCTCCTGAACGCAGTATGACTCAAGATCGAGCCCTTAAGCTCAGAACCATCAAATTCTGCATTGACAATAATATGTTATATTGGAAAGATCCTGTTGGTTTGCTTCTCAGATGTTTAGACAAAGAAGATTCAATCAAAGTTACACATCAGTTTTATTCAAGTGTTTTTGGAGGTCATCATTACTGGAAGACCACTGTTCATAAAATCCCGAGGGTTGGATACTATTGGCCTTTTCTTTTCTCAGATGTGTGTGCCTTTGTCAAAGCTTGTGACAAATGTCAAAGATTTATGGGAAAACAATAGCTAAAATCTTTACCCCTGAGACCTATAGTGGTGAATGGCCCTTTTCAGTAGTGGGGTTTAGATTTTATAGGTGAGATAAATCCTTCGTCTAGTGGTCAGCATAAGTGGATCTTAGTAGCCACAGATTATTTTACAAAATGGATAGAGGCTATTCCCACCTGGAATTCCATTCACCAGGTAGTCATGAAGTTTCTTTATGAAAATATTTTGAGCAGATTCGGTTGTCCCAAAAGGCTGGTAACAAATAATGTAGCGATGTTCAAAGCAGAGGTATTAGTAGACATGTGTAAATCAATGGGCATCCAGTTGGTACATTTGACCCCCTACTACCCTCAAGGTAATGGCTTGGATGAATCATCCAATAAGAGCTTAATCAAAATCATCAGAAAAATGTTAGAGGAAAACAAAAAGAATTGGGATTCTAAACTGAAATTTTCTCTGTGGGCAGACAGAGTAACTATCAAAAAGTCCATAGGAACCTCTCCATTCAAATTGGTCTATGGGACTGATGCTATTTTTCCTGTTCAGTTAGTTTTACCAGTGGCTATATTCTTTCAGGAAGAACAAACCGAGTCAAATGATATGGTAAGAAGAATGCTTGATTTGGTGGAAATGCAACAAGCCCGCGAATAGTTAGTGGACAGATTAGAGGCTCATCAAAAGAAGATCAAAAATACTTTTGACAGAAAGGCGAAGGTGGATAATTTTCAAGTTGGTGACTGGGTTCTAAAATGGGATTCTCTTAGATAGGATAAAGGCAAGCATAACAAGTTTGATTCTTTGTGGACCGGTCCTTTCATGATAACCCAAGTACATAATAACAACACTTTCATGCTGCAGAATCAGGGAGGTGAAGAAATGTTCGGTGGCCCGGTAAACGGGCGATTTTTAAAACTCTATTTTGTCTAAGGCTGTGAAGCCTAGACATTGTAATGTTAGTTTAGTTTTCACTTTTACAGAATAACTCCATGCCCAATGGAAGCACTAGCAGATAGTTTTTAATTTTCTTTTTTAGGAAAGGCATTGATTCTGTGGTTCTTGAAACCTCACAGGGAGGTGTTCATCCCCAATAGGAGCCAGTGTTATCTCCTCAAATAAATTGGTGGAAATTTTTCTTTTGAGGTGATAGGTTGTGGTCTAAATTTTATTCCTAAATTTTTGTAAGTAGGTTAGAGAGTCTGTATTCCGTAAATAAGCTCAAAAGAAATTTTGGATTTGGTTTGGTCAAGAAAAAGTCAGAATCTCAGGTTTCGGTGGTTTAGGCGAGCCAGAAATGCGCTCATTAACCATCGAAAGCCTTTGTTCCTGGTAGTTAAGAAGGCAAAGAAAAAATGCAGTTAACCACTGAAAACGTTTCAACAGTAAAAATGGAAATCATGTGCTTTCGCACGAGCCAACTGTCAGTTGTCACAATGATGGAAACGTAACCACCGAAAGCTCATCAAGTTGGAAGGTATGCACGTTCTAATTGTGTCTATCCAAAAAATTGAGTTCCTGTTGTCCTTTCAACCAAATTTGTCTTTTCAAAATGAAGACACAGCGATGATACAAAAATTCATGCATTTTTTCATGAAGACTCCCTCCATTTCCAGTCACAAGTACACAATCTATCATGATCTCGTTAATCCCTCATTAAATCCTCATTCATTATCAATTTGAATTCTGGAGATTACTGAGATAATCGTGAGTTCACGATTTCATCAATCAGATGCACTTCCAAAGATCATAATCCCATTTCCTAGGGTGATCATCAAGCTCCATTAGAGTCCATCAAATCGCTCTCAAGACAATTAAGTCAGGCCGATTTATCAGGCAAGTTCAAAACCCATCGCGTTTCATTTTAAATGAATATACCATCGAAAATCGAAAGTTTCGGCATGCTCTCAGTTAATTTGTTGCCTAAACTTGGTTAGTGTTTGAGCTTGGTGATCCGAACTCTGTTTCACCTTGTCCCGTTTGTTCTTCCATGAGTCATACTCTTCGTCAGCCTAAATCCTAGAAGTCTTTGTCTCCCTGGCACTTAGTTTCCATAATCATAGGTACAGTCAGCATCAACTAATGCCGAAAGCAGGGCTAGTTTTGAGGTCTGAAGTGGATGGGGTTTGGTACCTAGAAGCTCACCTGGAGGTGGCGCAATTCTTCAAACAGGCTGGGGTATTTTCATATTGTGAAAAATTAGCCAATTTTCATCAACAAGTGGCTGAGGCTTTTTCCATTTCTTATGATGGGCGGTCTGCTAAAATAGGAAAGGAGGAGTTTATCATTGATGAAACTGCCATTTCTGAGTATACATGTTTACCTAGGTCAGGAGACTATTGGTTCAAGTCTACCACACCTTCAAACATTGAATTTAGGTCATATCTATTTCCTGTACACAAAGATTTGATCTGGAAAAAGAATATTCCAATGTCATACTTAGAACCAAAGTGGAAGTCCTTGTTGAAAGAAATATTTTTTTACATAACATGTGAGGGGTGGTACAATAGAGTGATGTTCTATCACTTTAATCTTTTAAACCATTTTACAGGTAGAGACCCAATTAATCTACCATTTTTCCTGCACAAAGCCCTCGGGAAAATGTCTAAACAGGTCAAAGCCAAGCCCACTAAGGTGGCAAGAAGATTGTCTCATCAAGGACTCATTACTCTTATTGTCAAAGAGTCATTGAAGAAAAGGCAGGTAGATTGGAACTATTTCCTCTTCTGGAATGAATTCCAGACTGATTGTCAACAACAGGAGAAGGGTAAAAAGGCGGCCACTAAGAAGACTATTACTCCCAAAAGTAGTCATAGAAAAAGGAAGGGTATCTCACCACCAAGAGATCCGATAGAATCATCCTCTGTCAAGAAGAAAACAATCAAAAGAAAACTATAGTTTGAGGGTGAGCAGTCCAAGGACCCTGCTACAAGAAGTAACCCTTTAAACCTACCCTATAGTGATTCAGAACCAGAACAAGAATTAGCAGAGACACAGGGTAATGTACAGGTTGAACAAGGTACAAACTATTGTTCCAATTTATGTTCACCAACTCCTCCAGAGGCACAGAGTCCACCAGTGGAAAAAGCCTCTTCAAGTAAGCCTAAAGCAGCTAGATCACGGAAAATCAATAAACTCCTGCAACAGGTCTATGAAATGGAAGTCTTGGAAAGGGTTATTAAAAAATCCAACACAGACCTGATCGAAAGAAATGCAGATCTTTTCAAAATAAACCAAACACTCAAAGAGAAGCATGACAAGATTAAAGACAGGAGCAAGGTATTGATCAGGGAAAACATGAAGCTGTATAGACATCTTAGAATTCTGAGGTTGAAGTTAAAAGAGTTTCAATCACCAACACAGGAGAAAACTGGATTGGAAACTCTAGCTAACTTAGATACAACCATGGTAGACACACAGAACCTTCCACACAGCCAATAGAAGTTCGCAGATCTTCACGAACAAGGGATGCCTCATCCAAGAAACCTTGAACATCAAAAAAGGATCCAAGGTAAGCATTTTTGCAAATTTTGAAGTTTTATCAAAGTTAAAGTTTAGGTGGTTTAGGCAAACAAGATGATTGTTCATTAACCACTGAAAACAGGGCTTTCGATAGATAATCCGCTCAGGAGATTTCTAGGTTAACCACCGAAAGCCTGTCATTTCCAAAATAATCGAGTTTTTGCACAGATCAAAGTTTTTTGAGTTGTAAAGGTTTGAAACCTCTTCGAATGGACATTTGATGAATTGTCAAGACAAATCCAATAGCTATTTTTGATAGATTATGGAAAGAAGAGGTTTTTCAAAGGTTTTTGGTATCTTTGACAAAGACAAAAAATCAGGATGCTTACTCACATCAACAGATTCAAATTTGTATCTCTTGGAGAGTCATCATTCAGCCTTGGAAGGCTATCCTGTACTACACCATCACTCAACAAGAGATGAAGACCATGAAATCTGGGATTGACCTCATTTTTGGGGATCATTCCACATCTTTTGCAGCTAAATTTTGACTGTCTATCTTTAGCATATTTGATCCATGTTTTCAGGATCTCAAGATTGCATTGTAAAGCTATAAAGCTAAAGGTAGAATAGGAACTAATGGTTCGACTTTGGAGACTTTTTCATATAATGTACTCAAACTTCTCATTTTCATATTGAGTAATACAAGCTTCTTTTGCCATAACTTGTTTATATTTCATCTTCTTATCTATTCTATACTTGCACCTGGATATTATATTCATGATGTTATGCTTGTTTATGCCCAATAACTGTCATCTTATCATTGCATTCATAAGTTAAAATTTGCAAGTATTCCTGTGATTATTGTAATTGGCCATTCATATATGATTTATATGTGATTCTACTGATATAATAGTTATTTCTCCATACATCCCTTTATTTGTAAACTCTCTGAACATTTGTGGTTGAAATGCTTGTCCATCTAAATGTGTTCATGCATGTTTTGAGTGAGAAATGATTCGGTCCTATTACTTGATCCAAACCCATACTTATTATTGAAAAAACAGTTACCAAAAGATCAAGTTACCAGGCATCTCTGACTTACAGCCTAGGAGAGTTTCCTGGAGTGATAACAGATACCAAGCCAAAAGGTGTAAAATTGTTGGTGACACTTTGTGTCATCAAGGAATAGATAGTATCTTACGTCGTTTCTTAACTCACGAGGAAGTCGATTTAGTCCTTAATGATTGCCACAAAGGGGCTTGTGGTGGTCATCTATCCGGGCTTTCGAAAACCCAAAACATCTTGCGAGTCGGTTACTTCTGGCCCACCATCTTTAAATATTTTATCAAAGAGGTTAAGAAGTGTCACCCATGCCAAGTCTTCACTCAAAAAATGCACTTGCACATAACCCCTCTTTACCCAATCGTTACCGTCGGTCCCTTCACCAAGTGGGGAGTATATTTCGTTGATTTCAACCCAACTTTGGCTGGGGGGCATCAACACATTATTGTGGCTGTCGACTACTTCACCAAGTGGGTCTAATCCATGCCTACCTTGAAATCTAATGGGAAGACTGCATCATTTTTCGTATTCAACTAAATTATCGCCCGGTTCGGTATCCCGAGTGAGATTGTCACGGATCATGGCAGTCACTTTAAAAATGAAATGATGGTAGAACCAATGTCTAAGATGGGGTTTAAACATGGTCACTCATCTCATTATTACCCCCAGTAAAATGGGAAAGTAGAGGCCGCCAACAAGTCTCTGAATATCATATTGCAAAAAACTATCAGTCGGAGCAATTCCAACTAGCACATCATGTTGTATCCCAAGTTGTGGGCATACGGAACTTTGGTCAAGACTGCCACCAGTTTTTCCCCTTTTCAGTTAGTGCATGATGTGGAGTCGATACTTCTCGTTAAATTCAAAATCCCTTCTCTCAAATTGGCAGTTGAGCTCCTACATGACACTTCGGATTTAGAGCGACGCCTTGTACACCTAGAGAGTCTTGACGAGCAACGTTGGGACACCTTTATGGCTATCGAGAAAAACAAGAAATGTGTTAAGGTTCAATACAATAAGTCTGTCTGTCCCCGGTTGTATGATAAGGGTGACTTGGTCCTCATGTATGACCAAGCCAAAGAACCGCTAGGGGCAGGCAGGTTTAAACCCATGTGGCACGGTCCTTATATTGTGCGACGTGTTCTAGAAAAAGGAGCCTACGAGTTAGAACATTATGAAGGGAATAAATTGGATGAGCCCAAAAATGGGCTCTACTTAAAAAGGTATTACGCTTGAGCCCTAGGATTGGGTTAAATCCTTTGTATGCTAATGTAAATTTCGTGCATATACACCTTTTCCTATTTTTGTCTTTCTCTTGCTTATCGAGTTTTCCCTTTTGTTGGCAGATGTCAATGGAGTCTTTGGTCTAGGTAGGATTCACAAATGAAGCCAGTCGTTATACACAGAACTTAGCTTCCGCCACTTGGGTGATTTACTCGCCTGAGGGTCTGCTGGTGTCTTCAGGTGGCGTATGCCTAGGGCCATCCATGAATAATGTGGTCGAATACAATGTCGTCATAGAATTATTGCGCGATGTTATCTCACATGGTATTCGCTCTATAGAGGTGCACCTGGATTCTCAGTTAGTTGTATGTCAGTTGAAAAATCATTACCGTGTGCATGATCTGATGTTACTCCATCAATTCTTACGGGTACATCTTTTAGAACGACAATTTGATTTTATTACATACTTTTACATTCCTAGAAGTTCTAATCATGTATCTGATGTCTACGCTAATTATGTTTTGAATTGGCATTTGTCACATTAATAAAGCAAAGAAAAACATTAAATAAATGTACACATTGTAATATATAAGTACAACCAAATATCCCTCTTTATATATTTCCAAAAAATATGTTGTTTAATATTACGAAATTGGGGCTAAAACCCTCAAAAATACATATAAGTCGATAAACATGTCCCATGACATCTACGCCTGTGGCACCGGATGAGTCTCATGATAGAAAACCAAGGCATTGGTGAGATGTTGGAAGATTCATACCCATGCTCTAGGTACACCGACAACCTGCCTATGCATGGATTCAGGCAGATCCTCCACTTGAACCATAGGAATCCTCTGCATCAAACACGATATATTAGTAGAAACCCACGTATACCGAAAAACTCAATTTGCGCCCTCAAAAAATAAAAAAATGGAGCCTAATTCAAAATTGTAAACCATTGAATTTAAAAAGTATGGGATGAAGAGTTACCTAGACCAGACGGTTTGCGATTTCGTTGCCTATATCTCCCGCGATCGTCGTTTGAATTCTGGAGGTATGTTAGTCCAAATTGCACTATTTTGGGTGAAAATGAAAATGACATAGTAAATTTTGATTTTATTACTATTTATAAAACATTTTTACCCATTTGATATAGTTTTATGCTATTATTTTGTCTAATGGTCTAATTCAAAAATGGTTTCAAGATGGTTTTTGTAGTTTCGACTCAATTTTCTTACATATTTCAACGTCATGGTTGACCGTTTGTCTCCTTAGGCATGTATATTCATAACCTAGCATATAGGATAGGTATTCACTACATTGTGCAGTTTTGCATTATCCTTCAATTACCCCTTTTTACGCCTTAGGTATGAACCCATTTATTACAATGCATTAACCTCCATCTGCTATCATAGCATCGTTAATAAATGGTAGAGACTTACCAAACATGGGTACCCTAGTTAGAACCTCTTTTTCATTTGGTGCCCATGCCAAGATTTTTTCTTAGGACCGGGAGTCCATTAGAATTCGATACATGAATTTACAATGAGCCTCATTTCTCAT
Source organism: Picea engelmannii (assembly GCA_009831015.1). Taxonomy (NCBI): domain Eukaryota; kingdom Viridiplantae; phylum Streptophyta; class Pinopsida; order Pinales; family Pinaceae; genus Picea; species Picea engelmannii. The sequence continues at coordinate 153,432 of ML800138.1, forward strand.
TCATGCACACACGGACTTATTACCCACGGACTCCCAAAAAATGAGTCTTAGTTAAGCTCTTTTCCGACTTGTTATTAAAAATTGAAAAGATTGTCGAGCGATTTGTCCCTTTCACACTCGTTAAAATTAGATTTGAAAGATCATGAGTCTTAGTTAATCTCTTTTCTGACTCGCTATCAAAAATGGAAAAGATCCCCGGTTTTGATCGGAAAAGCCACAGTGTAGTCAGTAGATTGTCTTGTTCACACTCGTAAATTGGATTTGAAAAGACGTCTATTTGGCACAAGTTTACCCCTTTTTCACACCAAGTAGACTAAAAGATATAAAAAAAAACATTTTTTGGCATTAAATTGTGATTTCATCTCATGCCCTTGCTTGCAGTATTGAGCCTTTATCCGGTTCTCTCTTTGCGTGATAAACCATGGCTCAAGAAGTTTTCATCCTCAACCAAGAAGAGCCTTGTTTATATCCTTCACAATTTGACACCCTATACCCTGGAGGGAACATCACCCCGAGTGTCCATCTCCCGCATGCATTTCCTTGCATTGAGCATAGGTACATTCCACTGTTGGAACTAGTTTTGCTTACTTGTGACACTCGTTCCCTCCTCTGTATCATAGCATTCACTTGTTATGAAAAAACAAAAAAAGACAGGTGGGAATGGAGTACTATATTGTAATTGGAAGTAGTCGTTTCACCTTTGAACAGAGCACAAAGTTATTGAGTCCTTGGGTCATAATTTTGGGTTTAACATGTCCTTAGGAAGATGATCTCGTTACAAAATTTTCTCTATCGACTGGTTAATCTTCCAGTCACTATAGAGAACATTATGGATGCCTCCTCCATCTAGTTGTCACATCATTAAGTCTATGTTGTTGGAGTCCACCGTATGTCTCATGCTCTTGTTCAAATGAAGTCTATCAACCTGTGTTGGCCACTCCTCGGAAATATTGACTTTGCATCTCAACCATGCCCGCAGTTTGTCTCATAATCACATGATACTTTGGTCTTATGATGCACCCTGGCCCTACTTTCATCATTGGTAGGTCACCTTGAACCCAACAATCGACATTTCATCATGGGTCATTGACTGGGTGGTTTTCCTTATGTTCGACGACAAGACATCTATTCACACTTTGGGATTCATGTAGTGTCTTGGATGCCATTAGTGTTATTGGTGGTTTCCTCACCTTTGTCAGCAGTTTTCATCATTGGCTGCTATTCATAGGGTCTTTTTCATGTACCGCTTGTGTTTGGCACATGCGAAAGACGCACAGGTTCATTGGTTCGTGAACATGTTCTTTGTTCGATCTCCACCAAATCATGAAGCTCCTGCTTTGTTCCTCGTGTTGACTTCAGCTCATGTATTTTGGATACGATACCTAGATTTTTATGAGTACCTTGAGGCTTGCAGTCATTAGTGGCAAGCTCTCTTGCCATTGACAGATGGGAATACATCAATGTCTCTTGATCAATGGATCTCTCAAGTGTTCGACACCAACTCCCTTATTCACATTTGTAGAGATGTACTTGGTGCCTTGATACCTACTTTCATCATTGGTAGGTTGTCTCGCGTTTGTTAACGATATACCTCAATGACCAGTAATCAAACAATGTATCATCATGTTCGACCTTAACTCATTTATTCACACGATGTAGACTTGCACCATTGGCAGATTGTATTGAAGACTTGAAGACATCACTTTGTGGACACAACTTTCCTATGTTGTTGCTTCTGTTTCATTGGACCAGTACCTATTTGACTTCAGCAATCATGGGAGATTAGATTGTACTCCATGGTATATAGATATATTCATATTGATTTTGAGACTGGTTTCACTGGGCCTTGTTCATGACTATGACAACTATTGACATGTAACCGCATTTATACTTTCCTACTCATGGCCATAAACACTTGTTGGTATATTTTCCACATGGATCTACATTGTATTCTTGGAAACCATGTATGCAAAGTCAATACATAATGTAATGATCAATTAAGTTCATCCAGCTGGTTCTCTACCACTCCACTTCTGGGTTATTTATAATGTATTTCGGCCATCGCAGATACTCCTCTGATCTCACACATTAGGGGGCATATGTTATAGCAAGATTTTCTTCACCATTGCTATCTTGCACAGAGGGCCTTTTTCCATTTCCCTATGTAGACTTATAAACCCTCTTTTTGACAAATCCAGAGCCAAAAATATATATTTTTCCATATATACACTCCCTAACTACTTTGCAAGATGCGTATACACCTACTACTCCACTACAACTCGCGTATATAAGGATTTGTGCTAGAAAATAAAAAATGATGTTGGGTTTCCATGTCACGACAGAAGATATATGATATTTGGCCTTCCATATATTGGAAACATTCTGAATCATCCCTTTAGTTTCATTCTGGAGGCTATAAGATCACAATTTCGAGCTATGGAAAAAATAGGAGAAAGCATTCAACTTTGAGAGAAAAGTTACTCTAGAGAAATTACTTCATATTGAGTCTGCATCCCTTTTTCCCTCAAGTCTGAACACAGTGTTCAACCCCCAAGATATTTCCTTATCATCGAGAGGACCTCGTTACCTCTTTTCTATGAGCTTGCCTTTGGTGGAGGATTGAAGTGGTGGAGACCCAGTTGGAAGGAACTTGGTTTCTTGGTTTCAAATTGTGCCGACACGGAAGTCTGTAATGTTGATACTTTTGTTGATCAATTATTAATAGAAATACTCCTTTCCCATCCTATTGATATCTTGAAAATATATGATTATTATCCATGGGCATGTTTGTAATGTTTATTAATGGATTGTTCTATCTTATGTGCTAACTCATTTTATATATCATCACTATATACTTGCATTGCTTGTTGGTTGAGAACCTCTTGCAGGTGTAAAGGTTTGGGTCAAAGTGCTCAATGGTGGAACGACATCAAACGATTGGGTCGAGGTAGGCTTCTTCCTCATATTCCACATTAGTTTATATAGAACATGTTGGAATTGAGTTGATTTCTGTCGTCATATATGTCTGTTGTGGTTTACCCTTGGCCATAGAGAGTTTTTCCCTTGTAACAAGAGCTAGATCACGGTTGGACGAGGTTTGCTGGAAAATGTTGTAAGCAACCTCAACTGCGAATAGGGGCATAGCCATGCCAGGATTCCCTACCCCTTCCATCAAAGCCTATGGGGAAGGTAAAGTCCATGGATCATTAAATAACTCATTTCAAAAGAAGCTACTTGAAATATAGCAACCTTAGGATGATAAGGGATAGCCGAAATAAACTTGACATCATTCGAAGGTGGTGGAAAATCAAAAGTTCCCATCAAAGATGGAAAATGTCCAACACCTAGGTTGACAATACCTTTCTATGGGTTATCAATCATTGAGACCATGGATGCCCCCGATGAAGGGCTAGGATGAGAGAAGGATAATTGATCAACGATTACTATCCTGCCTTCATGAGGAAAACAAAGTACATGAAAAATGATGGATAGAACCATTTTCATTGCGTAGGTCCAAATTCATCCCAACAAAAGGTTGTAGTTGAGAGGCACATTGACTTCTTAGACCTAGGCACACACAGTTTTTCCCTCCAACTATACAGGGAATAAGGGGGTTATTCCATGCGGTCTAAAAGAACGATTGTAAAAAAACATTAATAACGTCGATGACAGAGACAACCTGGCTTGGCCAATGGCCTTCCAACACGCCAATGAAATAACGCAAGTTGAGGAACCCTCATCTACCACTATGTGGAAAATATTTTGTGTCAACGATTTCATGGCATAAACCACTACTATATAGAAGACGACGTGGTAACAAAAACAAGGTTTTTGATTGGAAGGGTAAAAAAAATAGTTCTCGAGTCAGCTGGCTCAGTAGCACCCAAGACAAACAACAATGCTTTTCTCTGTGAGGGGAAAGTCTGGAGAAATTCAAGAGAAGATATCTCACAAGGGTTTTGTGCCAGATGCTCCACATTATAGTAGTTCTAAGCAACCCTTTCATTCAGATTTTGAGAAGCCTTCTTAAATGCACCCTTAGAGATGCGAGACATAGTTTCTCCCATAGTCTTCTCAATATGAAGAGGAGGTGATGGGTTGGAAGATTCTTTTCTATTCTCAGTAGATTCTAAAATTTTGTAATCATGAGCCTTATTCTGAAGATGAGAATCTGATCTCATCATGTATACATTTGTGGTTGCATTATTAGCGTCAAACATGGGGGCTACCATATTTCCCCGAGACACTTTCGTGGATGAGGAATCTTGTGCCATATTTTTCCCTCGAGGGAAAGGGTTTTTTAGCACAACATGTTATTTTTGTGCCAAAAGCTTATGGGCTTCCTCAAGTGAAGGAAATTGATGATTCAAGTGATCGTTGATGCAAATCTTACATGGAAACTTAACTTTCCTCTTCTCATTTTTTCCCTCACCAACATTTTTAGCAGCCTTTTATCCCCCTTACCATTATTTCCCTTGGCCTTTCTTTTTCCCTCGGGTTGTTGGTTACCTTTTGGATTTGTCGACTCCACAATATGTACTTCCGATGTTTGGGTTGTGGGGGTAGGTGAACTAGAAGTTTGGATGGCCACAGTTTGTTGGAGTGATAAATGTTGCAATTCGTTAGCCAACTGATCAGTGGGATTTATTTGTGTTGATCCTACTATACCATCGGCATGAGGCCCATAATTCAATTCGGTTTTGTCAAAATTTAACCACAGTGCGTCTGGAATAATTTCGTACAACATACTGGATTGAGAATAAATCAATTCCAATTGTTGGGCTCTCATAATAGCCTCTTCTTTAGAAAACACTTAATAAGTCACGATGTCTTTCGATTCACAAGGCACCAACGAATTCAGGAATCACTCAAGAACAAATTTAGGAGGGAACTTTACTTTGATCAAGATTTTCCGATGATGCCATTCTCAGATGTGATAGGAGATATTGACATCCTTCATCTAAACAAAGTTGTCCAAAAACTTTGTGTCGACATCATATCTCACCAATAGATGGAAATGGTTTAAGAAAACCATTGTCAGGTTGTTAAAGTAACAATACTTCAAGTTGTCAAGCTCGATATACCATTTTTCAACACCCCCTATGAGAGTGCATTGAAACAATCACAACTAGATAGAGTCATCCTTCAACCAGTTGGAGGAGCACCATAAGTGAAATGTTGTAACATGATCGCATGGATATTCACCAGGATTGCCTTCAAATTTAGGTATGTCTAAGGGAAAATTAGTTGGCATAGGAGGCCAATGTGGATCATGACAAATCAAATCATTCAACAACCTTGACAAATGTGGAAAATGAAGAGTTTCTAGAAAAGGTAATCTAGGTTGTGGTAGATTCAAAGGAAAAGAAAAGCATGGATTTTGATTGGCACTAGGTTGCCAGGAAAAGTTTCCTTGTTGGCTAGGGGTCTCGTAAAAACTAGGGTGTCTATAATATCCTCAAGGACGAACCCTGTTGTAATAATGTTTATGAATTGTAAATCATGTTTTGTAGGTTGGTGAGCCAAGTATTGATAAGTTGGTAGGATTATGTGTTTATTAGGCCAGAGAGCCTAAGTGTTAAGGCCAGGATGCCTATTTTTGTATATGTATTATGCAGAACATTAATAAAAATATAAAAATTGTTGCATGTAGACTGACCACGAAGAAAGCGTGATGGGGGATTAATATTCCATAGAGTGGGTAAGGGAAAATGGGTTGAAAGGTTGGAAAGAAAGGATAAGTGTTGAGCCTAGGGGATAATCTTGGGGGCTTAAGTCCTTGGGAATAATAATTTATTATTATTCCAAAAGCTATGTGACAAAACATGTTTTTATCTTAAGTTCCTGGAATGGGAAACATGTGCAAGAGGAAACACAGGCTGCTGGAGTGCATGAGCCTCATGGGTGACATGTGTCGGCCCTGACACATGCAATTTAACCCAAATATTGAGTCGTGGAGGGGATTCGTCCTCCATTCTATCGTGATTTGTCTGAATCATGGGAGTCTGGGATGTCCTCCGTTGTTGCGTCTGTGTTGCCAGTTTCCATATCCTCTGTCTGAAAATTGTTTTCCCCTTCTTTGGAACCTTTGTTGTTTTTACCCTCACGCAATTCTGAGAAATGAAACGGGTGAACTATTCTATGTCTCCCGTGGAACCCAACACTGGGGAAATCGCCTGAGTGTGTTGTGTCTAGCGTCAGGCCATTGCCATTTTTAGACCTATTCCCATCTACTGTTGCGACTATCATCCTTGCAGAAAATGAGTTGAATACTGGTTGAAAAACTAGGTTGTCAGGCTTGTGCTAGAAGAGGCAGGTTGTCAGGCCTGTGAGCATCTCTCTCTAGGTGAGAGAGCTTGCTGGGAAGTGGTTTTATCCCAGAGTGATTCGAGCACCAGCTATGGAGCTCTGAGAATCCCTGATCCGGCCTATTGCCAAGGCCTAGAAAGGGACGTGAAGCACCGATGGGCTATGCTTGTGAAGGTGTATACTCTTGGGTGGATCAGGCATGTGGGGAATGAGAGTTTGTTAGGAGTGGGCATAATAAGGCTCCTAGGTAGAATCCTTTCGGTTGCTCTGTGCAGTTTTTCTTGTAACCTCAGCCTAGTCTAGCATTCCCTTACCTTGGGTGGAGCTTAGTCCTAGCTTGGGGGTGACCCACTGTTGAGCGTGATGAGTAGTGAGGTCTAAGGCTGGGAGGTTCGTGGAAGGTCTGCATGTGGTTGGTGGAATTACCACAACATCAAAGATAAGTATCAGTTTGTTTTTAATATTATGTTTTGCATGCCTGTGATGATTATATGTTATCATGTATTCTATTGCATATATGAGTTATTGTTAATGTCCTTGATCATGTATATTATTAGTAATCATGTGCTTGCTCTATATTGTTTGATTAAATCTATTAATTAGATTTAATATGCATGTTACATATATATAAGTATGAGAATGTTTTTGCATGGTATCATTGCCTGACAAGTGGATTGGTGGTCGGGGATGTTACAATATGGTATCAGAGCCATAGTTTCAATGATGAGCCTAGATGGACCAGATAAGTGGTCTTTGGACCTAAGGTTTCGAGAGGAAATTGTGTCTGGAAGACTAATTTTGAACCTTAGATTGTCTCTGAGTGCTAAGGAGTTACTTGGTCATGTCACGAAGATTAGAAGGAATAGTGGTAGAATAAAACTGGAGCCATAGATCAGCTATACGAAGAAGATCTGGATCATCCAATCCACATCCAAACACTTAGGAGAGCGTGCATAAGAGAATAGATCTAAGCGTGTGGACCAACAATCATTGGAACCAGGGAACATGCACAAGGTTTAAAACCCTTTGGAGTTTCACAGGAGTGTGGAAATCATGATACACGGAGCCTCGACATCATCAGAAATGTCCATTGGGAGGGACACGTGGAGAGCGATCAACCTTTTGTTGACTCGTGAATTGAAATGGTCAAAGGGCGAGTCCGTGAGAATTCGTTAAATGTGAATTTGCGATTGGATCACAACCATTGATCAAGGAGAGATCTTGACCACTAATTGTTCAGGAAGAATTTCGGCATTTTGGGAATTGAGAGAAGTGAGAAGTGCTGACGCACAAACTCCTGAAGCCCAAAATTGTGAAATCCTGATGAGCCAAAGTAGTGATTCAGGCTGTTGTCATTGAGATGGACGAGGACACATGGGATATGTGCCACGTGTCAGTGGGTCCCGAAGGAAAAAGTAGAAACAGTGGGGTCGGATGGCGTTGGCTAGAGTAACGTGGACCTTCTTAAGAGCAACACGTTTCACCACCCTAGTTGGTGACAACTGTGTTGTGGGCCTAGTGGATAGAAAGGTCAGAAGTTCGAAATTCGAGAGTTGGAGAGGGAAGCGAGGGTGAGAACCTGCAGGACCAAAATCCTGAAACCCCGAAGTTTCGATGAGAGAACCTTGTAGATATAGCGCTTGGTCATGACCCTTGGTCGCATGGGGTTGGGGAAACAGAGGAAAAGGGATATGGCCTGAGTGCATTGCAGATTCAAGCAGAGCTCGTAAAATTCATCGAAACTGAACATTTTCTTGAATCAAGTTGTTTATGAATGTTGTGGGATTTGTTAAGGAATAATGTCCTAACAAATTTGAATTCTCTGCACATTGTTTTTGTTGGTCAACTGAGAGGGGGGGGTGAATCAGTTGTCACCGTGCTTAAACAATTATGCTTCTTTTAAACTCTTTGCTGAGACACTAAATGATAATCACAATAATGCAGGGAAATAAACAATGGCAAATTCAGCATCAGTC
>ML800138.1:161816-178005 GCA_009831015.1 Picea engelmannii
GATGTGCTTCAGCCCTCCTGGCTAAGCCCTGGTCCATGTGACCGTTACCCGTGACTGTCACCATACCTCTCATCGGGGTTTCGGGGTTTCGCACTTCCTGATGTCGAGAGTTTCTCACCTCTCCAATCCCCGATTACCGATGCGCCCCTTTCCATGCGCTAGACCTGCTGGCTATAGGCCTTGGCTCCATAAGACCGTCAACACATGACCTCGGTCAAACCTCTCATCGGGGTTTCGACGTTTTCGATGTCACTATGCACATGCCTCCGGGATTCCCGATCCCCGATTTCCCGATGACGAAGATCAACGGTCCAGATCTCATTCTTATCCAATGGCTGTGATTTCATCATAAAATCGCATATCGCGATTTCGGATTTTCTGTTGCAGTGTGTTCTTGACATATCAAAGTCCCGATCACCGATGCCTCTGCTGATGTCACTCGTGGTTTGACACATGTTAGATCCTGCCACGTGTCACTCTGATTCGTGAATTGCATGAGCCTGAAGTGTTAGATCTTCCTGCCACCTGTCATTCTCTGGTTGTGCCACGTGTCCCTAGGTGACGTGGTCTGTTGACGTGTGTTGGATTGACGGTCTAGATCACTTATTGATCTGATGGTGTCGATTCAGTCGGGATTTCACATATCGCGAAATCGGGGTTTTCGTTGCATTGTGTTCTTTTCATTATGAAATCCCGATCCCCGAAACTCCGATGAGGCCTCCTGGCTGCCACACGTCCATACGAATGAACGGTCCAGATCCCTTCTTGATTTAACGGCTGCGATCAAATCGCGAAATCGCATATCGCGATTTCGGGGTTTTCGTTGTCGAGTGAACTTTGCATATAGAAATCTCGATCCCCGAATCTCCGATGGCTTATCTCCCTCGCAACTTCTGTCTGATCTGACGGCCCTTGTTCTTTCGGGAAATTTGAATGAGATCCTGTGGTTGTGGATCTCTGTCTTCCTTCTCTTCTGCAAATTCCTGTATCTTGAGCTTTGCCTTTGCTGTGCGCGTTTTCTTCAACGTTGTTCCTCCTGAGCTTGCCATCAATGACAAGCATACACTACTTGGTAAACATTTGCCAACAGTTTTTGCAGAAGGTTAATGAGTGCCAAAACCATTTATAGTTTCCACTGAGGGAATATAAATGGGGAAGGCACAAATTGCTTCCAGTTCATAGAATGAAGCAAAAGGAATGGTTGTTCATTTGGGAGTTGAAGGATCGAAGTCCAATGTCCATGGTGAAGAGATAATAAGGAAGGAAACATGAAGAAGATAATTGAAGGATTGAAAAAGGATGCCCAAACTCGTCGAGCATATAAAATAAATCTCATAAAAGTTTAGGAAAAACAAGGTGAATTTAACATAAAGATGCTAAAGAGTTTGGAGAGAATAGAAAAGAAGTTGGATAAGGAGAGTGACTCGAGCATAATAGGGAGTCACTAGAATTCTGAGGGAAGAAGGTCAAGGAGTGTAGATAGACACCATCATCACTCCCAAGGTCACTCCAAGATAATGAAACATAGTAGTTCAAGCCCATATCCTACCAGAAAGTGCAGGATATCTGGAGTGGATGAACTGAAGGGAGCGATGAACAAGATTAAGCCTCCTACATTTGATGGAGAACATAATAAGGAGGAATATGCTGAAACATGGTTGCTTGGCATGAGAAAATATTTCCAACTGCAGAATTATTCCTCTCATGCAAAAGGAAGAATTGCGACGTATCAATTGAAAGGAAAATCATCTATGTGGTGGGATCAGCTTATGTAGGTACAACACATTAGAGAGAAAGATATCACTTGGAAAGAATTCAATAGGCATTTCGAGAAGAAGTATTTGACTAAGAGATATTATGACAGAAAAATGAAAGAGTTATTTGAACTCAAGATAGGAAGCATGGCCATTGATGAGTATGAACATAGATTCTTGGAATTGCTAAAGTATGTTTCGTTCATCAAAGAGGAGACTGTCAAGATTCAAAGGTATTTGAATGGATTGAGCACAAAGGCTGAATTGAATATTATACCTTTAGGGTCTTATGACTGTCTAATTGGGATGGACTAGTTGGACCAACACCGTGCCATCTTGGACTGTCATAATAAGGCACTTACTTGCCTAGATGAGGAAGGGAATCAGAAAACAGTCCAAGGAATTCTCAGAGTTGTTGCTATTAGAGAAATCTCAGCAATGCAGCTGAAGAAGTGCTACAGAAAAGGATGCCAATTATTTGTAGCCCATGTGGAGGAAACACCTAAGGATAAGGTTTCAAGTATCAAAGACCAAGGGGTACTAAAAGAGTTTGAAGATGTATTTTAGGAGGTACCCAAATTTCCTCCGAAGAGAGATATTGACATCTCTTTAAATTTGATGCTTGGAGTAGCTCCAGTGTCGAACGATCCTTACAAAATGAGTACGCCAGAGATGAAAGAGTTACAATTGTAGCTTCAAGATCTTCTGAAGAAGGGGTATATACACCCAAGTGTGTCACCTTGGGGAGCCCCAGTTCTATTTGTGAAGAAGAAAGATGGAACACTGATATTGTGTATCGAATTCAGACAATTGAACAAAGTGACTGTAAAGAACAAGTATCCTCTGCCAAGGATTGATGACCTATTCGATCAGTTGAAGGCTGCGAAGATATTTTCAAAGATAGATCTCAAGTCGGGATATCACCAAGTAAGGATAAAGGATGAAGACATCAACAAGACTGCCTTTAGAACAAGGTATGGTCATTACGAGTTCACAGTGGTTCCGTTTGGATTGTCAAATGCACCTATTGTTTTTACATTCTTGATGAATGGTGTATTTAGGGACTATCTAGACAAGTTCGTCATAGTATTCTTGGATGACATTCTGGTGTATTCCAGGTCATAGGAAGAGCATGAAAAACATCTTAGGATGGTGTTTCAGGTGTTACGAGAGCACCAATTGTATGCCAAGTTGAGCAAGTGCTCGTTTTATCAGGAGGAGATCCACTACTTGGGGCATATTATTTTGAAGGATGTGATAACTGTGGATCCTGAGAATATTGAGGCCATTAGAGAATGGTCAGCGCCAAAGAATGTGACATAAGTTAGATCCTTTATGGGTCTAGCTAGCTATTATAGAAGATTTATCCCAGGGTTCTCGAGGATAGCTCACCCTATCACTTCCTTGCAAAGGAAGGAGAAGAAGTTTTAGTGGATAGAAGATTGTGAGAAAAGATTTCATCAATTGAAGCAACTGTTAACTAGTGCTCCAATCCTGAGGATTGCAAATCCAAATGAAGACTTTGTGGTGTGCAAAGATGCATGCAAAGAAGTATTGGGAGGATTCCTCAGTCAGAATGGATTTGTAATTTGTTATGAATACAGAAAGTTGAAAGAGCATGAAAGGAACTACAGAACTCATGATTTGCAGTTAGCGACCATCATTTACGCTATGAGGAAATGGAGACATTACCTCATGGGAAGGAGGTTTGAATTGAGAACATACCACAACAGTCTAAAGTATTTATTTGATCAACCAACCTTGAATGCTAGGCAGAGTAGGTGGTTGGAATTTCTCTCTGAATATGATTTTGATATCAAGCATATCAAAGCGAAAGAGAATAAAGTGGTTGTTGCACTCAGCAGGAGAGTACACAAATTACATGCTACAACCATTAGCATGTACCGAACTGATGTAAAGAGTGGAATTTTGGAAGCTACAAGTGCATATTTACAGTACATGGAGCTGGTAGCAAAGCTATAGCAAGGTGGGATGCCACAGAAAGTGGAGAATTATAAGTTAAATACTGATGGAATACTTATGTACAAGAATAGAGTTTATGTGCCTAATGTCTAGGGTTTGAAACTTGTGATTTTGAGAGAAATGCATAACGTGCCTTATGTTGGGCACCCTGGATATCAAAAGATTGTGGCAGTAGTCATGAGCCATTACTTTTGGCCAGGTATGAAGAAGGAGATTGCTGAATACATTTCCATATGTATGGAGTGCCAGAAGGTTAAAGTGGAGAACAGACACCCAGTAGGGTTACTGCAACCTTTACCCATTCCTGAGTGGAAGTGGGAAGTGGTGACAATGGACTTCATCATAGGATTTCCCACAACAGACAAGAAAAATGATTCAATTATGGTGGTGGTGGATAAGCTTACGAAAGCTGCCCATTTCATTCCATTAAATACTACTCACAAGGAAACGGATGTTGCCGACATCTTTATGAAGGAAGTGGCATGATTGCACAGGATTCCCAAGACAATTGTGTCCGACAGAGACCCAAAATTCACCTTGAATTTCTAGAAAGGGTTATTAAAAGGGTTCGGAACGAATTTGAATTTCAGTACAAATTATCATCTTGACTCTGAGGGACAGACAAAGAGGGTGTATGGAGTAATAGAAGACACACTGAGGATGTATGTGATGGACAAACCATCAAAATGGGAAGACTACATGCACTTGGTAGAATTCGCCTACAACAATGGGTATCAAGCATCATTGAATATGATCCCATTTGAAGCACTTTATGGAAGAAAGTGCAATACTCTAGTAAGATGGGATAATCCAGCCGAAAGAGCAGTAGTTGGGCCAGATTTTCTCAAGGATATTGAAGAACAGATGCTAAAAATTAAGCAGAATTTGAAAGATTCCCAAGATAGTAAGAAACATTATGTTGATAAAAATAGAACCCAGAGAGAGTTTAAAGTGGGAGATCAAGTTTTTTTGAAAGTAAAAGCCAATAGAAGTTCCCTGAGGCTGGGAAGCTGCGCCAAGTTGCCAGCCAGATTTTGTGGGCCATTTGAAATCCTAGAAAGGATTGGGCCAGTTGCATATATGCTTGCATTACCTGCATCCATGAGTATACATAATGTGTTTTATGTTTCAATTATTAAGAAATATATATATGATGCTAATCATGTAATTGATTGGAATGTGATTTAGGTGGAACAAGAAGGTGTCCTGCAAGTGCATCATGTGCGCATATTGGACTGGAAAAGAAAAAAACTACGGAATCGAGCCATAGGGCTTGTAAAGGTATAGTGGACCTGGTATGGTCCCAAGGATGCGACATGGGAGCATGATGATGCTATGCAGGCAGAATACCCACGTATTTTTGAATATTTTGAAAACTCTTGTTGATGTTGTGTGAAAGTTGCACTAAGGACAGTGCAAAAATAAGGGGAGGGGATTGTAATATCCCCAAGGATGAACCCTATTGTAATCATGTTTATGAATTGTAAATCATGTTTTGTAGGCTAGTGAGTCGAGTATTGATAAGTTGGTAGGCTTATGTGTTTATTAGTCCAGAGAGCCTAAGTGTTAAGGCCAGGATGCCTATTTTTGTATATGTATTATGCAGAACATTAATAAAAATATAAAAATCGTTGTGTGCAAGCCGACCACAAAGAAAGAGTGATGGGAAACTAAGCTTCCACAGAGTGGGTAAGGGAAAAGGGGATGAAAGGTTGGAAAGAGATGCTAAGTGTTGAGCCTAGGGGCTAATATTGGGGGCTTAAGTCCTTGGGAATAATAATTTATTATTATTCCAAAATCTATGTGACAAAACATGTTTTTATCTTAAGTTCCTGGAAGGGGAAACATGTGCAAAAGGGAACACAAGATAATGGAGCACATGAAGCCTCATGGGAGACATGTGTCGGCCCTGACACATGCAATTTAACCCAAAGATTGAGCTGTGGAGGGGGTTCGTCCTCCATTCTTCCTTGAGCTGTCTGAACCATGGGATTTTGGGAGGTCCTCCATTATTGTGTTTGTGCTGCCACTTTCCAGATTCTTTGTCTGAAAACCGTTTTCCCCTGATTTGGAACCTTTGTTGTTTTTATCCTCACACAATTCCAAGAACCGAAATAGGTGAAATTTTTTGTTTCTTCTGTGGAACCCGACACTGGGGAAATCGCCTAAGTGTGTTGTGTCTAGAGTCAGGCTATTTCCATTTTAGAACATATTCCATCTACTGTTGCAACTATCACCCTTACGGGAAATGAGTTGAAGCCTGGTTGAAGAACCTGGTTGTCAGGCCCGTGGTAGAAGAGGTAGGTTGTCAGGCCTGTGAGCATCTCTCTCCATGTGAGAGAGCTTGATGGAAAGTGGTTTTCTCCCAGAGTGAGTCCAACACCAGCTACGAAGCTCTGAGAATTCCTGAACTAGCCTGTTCTCGAGGCCCAGAGAGGGAGGTGAATCACCGATAGACTGTGGATGTGAAGGTGTATACTCCTGGGTGGAACATGCATGTGGGGAATGAGAGTCTGTTAGTAGTGGGTGTAAGAAGGCTCCTGGGGAGAATCCTTCTGGTTGCTCTATGCAGTTTTTCTTGTAACCTTAGCCTAGTCTAACATTCCCTTACCTTGGGTGGAGCTTAGTCCCAGCTCGGGGGTGACCCATTGTTGAGCATGATGAGCAGTGAGTTCTAAGGCTGGGAGTTCTGTGGAAGGTCTGCATGTGATTGGTGGAATTACCACAGTTTCAAAGATAAGTATCAGTTTGTGCTTAATATTGTGTTTTGCATGCCTGTGATGATTATATGTTATCATGTATTCTGTTGCACATATGAGTTATTATTAATGTCCTCGATGATGTATATTAGCAGTAATCATGTGCTTACTATGTATTCTTTGATTAAATATGTTAATTAGATTTAATATGCATTATATATATATATATATATATATATATATAAGTATGAGAATGTTTCCACATGGTAGCATTGTCCGACAAGTGGATTGGTGTCCAGGGACATTACAGTGTCCTTGGATAGTATAAGGAGTTTTCAAGCTAGTTTTCATCGTCGACGGATTCACATAATTCGATGACATACCTTGCGTACATATTTCTCCCTGCATGGTATTCCAAATACCTTTGTTGGGTTTTCCCCCATTCGATCCTCCTGGAATAGGAACTGAACCTTTCCTGGGGTTCCATTGAGAGTGGTAGGGGTTTCCCCCAATCAAAATCCCTTGCAAAGGTAAAGATCCCTGCCAAGGATTTCCAAGACCTTAAGAGGAGAAGGCTATGTCTTGCAACCTTAGAGGTTTGAGCCTCTGTGATAAGCTTCAAACGTTCACCTTTAGGGACATAAAGATTTTATAGCTTGTAGAGTAAACCATTTTGGAAATGATAGTCATCCTTGATGTCACTTTCTTCTATATGAACTTTTCCCCATATCTATTGAAACACCTCCTTGAAGTTCTCATATTCTGTGTATGCCTCTTTGTATGCATCATGGGTAAAAGGATCCATGTGTATTTGAGTTCCCAAAGATATAATCTTGGATGTGGGTGGTCGTGAAACAATGTCTGCCAAATTATTTATGCTACCCTTCTTATACTTTATGACCACATGAAATTACTATAAGAACCCCATCCATTTGTAGTTCTTGGTTTGTTGTAACTTACTCTAGGCCTACAAATACTAGAGTGATTGGTGATCTATGTGGATAATGGTATCCTTTCCCATCAGATAGTGCTTCTACGTTTTGAAATATTGTACCAAGGCATAGAGATCCTTATCGTAGGTAGGGTAATTGAGGACTTCCCCATGAAATAATTCAAAATAATAGCAGACAGACCTTCCTCCTTGCATAAAGAATCCTCCCATGGAATACCACTTGCATATGTATCCACTTCGAAGGGCTTCTACAAGTTTGGTAGCACGAGCAGTGGTGCTTGACCGATCTTTCTTTTCATCTCATCAAAATACTTATTCTATTTCTTCCCCCACTGGAAACTCTTAATACCCATTTTTATTGCATGGAGTGGTGTAGCTACTGATGAAAAGGAAGCTATGAACTTCCACAAGTACTATGCTTCCCAATAAATCTCCTAACTTATGTGAAATTTGTAGGAACTGGCCATTTCATGATGGCCTCCATCTTGGTGGGATATATCTTGAGCTTGCCCCAACAATCACATACCCCAGATACACCAAATACTGCTGAGTGAACTTGCATTTCTTGAGATTGGCCAACAATTGGTGCTTCTTTAGGGTCTCTAACACTTTCATAAGATGTGTTTTTAGGATCCGATCCTAACCGCTCTTCATGGGTCATTAGTTAGTATGATATATTTTCTATGTAATAAAGGCCGACATCAGTTAATAAAACCTATTAAATAAAGGAGAATAAGTCAATGTAAGAAGACCTAATAGAAGCTTCCGCTTATAGAAATATATTTCTCTAGAATTTTCCTTAGAAAATAAAATTAGTGTAAATAATAGTAGGAGGTATTGGATATCTTGTCTTGAGAATTATTGTAATAGAGTGTTCCTATGCTGGAAGTTTCCCCCTCGAAGAGAAAAGTGAACATTGTTTCCTATCAATAAAGGTATTATTTCGGTGTTGTGGTTTCATCTATTGTGTCGTTCCATTGTTATTCTCTGCAATATGTATGTTTTTTCTATTATAATAGAACTGGTACCTTACAAGTGGTATCAGAGCACTTTCCTTGGTATAAAATTGTGGGTTATTTTTTTTCCAGGGTAGAGATGCATTCTGACATCTTAAATCTACAAATATCTATCGTTCAACTCATAAATACATGGTTGGGGAAGCATACATGTAGGAACTACAATTGGTGTTTAAGCACAAATTGTTGGCCACCCTTGTAACCCCTATTGGTACCCCTTTGAGTGGTAGCGCATCAAACAAAACCTGTATATGGATCGATCTAGATATCCTGAGGCCCTCCATAGATAAACTGATCGACCACCTGACTACTATAGTGCCACCGAGAAAAACACTTGGGAAGATGTTATCTCATACCCGGATAGTCAGGTAGTACAACTAAGGGCATGGTATAGCCTCCTTAGTTGGTGCCTTGAGATAGGACTTTGTGGCTGACCAAAATGTTGGGTTATGATTATAAAATCATATATAAAAAGGGAAAAGACAATATAGGGGCAGATGCCTTGTCACGACAACATGAGGAGGAAGAATCCATCTTTGCCTTATCCTTACCTGTACCAGCGTGGATTGAGGAAGTATGACAAGAGTGGATAACACACCTGACTATGCCCCGTTTAATTAATAGACTTCAAGAGGACCCTAATTCTCCCCTCAACTACACTTGGAAAGACAATATTCTCAAGTATAAGGATCTCTTGTTTCTTTTCCCATCTTCAACCCTGAATCCGTGACTCTTAAATGAGTTTCACTCATCTTCTATTGCAGACCACTCTATCTTCCAAAATACCTATGCTTGTGCCTGTCGTTATTTTTTTTGGGAAGGCATGAATAAGTACATCATTCTCTTTCTCACTCAATGTGAGGTGTGCCAACACAATAAAGGTGAAACCATCAAGTCTTCTAGAGCTCTTCAACACCTACCCATTCCAAATTCTATGTGGACAAACATATACATGGAATTTATAGTGGGCCTCCCCAAAGATGGGAACAATTCCTTCATCATGGTGGTGGTTGATCGACTCTCCAAGTATGCTCATTTTTGTGCATTACCCCACCCTTTCACATCGACACTGGTAGCGCAAGTTTTCCTTGATCATATTTTCAAGTTGCATGGCATGCCCACCTCTATTATGTCTAATTGTTGACCCAACTTTCACCAACACATTTTGGCAATATTTGCTTAAATTGCAGGGAACCCAACTGAACATGAGCACAACCTATCACCCCTAGTCTGACGACCAAACGAAAGTGGTCAATTTTTTTTGGAAACCTAATTGCAATGTTTTTCTTTTGACAAACAACACGAGTGGGTGCAATGGATTCCCTTGGCCGAATGATGGTTCAATACCTCATATCGTACGACCAATAAAATGACCCCATATGAAGCAGTGTATGGCCAATGAACACCTATAGTCACTACATATCTTCTAGGCACATCAATGTTCCAATTTATTGATAAAATGTTGCAAGGTAGAACAACCGCCCTTGCAACTCTGAAGGATAACATCCACATGACTCAAAATCACATGAAGAAACAGGTGGACCAACATCGTTCATAATGGGTTTTTTAGGAAGGTGATGAGGTGTTTCTCATACTCCAACCTTACAAACAAACATCTCTCAAATCCCAGGGACATCACAAGTTGGCACCCAAGTTTTATGACCATTATCATATCATCAAGTGTATTGGTTTAGTGGCCTAAAAATTGGCCCTTCCAATGACTTCCAAAATCCATATGGTGTTCCATGTTTCCTGTTTAAAGAAAGTGGTGGGACAAAATTGCATGGTCAAAATAATCCTTCCTGAATTAGATGAATAAAGCTCCCTTTGGCTCCAACCAGAAGTCATCCTCAATGCACATGAACATCAGTTGTGTGGAAAAACTATCAAGGAAGTGTTGATCAAGTGGAATGACACATCACCAGAGGATGTGACTTAGGAACCATTGACCATACTTCAACAGTTTTCAAATCTTCAACCTTGAGGACAAGACCACTTTTGAAGGGGGAGTTTATGTTAGGATCTGATCCTAACCCGTCTTTGTGGTTCATTAGTTAGTATGATATATTTTCTAGGTAATAAAGACCGACATTAGTTAATAAGGCCTATTAAATAAATGAGAATAAGTCAATGTAAGAAGACCTAGCAGAAGCTTCCGCTTCTAGAATGATCTTCCTCTAAAAGTTTCCTTAGAAGATAGAATTATTATAAATAAGAGTAGGAGGTATTGGATAGATTGTATTGAGAATTATTGTAATAGATCACTTCTCTGCTGGAGGTTTCCCCCTTGAAGAGGCAAGCGAACATTGTTTACTATCCATAAAGGTATTATTTTGGTGTTGTGGTTTCATCTATTGTGTTGTTCCATTGTTATTCTTTGCAATATTTTTTTTTTGGATATTATAATAGATATGGCACCTTACATGTGCGATGTGCTCCTCCCAGGTAGCACTAGAAACCAGTATATTATCCAAATATACAATAAAAAATGAATCTAGATAAGGGTGTAAAACAACATTCATTAGTGCCATAAATGTAGTTGGTGCATTGCATAAACCAAATGGCATAACCAACCACTCATACAAACCTTTCATTTTCTTGAAGGAATTATTCCAGGTATCTTCTTCTTTGACACATACTTGGTGATATGTTTATTTCAAATCCATCTTAGTAAAGAACTTGGCATGCTGCAACTAGTCACACAAATCAGAAATCCTGGGTAGAGGGTACCGATTCTTCATTGTAATATTGTTCAATTACCTGTAATTGATACACGTTATCCAAGTCCCATCCTTCTTGGGAACAATTATGATGGGTGACCCACAAGGTGAGGTACTTGGTTGAATCACACCCTGCTCCAAGAACTGCTACAACTGTTTCTTTAATTTGTTTTCTTCCAAAATGGACTGTCTATACAACCCAATATTCAACAAGGGGGAGTCTGGAAATAATTTGATTTCATGCTCCACTTCCCTCTTAGGTGGTATCCCTTTAGGATCTTGGAACACTCCCCTGTAAACATTTAAAAATCCCTCCAATTCATTTTTCTTTTCCTTATTACACCCCTCCAGGGATTTCTTTAATTTAAAGACTATTCACCAGACTTATTTTCTCTTCATAAAAGTAAGACATATTTATTGTTGGAATTGATCAATTTCTTAGCTTTAATGGAACTTTCGAGTGAAATTTTAGATTTTCCTTTGTGCACATTGATGATGAAGGATTTCCCATCCTTGATGAAGCGGTATTGGTTGGCTCTCCACATGAAGATAAAATCTCTCATATACATGTAGGGGCTTCCAAAAACTACTCCACATACATCCATTGGTACTACATCATATTCTACTTCATATTTAAAATCAACACTTACAACAAATTTGATCTTCAATTGTTTTTTTACCTTTATCTTTGCATCCTTGTTTACCCAACCCAATGGATAGGGGCTAGGATGGCCATGAACCTTCAATCCAAGATTGCTGACCAGATCTACTACTATGAGATTATCCTATGAACTAGAGTTGAACAAAGCATTTATCTTGGTCTTCTTAACCTGAATATTGATGTGGAAGAGCTTGGTCATCTACTTCTCTTCTTGGTGATGAATGCTACTTAGATTCACCTCCTTTTGCACAAATGTGAAGACAAAAATTTCATCAACATCATATCTACTTTCAATCTGAATGCTCAAAGTTTTGGATATAAGGTTTTTTTTTCTTTCTCTCCTTCTTGTGATTCTTTGGGTTAATCTCTTGATGTAGTTTCCAACACTTTTCCTCAGTGTGGTCGTCAATGATGCAATGATTGCAATGGTTGCTAATATATTTGCACTGATGTGTAGTGGTTGTTGTATTTTTATCTTTTCCCCCTTTCCACTTCTTCTTCCCCTCCTTGGAATCTCCTTGGTGCGCTTTCTTCTTACAACCACTTGGCTACCCATTATTTTGGCATATGTTTTCTAGGTATTTTGCTTGTACACACACCTCATCCACTTTCCTTGGCTTGAAGAGCGTCACCTAATTTCGTAGACGACTATGTAAATCCCCCAGATACTTGAGGAGTACATCTGGGTTCTTGGGAGAGATACTTACATGATGGTCACCTTTCTAAACTCAGTGGTGTACTCCTATACACTCTACCCCTGCCTATGCTTGAAGTAGTGCTACCAGATCCATTGGTCCTCTACATACCCGATCAAGCAGAATTGTGACTTGATGAGGGTTTTGAATTCCTCCCTCCTAGTTAGTGGTAGATCACCCTCCAGCCTTAGTGTTTCTATACGGATTTCCCACCAGGTTAAAGCATGTCCCTCTAACTTCAATCTAGTAAATAAAATATTTTTCTCTTCATCTATATGGTGAACGCTAAAAAAACTTTTAGTTGCTGCAACCAATGATTCAGTTTTAGTGCATCGGTCTCACCTTGGTATGAATTTATGCCCACTTTTTCTTCCATATTGAATAGGGTCTATGAAGGCTTAATGATACTCAAACTCGACTACTCTTTGTTGAGTTCTTTCCATGACTTATTTCTTGGGTCTTCCCAATCTCTCGATTTTCCCTTCGATCTGATCTTTAGGTTAGAACATCCATCACCTCTGAATGGTCTGAGCTTGCTTGCTAGATATTCCATGAGGAGGTTCATATTGTAGTTGATATCAATGAACCATGCCTCCAAACTATCAAATCTCTCTTTTGCTAGATTTTGAGGGTTTTTATGAACATGCTCGTCTGTCATGGATAGGGTTCTATGGATTTATTCTTAAACCATTTTTTGGATACCGGTAACTTTCCACAAATACCCCAAGAAAACCTCGCTCTGATACCAATATGATTTGTAAATTTCCGT
Source organism: Picea engelmannii (assembly GCA_009831015.1). Taxonomy (NCBI): domain Eukaryota; kingdom Viridiplantae; phylum Streptophyta; class Pinopsida; order Pinales; family Pinaceae; genus Picea; species Picea engelmannii. Next base: position 175,066 of record ML800138.1, read on the forward strand.
GGATGTTCCACTGGAACAGTCCATCACAACAAATCTGATAAATAAAACTAAAATCTACACTATAAAGGTTAAATTCTTTTAGATTCCAGAATATTTAGTTACTGATTTTCTGCTTATGCATGAAATAGGTAAAATGATAAAAATAGAGAACAATAAAATATAATCACACACCATCCACAAAATAACACAAATATTTTCTTTGGAAAAACCTTATGGGAGAAAACCCAGCTAGAAGGTGAGGTTGCTCTGCTCTCTTCTCTTTTCTCTGGTATGGAAATAATGCAAATACAAAGGAGAAGTCACTCTCTATGGAGTTACCAGAGACCCGTGGTCTGTTTGGATGTTATAGAACATTAACCCCCTCTTTTATGCTCTCTAATTTCCCACTCATGTGTGTTCTTCTCTTCTATGGGACAAAATACAATAACATAGAATGGAACCCCTTCTCCTCCCAGCGGCCCAATATTTAACATGGCTCGATGGCCATCTAGGGTTATGGTATTGAATTCCTTAACCCTCAATTAAGGAATTCAATACCATAACCTTCTAGAGTGTTCTAAAAAATTCACGACATGGCTATCCCCATACACTAAAGTGATGGGGGTTGACATGGTATCCACATGCACCATGGTGTTCAATATGGTAGGTCAACGCACGAGAGGCATAACTTTTGCATACAAACTCATATTGAGGCGATTCTTGCACTATTGGAAAGGTCTTTGCGTGTAGGATATAAAATATTTCTAATAGTAAGGTTTGGACCATAAAAAAATGTCATTTGATGCCTCAAAATAGATCCGTAAGATTTCATATGGTTTTTTGGACCCAAATTTCCAAATTTGGACTAGCCATCAAAATGGCCCTACAAGTTGATTCCTCCAATTTTTCCACCTAGAAAGTACTGAGATAGATGAAAATAATACAATGATCCAATCTGAATCACATTTGTTGCACCTCTTTTGTCACCCGAATGAGAAAAATAGAGATTCTTACAAGCCCAGTTGGGTTAGCCAGGCAAGACAACGGTGAAGGAAAGAGTTAGAAGTATCAAGCATAAGAAATAAATAAAGAGATAAACTAAGAACAATAAAAGAAATTAAACTAGAGTGCATAAGAACATTAAAACCAAAAACAAACAACACTCATGCCACCAATGGATAAGATTGTATTAGTGGGAAAACACCAAAGATAAAGGGAGAGATATGGGTTCCCTCTTCCTCCAAGGGAGGGCTCTTGGACCCCCAAATATTGAGCTCTTCTTACAAGTAACAAACTAGAATGAAATGGTGAAGAGAATCCAAAGCTCATTCACTCAAGAGGTGATATGAATGGCTAAATGAAATGGTGCTTGCATGCTCTTGATGAGGAAATCCTCCAAGAGAATATAAGGAGCATAACAATACAAATGAATTCCTTGGAAATATAGTGCACCCATGGCCTCCTTTTATAGCATAGCTTTGAGGCATTATGCAACCAGTTCTTAGTGTGAACAAGGGGCCCTTTAGGGCACCCTTAGGTCTTTGACCAGCCCCCCAGTCGGATTCAGTTGAGATTTGGGTGTCAAATCGACTTGGAAGCTGAACCAGAAGTGGGTGGAAGGCTGACCAATATCATAAATGCGTCGTTCTGAGGGGTGCGTGGTTTTTTGCGTCCACAATCATGCATTGTGCGCATGTGCGCTTTTCTTGCGTTTCGGGATGGCACATGTGTGCATGCTCCTTGTGTAGTCTTAGCACATGCTGATTTTATAACTGGTTGTATAGTTTTGGACCTTTTGGAAATGCATTTTTGGTCCATGAGTGAACTAATGAGTGTTTTGAAGATGTTGGATTCCTGTAACCATTTGCAGACGAAATTCCAGTGATAACAACATTGTCTCAGGTTTCCACCACTTCGGGAGTCTTTGGACTTTATAGAATATTATATGATTCATAGTTGGTCGAATAATGTAAAAAAAATGACAGATTATGATTTTAAGATGCATGTTGATATACATGTTATATGTTGATTTAGAGTGAAAGTCTATATAGTGCATAAATTTGATTCATGGAAATATTGATATCTAGATCACATGATACAATGAGAAGAGATTATGGAATCTATTCCCCACTTTCATATTTCATCTTGCCCACGTTTCTTGAATATTACTTGCTTGAAATAAACCATCATTTACCTTTGCCTTGTTGTGCACAATAATCCTTGGCATAAAATAAAAAGGGGCTCCTTAGCCTTTTTAGGCTTAAATATTTGCATGTCTTTGAGATATATGTAATTTTTTTCCCTCGGCTTCATTCAATAGACATCCTACCTTATTGGCCATTAATTATTACTCAAAAATCAAAGATGCCTAATGTTATGAGTATGCAGGTTTTCATAATTAGTCATAATGCTAGAGAAACTTATGGATCAAAACCGTGTGTGGAGTTTTCAAAACTCCACACACAGTTTTGATCCAGAAGTTTGAAAACTCCACACACAGTTTTGATCCAAAAATTTCTCTAGCATGCCTACTATTGTCTAATAGCATGCTCATTCACGAAAGGTCGGACCCTAGTGACCTTGTCATAGTCTAACTCACAACCTAAAGTTCATGACCATTGTCACCCATTCCCTTGTCATATTATTGTCAAAGCATTATCATATTGTTTGCTAAAATGTTAGATTATGGGCATACCCTATACATATTTATTATCTAGTATGGTATTTTTTAGGGGCAAATTTTGTCAATTAGTTGTATTTTAGTCATTTTATGAAAAAACTATTTACCAAATTTGTTAAATATATATATTTTTAATACAAATATAATTAAATTAATAATATTCATAAAACATTTACAAGTTTAACAGTAAATTGTATACTTTTTATTGAATATTAATCTATATACACATGATTTTTCAAACTAAAATAATCACCTAAAATATTATATATAGGTGTAATATT
>ML800139.1:0-25044 GCA_009831015.1 Picea engelmannii
AAATACTTAACTTTATTAAATAAGAAGTCAGATTTATACTTTGTAAATGCTTGTGTTAAAGATATTTAATACTTTAACAATTTTATATGTTTTGTTTATATATTTTTAATAATTTTATATGTTTTGTTTATATATTTTTTATTAAAAATATATAGTTTTTTCCATATACATATTAACATCAAATTATAAAACTATATCCAATTTTTATATATATAATATTTGTATATCAATAATTATATAATAATTAAAAAAAAAAATCTTCTAAATAAATTAATAATAAACAATAAGATTAGTGTTTTAAACTTATCTATAGCAAGGTTTGCTATCTTTAAGACCAAACAAGTTAATCAAGACACAAATGAATAACATGCAAGAAAAAAATGGAAATCACTACTCAAATGAACATAGAAATTATATGATCATGTAAGATGAACCCATAGTGTGATTCCCTCCAAGAGCATGAACCAGTAGCCAAGTTGAGACCTTTTTTTGAAAGATTGTCAACATCACAATTGAGTTCTCGAAAAAAGGCGCGCAAAAGAGATTTGGTTAAAGATAGAGAAAGAGTTCCTCACTTCCTAAAAGATAGGGCTTAAGAATAGATTTGACATTCTATTCTTCCCAAACATCTAATTGATTACCACTTGAGAATCCCCAAAAACATGAAAATTGGAAACATCATTTTTAGATCTTAGTTTAAAGAAAATCTTTAAGCTAGGGAGTTTAGCATAATTGTTACACCCCCCTCCTCATCCAACTTTAAAACTAATGAAATGGGTCTAATTTAAATAGAAAATTCCAGCTACCCCACAAAGAGGGGGTCGACCTTGACTTGTACCATCAAAACACCCCCAAACCCCAAATCTATCTATAGGAGGGTGAGAAAGTTGCCTCTAAAGGAGTAGATTTAGGAGCATATTTGTAACTAAGGAAAATGGTTGCTGCTTGAGCCTCACACATCTCTCTGTCGTGCATCCTTTTTTCGCGTTCTTTGACTCCTTAAAGTCTGCTCCCGTCGTGCGCTCTAACCAATATTCTAACTGCCTTTTCTTCTTTGAATTTTTTCTGGCACAGATCCCAAAACTTGTCCAAAATGTCTATCCAACAAGCCCCCAACACTCACTTGTGGCTCGTCCTTAGCCACTCAGGCCTTCTTCTAGTGTGTCATGAATGCTTTGAAGGTCACCTTCATTGTTTTGGCCTTTTCCTTGACCTCTAGTTCCTTCTGCAAAATTTGGTCAACTGTATCAGTAGTGATCCGAGTCTACATCTTTTTGTCACTTTCATCAATTTCATGTTTGATTATCACTTGAGTTTTTGTTAAGGATTTTGTCACTCTATATGCTTCCTCCTATAATACTTCTACTCATTGTGCCTAATCATGTTGCTCCACCCTGAGCTAATTCATTTATGAATACAACTTTTTGTTCTCATTCATTGTTGTTACCACCTCTACTAGCAGTAATGTGCCCATCATTGCTTGCAATTTTTGCGCCTTTTCCTACGCAATCTAAATCTTCTGACTTATCTCTTGTTGGACCATATCTTCACTCAATTGTGTCCAAAACCCCATAGTTTTTGTATGAAGTTTAGCGTATTCTATCTCGATATTCTTTATACTCTCCACCATTGTTGTCATTGTTTGATCCCTTTTCTCCCTTTCTTCAGGGGGGGTGCTTGGTGTCACACATGCTTCTAGATCAACTATTCGTGCATGGAAGCCCTGAATGTCTTCACTTATCTTCGTGACTTGATATTCCACCGAGGTCTCCTTCTCTTTATGTGCCTCTAGGAGTTCTTAATATACCTTCTTGGATGCATGTTGCATTCTCTCTACCTTTTGTGCAGCCTCATCAAGCTCTAGTTTAATTTTGTTGTACTTCATCTCTTATGTGACATTTTCTATCGTAACCTTCACTAACTCACTGGATGTCTTTTTTGCACACATCGTGTTTATCTCTTTTGTTTTTCTCATCTGTAATTCTTTCAATACGTCCATTGGTAGTTGTGATAGTACTAAGTCAATGTGACCTAGTGCCCTAGCCTGTTCCTGCATTTTTGTCATGGTAAACTTGACTTCCCCTCTCGCTAGCGTAACCAATCTTCATTCTCCTGCAACTATTAAGGACTGGGAGATTTTTGGCACTGCCTTTCCAGTATTGGTAGTTTTTTTCATTGGTTTCTCCTCCATCTGTCGCTCTGACGCGATGTTTGTTGCTTCTGATAGTTGTCGCAATTCTACCATTTTTCCCACATGTGTTTGTTCATCTATTATTGTTGTTGTGTTGTGCACTGAAACACGTCATCAGTGACTTATTTTACTTGGTCACCTATCTTATCCAAATCATCCTTAGTCAAATCCTGGATAGCCACTTCTTTAATGGCTTTGTGCTTCAGTCATTGTTGTCTAGTTCTGCTTATATTTGGCTATTTTATCTTTTTGTCAATGTGTGGTGTTGTTCATTGATTTGTTTCATCTGGGCCCTTTCCTCTATCCTAGTCGTATCCTTCTTCTTCATCCTCATCGAACTCATCTATTTTCGAGTTTTCCTTCTCTGATGACCCTATCTCTGTTGGTGGAATCTTCCACTCATTTTCCCAATCAACCATAATGTGTGTCATCTCCTCTTCTGTCAATTCATATTGTGTTGGCAACCATTGTTGATTTGGGTCCTTATTTGCTTGTACATACATGTGGTGATGCCCTGCCTTAAAATGTGTCACTTCCTTATATGCCTCGACCACCCGTCGCAGTATGTGTGGAGTCTTATCTATGTTGTCCCTGATAGTTTCCTTGTAAATATAGAATGCAACATTACTATCCATATGGTGCTCCTTCTGTGTAGTATACCAAAGGTTCTGATAACGTGCGGCTAAACAAGGCTTCCCCATGTCTCCCAAAAACTAACTGTCATATGGCTCCCTCCAAGACAATAGCGCTATTAGGATCAATAACTAGTAGTAGTGGAACTTGGTCCCCTTGTCCTGCGCTTCCTCACAATCGATCAAAAAGTGGTTTAACAAAAACATTTCCCAATTCGTTTGGACAACCTTGACACATCATTTTGTTGTCGAACCTCGACACATCATTCTGTTGTCTCTATGACCATTGTTGGTACTTGATATTTTATGCACTTCCTTAATATTTTACAATCTAAGTCTTGCATCACAAATCTTATCACCGGGTGGCAGATGCTTGCGACATCCAATCCTTGTTGTCCACGGAAAATATGGAATTTCTATTTCATGCTCTCAGTGAGATATTTCTCATTCTTCTTATCAAAAAATAACAAAGATGGGTCCTCCCCCTGCGACGAAAGATTGGTGATGCGCACTATCAAATATGTATCAATGGATACTAGCCTATTGAGACACATGTATCCCCCATGCACACAACTTAGAATCATTTTTACACACGCATTGATCTCCTAGCTCTGTCCAAAATGTGGTATATCAAACAGGTTTAGGAGACCTTCTTTTTGTAACCCCGTAGCCCACACCTGTGGTTCTATGACTATCATATGAGTCTCAACATTGATGAACTTCCTTAGGAACTTGCTGGGTACTAGCTATGGAAATGTATTTTCATCCATGATGTCATGTTCATCATATTCTAGAGCTAGTACCAAAACTAACATATCCCCTTCCACAATGATTCCCTATGGAATCGATATCTTTATTAGAGGGTACTTTGCATCCTTCTATAAGTTGACTTGCTTCAAAGATGGGTTTCTTGGTGGGCTATAATCCCTGGGGAATATTTTTGTTAAAGATGATGCCTCATGTGTTTCTTCAACTATCGATAGCGTTGTAGGATAACCACGTGGTTTCTTTGATACTAATGTTGATGCTCTGGCTATTTTTGGTGGTGCCATATTCCTCTGCGACTGGTGCTCCGTAACTCTGAACTTCAACTCTGTAACTTTGGCTCTGTATCTTTGGCTCTTAAAATTTTCTCTGTATGCAAGCTTTAACTAACAATAAACTTCCCTTTTTGGCCCTTTGCATGCTTTTATACTTCATTTCCAACTGTGGCTTTCCTTAGCGCCTAATATTTTTGTCTAATCCACTAGTGGTTGGCATTCATTACCTGCTTTAGTTCTCCATTACTCTGTATCTTTAGTGAATTCTTCATTCAATTCTGCAATCTGTCATGATCTTCTGCATTTAATGTTACATGGTGCCACTACTTCGTCATCATGGTATCTCTTTACTGCATGTCACATCATGGACTGATTTAATTGCTCTTAGTTGTCATCTACGCAATCATGTATCTTTGCGCGATCTCTTCCTTTTGCACAATCTCTTCTCTTTGTGCAATATTTCTTCCTTGTTCATTTGTTTTCCTTCTTCTTTCTCTTTTGTGACAGTTTCCTCCTTTTCCTCTTCATCTTCTAGCCTTAATTTCTTGGATTTCTAAACTTTCAACTTCTTTGTTGAACCGATTTCATGCTTTTTCTTGTTTTACTTGATTTTTCTTTCTTTTTCTATATTTTCTTCCTATAGTACACTATGATACAATTTAGTCTATGCAACTTCCCTAGTGTAAGTAAGGACAACCATCCCTGTACATTTTTAACAGAAACACATTCACTAGTCCTTCCATGACTTGTCCATCAAATTGTTATAATTGAACAACACATATGTCAATCACATATTTGATCACATATGGCCCCAACCATTGCATCCTAAACTTTCTTAGGTGCTATAATAACTTATCGTCATAAAGAAGTACTACATCTCATGTATGGAACTTCTTCTACTTGATGTGTCTATCATTCCATGCCTTTTCAGGTGCTTTATGTACTTGTTGATGGAACCCTTCCATAAATCGATCTTCCTCTAACACTAGTAATTGTGATAGCCTTTATTCTACTGCACTGAAATTCGTAAGGTATGCCATCGCAATAATGCGCAAACTCACCACAAGAAATTCCATGGGCATGATTGCTTCCTGGCCATATGTTAATCTAAATGGTGTCTGTCATGTCAACTTCTTGCATGTATTTCTATAATCCCAAAGCATTGTAGGGATCCTTATATCCTAGTCATCACGTCCTACATTGCATACCTTGTTCAATGCATTCTTCGGTATCTTATTGAAGGCTTCCACAGTTTCATTAGCTTACGGGTGATAGGGAGTGCTCTTCTGATGTTGAAAATGGAACTCTTTTTTTAATGTTGCAATTGTATTATTCAAAAAATGAGTCCCCTGGTCATTCGTCAATACTTTAGGACACCCAAACATTGTAACTATATTCTTGAATAAGAATCATGCAGCGGTCTCTGCACTGCAATCTGTAACTGGTTCTGCCTCCACCCATCTTGTCAAGTAGTTTTTCGCAGTAATTATGTACCTAGATCATGTTCTCCTCACTGGTGGATTAATCGGTCCGACAAAATCCATGGCCCATTTTTCAAACACCTGTAAGGTAACTTGCGTATTAAAAGGCATCTCATCCCTTCGCAACAATATTCCTACTCTATGACAAACATTGCGACTTTGACAATACTCATTAGAATCCTTGTGGAGGGTAGGCCACCATAGCCCTGCGCACACGATCTTCTGTGTTGTCGCCTTTCCTGCATAATGTCTTCCTTCAATTCCATCATGTTCCTCTTCTAGGATCATTGGTCTTTCATATTATAGTACACATCGTCACAGTATCCCATCTATTCCTAACTTATATAATTTTATTGTGATCAACTGGTAATCGATTGCTTTAACCACTAGTTGCTTCTTCTGGTTATTGTCATGTCGAATGGATCCACTCTTATACTTAAAAATTGAACAATTTCTACAAAGTGGTCGTCTACCATTTGAACTGAGAATAACTGTGCATATGGTAATTTATCATCTAGGTTCCTTGTATCTTCTCCTCGCGATAAATGGTTTGGTCCTGCATTTAGTTTCCCTAGCTTCAGAATAAATTTGAAATCATACTCCTGGAACGACAGTAACCATATCCAAATTCCCCCCCCCCCAAAAATTGGCTTGTTCACTAGATATATGAGTGTAGGGTGGTATGTATACATCTTGAAATGGGACCCCAACAAGTAGTGTCTAAACTTATGCAAGGTGTTAGCACTAGGAATCACCCTCAGATTTCATAGAAGGTAAGCCCGGTACCCATTAGGTTATATGTAAACGTAAATGAGTTTAAAGAGGTCAAATAGATAAGACTCAAGATAATAATGTTTTAATTCAGAAATCTGGGCTAGCATGCACAAGCAATTGGGGTCTTGATCAATTTCAGTCAGTGAGTGGGAGTAAAGGTGAATAGAGAGAATACTTTGGTGAGGAGAATGTAGAGGTCTACTATGGACATCAGGTCTTCAAGCAGCCTAAGGAGGAAAACTCAAACCCAAGATCTTATTGAATTCAAAGTTTAAGGAAACTGAAGAACATCATAATAGTGCTATAATCAAACATTCATCATAATAAAACTACAACAATTCATGTGAATCATTCAATCATGAATACTTCAATATCAAAGGCAAATGAGATGGAATAAGAAAGTTGACTTCTATTAATCAAGATGTCTCAAATCAAGTACATAACCAGTTAACCAGTAGCTTCATCAAAATATTACAATAAGGGATCCTAGCTCAACCATTCGAACCTACTAAAGAATTTGGACTATCTATTTATAACAAAAAAGGAAAGGCAATAGCTGGAGGTGCAAGCTGGCCTTCCTCCCATGAAATTATCCAAATAGTTATTTCCTCTAACAACTAAGCTAACAATTGTGCTATAAAAAAGGAAAATGTTGGCCACTTATCCAACCAAATTTGAACTGAATTGATATTCTTGATGCATATCTCCTTGCATGCCAAGTGTCCTGCAGAGGCTTGTAAACTGTCATCATGCCGTCATCTACCATCTTATCCATTCTCCACATCATCAGCCACTCACGAGGATGATAACTCGAACCCCTTGATTTCAGGTACCTGTTGGTAGCGTCATTTGCTAGCGCTCTGGGTATCGAACTTGTGTAGTGCCTCCACAAAACTTTCTGCAATTCCATAGCGCAACCCCCAAAATAGGCATGCAAAATGGGTAGCATCGATCCTGTGCTTCTCTATGCATAATTCGGCCTCTGTTAAAATTTTGGTAGCGCCTGCCTGTGTAATTCATTCTCTGTGTGAATTTTGGTAGCGCATGCCTATGTATCTGGTGCAATTCGGTAGCACCAATGCTGAACTGATCATGTTGAATGTGTAGCGTCCGACCTCAAAATGAATTTGGTAGCACCATCATTTCACTTCTTAAAATATTTGGTAGCACCCCGGGAAGTTAGCAGCGCCATCGCTACACTAGTATTAGGAAATTAGGTAGCGCTCTAGGCAGCAGACTGATAGTATATGTGATTTAGACAATTATGTAGCACCATAGCGCTACAGAATGTTTGTGCTATTTCTGTTGAAGAGATTAAATCTTTTCAAAACACCAAAAACCCTGAGTAGTATGCATTAGAAGCCTGTAAATCCTGTATAAGTGGAAAAAAGTAATATTTCCTCAAGCACTTATCCTTGCAAAAAGGGGCCATTCTCAAAAATGGAGCTCACCTTTCATCGATCACTTCATCAACCTGACACTCCTTCTTGTGGAAGGAGGACTTCGCTTTGGCACATCAACATGCTTCCCTTTAGTAGTAATAGGCTTCTTCACTAGAGCTATTCTTTTCTTGGCTACTGGTTTCTCCTTTTCAATAGCAACTTCAACCAACACATTCAAGTTTCTTTGAGCCATCTCATCCTTGAATTGTTGCAACTCTGCTTTGAGCTTTCTATTCTAAGACTAAAATTCTTTGTTTTTCCTATAAAGGTTCTTGAGTTGCCTATGGAGAGGTTGGTCTCTTCTTGCTGCAAATCTTGCTAAATCAAGAGTGTGGCTATAACCATCCATGATCTCTTTCATATTAATCCTTTCAGATAGGGCTTCAGATTTCAGACAAGCCACCTCCTTCCTAGCTTCCCTGAGTTGTTTAATCAATCTTTTGAAAGTGTGGTTGCTACGTGGAGTGGTGATGTGGATAGTCTCAATTGGCTTCTCCATGGCTTCATCTTCTTCTTGCATAGGGACTACCTCTTCCATCTCAACAAGATTCTCAATGAATTTGCCCTTATCTTTCTTTTTCTTCAGAATGGAAACCTTTGGTAGGACTTGTTCTTCAACAACCCCTTTGAGAGATGATGACCTTTTGAAAGGCTTTCTGACATGTGTGCTAGTTGTTGAAGGAGATGAAGAGAAGTGTAGTTTTCTTCCTTTTTTGGTTGTGGCTTTAGCAGAGGAAGGGACCTCTTCTAATTCTGGTGCAGGAGGGGGTGAAAGGTCTCTCTATGGAGAATGGTAGGCATCCCTCTCTATTTCTTCAACTTCCTTAATGACCTGCCGGTCTTGAGTAGGGGCCTTACTCTTTCTTTTATTGTTGGTTCATGTTGGAGAAGCACTGATGGATGGAAAAGGACTTAGTATATGTGACTGAGGAGTGGTTGTTATGTCCAATTTCATGTGAGAAAAAGCAATGAATTGTTCCCATGAGATGTTCCTCTTTCTCATCTCTTTAGAAACCAACATTTTAATCAACCCAGAATTAAAAATACTAGTATCCATAGTCTTTGATTTGGATTGAACTCTATCTGACATTTTCCCTATGCTTCTCAACAAATAGAAAGGAATGTTCATTTCATCTTTGCCAGTAAAATGCAGCAAAAGCCTTATATGGTATTGGTATAGTGTATTAAACCTCCCTTCACATGTGAAATAAGTTTGGATGATCTTCAACATCTTATCAAACTCTTCAACTAGATGACTTCTTGGTACCCCTTTGGACAGGTTGTCAGTTTGATATTATGGCTTAAGGAAGTCTTTGGAAAAGGCTGCATTCAAAGCCATGGATTTAAACCATTTCTCTCCCATGATAGGAATCCATGTGGCTGCTAAAATAGAGGTCTCAGACACCTCAAAATCTAGGTCCCCTACCTTAGTCTTCAGGCCATCAAAATGTGAGGCAAATTGCCTTGCCACCTTAGGATGACCCCTCTGCATGTTTTGGCAGAAAGTAAGGCAGCCCACCCTTTGAAAATCTTCTCTAGCCATGGGCTCTGCCTCAAATAATTGCATGTCTGCAAGCTCAGTTCTAACCACAATCCCTCCCTTGTGCGATTTCTTCTTCTGAGGTGTCTCCATAGTTTAGGATGAAAGGTCAAAATCTATGGCGTTGTGATGGCTAGGAAAACAAAGGAGGCAAATTAAATAAGGAATTGATATTGAACATTGGCTTAGGAAAACAATGGATGCAAATTTGCCTCCCTTTGATTGTTCACAGATCTTAAAGAAAAGGAATAATAATATGAAGGAGGAGATCACTGCAATAGTCTGTGAAAACTAGCTTAAAACACTCCAATTCAAATGGTAGAGGAAGCAGGGGAAAAGGCATCATAGTTCAGTAGTTGTTTTAGGTAGTACATCGCGCATACAAGAGGTGAATTTTGCTTGGGTATTTAGAACTTGAGAGAAAGGTAAATGGATGTATTACAACTAAAAACCAGGGGATGGTAACTACAGGTTTGGGTGAAAGAAAGACTGATAGGAAAGTGTGAGGGAAAAGACCTCCTCCAATTCTACAGGCACGATCGCTACCAAAACTCCAAGCGATAATTACTCCTTGAAATTGATATGCAGATGAGGGAAACCATGGAATACTCGAAGAATGATGATAAATTGGAGTTCAGTGAATGTTTAGGAGAGTATCACGAGCAACTCGACCTTCGGATCCACCTCAGCATCCGATCCTATAGCTCCACTACCAACTAGTCCGAATTGGTAGTTTTTGCAGTGTAGGGTTTAGAAATTTCAAAATTTGAAAACCGTTAGCAAGATCATAAAGATTGAATCCTCAAATGCATCTTTTAACTAACCACAGTGCTGAAAACAAGGAAGAAATGACATCAACGCTATAATAACAAATCATGGTAAAAGATGAAGGACAGGGAGTGCACTACGGAAACTCCCAGTGAGTTGGCAGCGTTCCCTTTTCAAAAAGTTGATTTGACCATTATAAGAGGACAAAGGGATAGCATGGAAAGGATACAAAGGCATGAGTGAGGAGAGTTACATGTCAAGTCAAGTTGGTCGTGGGGTGAGTCAGGCTTAGTGTCAAGTCATGAAGGGGGTCAAAACATAAGCCAAGAAAATGAACCTAGGCCAAAAGTTTATGTGAGGATCAAAACTTGAGTCATGACTTAAGCCTTTATTTATCAAGGTAACCTTAGTAAATCACACCTTTAAAAAACAAATCAAAATTAAAAAATCTAAAGGCTTAGAAAAAATTAAAACTAAGGGCTAAAGACCCAAGGCAACTTAGTGTGATAACACAAGGCATAAACCATTGCCAAGCCTTCCCTTTCTATCATCCTGTAATTATTCTCAGCGGTTGACAACTTCCTGCTAGCAAAAGCAATTGGATTATCTAAATCTCCCTATCCTGGCTAGGCTAACACTACGTTGAGCGGTATCAACGATGATTCCACATGAACGTGAAACTCTTTCTTCCAATCCGGGAACACCAGAATGGGTGTGGTTAGTAAATTATGTTTTCATATATCCAGACCCTTCTGATAGTCTTCATTTCATTGAAACTTAGCTCATTTCTTCAATATCTTCTCCATTGGAGATGTAATCTGTGCATAAACTTTAATAAATTTCATGTATTATTCGATATGAGCCAAAGGTGTTCTCAACTATCTCACTGATTCAGGTCGTGGAAAATTAACAATTATTGTTATCTTGGCAGGATCAACTAACAAACCCTGCTTGCATACCACATGACCTAACAATATCCCAAACGGTGCGCAGAAAATACATTTCTTCAAATTTAATGAAATATGATATTGTATACATTTATAAAGAAACAACCTTAGAGTTTTTATGTGATATTTCAATAAGCTAAAGTTAGTCCAATCATCTAGGTACACTTCAAGAAACTTATTAATAAACTCCTTTAAGGTTTTGACAACTACTCCATAAAACACAGTAGGTGCATTCTTTAACCCAAACGACATCATTGTGTACTGGTAGCTTTCCTATTCTATCACAAATTTCATCTGATTTCTATCTTCTGGCTCAATCTTTATATGATGGTTTCCTTAAAATCCATCAGTGAACGAGTAGTACTCCTTCCCTCCTATGTTTTCTAACACTTCATCTGAGAAGGGGGGTCGGAAATGGGTCATGCAAACAAGCATCATTCAACTTCCTTAGGTCTACATAAATTATAATACCACCTGTTTTATTATCTTGAACCACCATTGGACTTATCTATTCTGACTCTACAATGGGTTCAATTATACCAACATCTATCATTCTCTCAAGCTCTTCTTTCACTTTTTCGTTGTACTTTGGATTCAATCTGTAAGGTCTTTGTATTACTATCTTAGCATCTGGTTCTAATGGAATCTTCATCTCACCCAGTTCTCCAGATATTCCCTTCATCTCTGAAAATGTTGTGGGAAAGAGATCCTGATACTTATGCAATAGGACTACAATTTTTTCCACAGTCTCATCATTCCAATAATCACCAATGTTTGCAAACTTTGGTTTCTCCTTCGTGCTAATGTTCACTTTCTGTACTCTTAAGGGCTTCACATATGCATTAGATTCAAGTGTTGGACCTACTACTTCACGCTCCACTTCAGTCTCTAGTACCTGTACATTTCTTGGGTCTTCTTCTTATTGGTTTTCCTTGGTAACATTATAACATTCTAATAATTCATGGAATGTCGCAAACTCTGTGCACACTACATGTAGGTACAATTTCTACTTGAACATATTCTGTAATTTTTTTATCTCTAATGACTTGTAAAGATGCATCTACTAAAGGTGAATCGGCTTCAAAATTAAATGTTACCTTAAAGTTTCAGGTGAGCTCTTCCCAGTCTATCATCCCTTTGAGCACTTCTAGCTCTAAATACTAGTTCCTAGGAACTGTCTCCAGTGTATGTATGAACCTGTGCGTCCATTCCTTCTTCGGCACTTTCCTCCATGTTATAATACATCATGCAACATGATCCTTTGGATCACTCATCCCCATATACTTGTGCATAATGTATTTTTTTCCAAACCTAATATGCATCATCCTTTTACAATGTTGTCAATCCTTTATCCCTTCCTTGTGGGTTGCTCACCATCTCACTGAAGTTTCTCTTAGTGCCACATCTAATGCTAACAACCTTTGATGTTTGGGTATCTGTAGCTCAAATTCATTAACAAAGGAACTTACCTCAGTTATTCCCTCAAACTTTGGTGTCTCGCATACCTATGTTCTGATCCAACACAGAGAGCGATTAATGCAAGAACACCTTCTGGTCAAAACTTCATGAAACCGATGTTTCCAATGTTCAAGTACTTCCTTTGAGTCTGATGCACAAGAGATTATGCTTCTCCAACTAAGCGCATCATCTGCAGTGGGATTGACATAGTCATCCATGCACAATATCCTATTATATAAGTTATCAATTTCCTTTCTCGCGGGCTCCACATATCTCCTTGTCTCCATAGGGTCTAATGGTGCAGTGATCTTTAAGCCTCCTCCTTCAAAAATCATCTCTCTTTTCCTCAAGTTAATAATCACCTGATTTTCGAAGACCCAATCCAATCTAAAAAAAGTTGGATACGGATGACTGTTATCCACAATCTCAATAACCTCAAACTTAGCTACACTGCACACTCCATCTATATTAACATGTACTCCTACCAATCTATCGATCGGTATTATCTTATGTTGGTTTTCCAACTTCAACTGAATAGTTGACAAAAATAGCTTCAGTTTCCCCATCATCTCCCATGTCTATCTTGGAAGAACATTGAGATATGATCTTAAATCCAAGATGACATTGTCCATGTCATATTCTCCTATCTATGCACTTGATCTGAATTCTTTGTTTGTCATCTTCTTGTGCAATACTTGATTCATTGATTTTTTCATCGTAGGTACTTCTTTGTCTTGTTTCCACTGATTAATCATTTTGCATAGTGCATTCTGTGTTTTTTCATCCTGCATCAACTCTAAACAACTCCTTAGAAAGTCTTTCAAAATATTTACCTTTCAACTGGACTTTATGGAATAGTGCAATCATAAATTGGCATCATATCATATACTAGTGGTGTCCTTGATGTTAATGTTATCCAGTCTGGTCCTAGTATCTCCTTCCTTACTTTCTGATAGGTTTCTCTTTCTTTTTGTGAATTGAATGCTAGCTTGGGCTCCATTGCTTTCCTTATCCATTTTTCAACTATTTTTCCCTTCTCCATCGCATCTATCCCGGTGCTCGTTCCACCATGTTTAAAAGCTACTACCCTTGGCTCATCATCATGTACCTAAGTGGCTATCATCTGTATGTTCTGGTTCTGATTCAAATGTGGGTTCTGATGTTGGTTATGATGTTGGTTCTGATTTCCTCTCGCCTTCCACTTCTCTATTAGTTGAGGACATTATTTTGTCACATGATCCAATGCTATGCAATATGTGCACATCATGAAAGGATTTAGGAAATTTCTCACTAAATGTCTTGGTTGATTGCAGTTATAACAAATTATCGGTCCCCTGCCTCCCCGACCAAATCCTCGATGTCCTCGACCTATGTCGAATCCTCCAAGTCCACCCCGATTAAAGCCTCTTGGAGTGTTGTACTATGGAAATCCTCCTTTGTAACACCGTGTTTCCCCTAGTTTGTAAATATAACTATATTGGCCAAGAGACTATGGAAAACTCAATATGTGTGAATGTTTGATTTGATGAACCTTTATATAAAAGGTCGATAAATGTAAATTATGTTATTTACTAGAAAATGGATAAGTGTTGCATGACTGCTGGAAGGGGGTGTACTAAGAGAGACTGTGAATGCTATGAAAGAGATGGTAAATGAGACTAGGAATGGTTGTGTTAACCTCCACCAAACCAATACCCTATTGGATTTAATTTCTTAGGACCAGAATAGTCCTCTGACCCAGGAATGCATTACAGTAAGGTTGGTAGGTGGAAAGACCTCCTCAAGAGTTAATGAGGGGATGGGGAAAAGCACCCATCTGTAAGGATTTTAGACCTGACCACAGAGTGGTAATTAGAGACACACGCAATCTTGTTGAAGAAGGAAAGAAAGGAAGGTGTGGTGGGCAGAGGAAGACTGGCGAAGAGTGTAGAGACGAGAGGCTAATCTCTCGGGTTCAAGGAAGAACTAAGGAATGAACATTTTTGTAACAGGAAAATGGCTAGCAGGGTTATGATACAAGTTGATAAACAAGGTTGGTCCTCCTTTCTTAGTATTGTGTAAACCATTTCCAATATCCCGCAGGAGGAGGAGAGTAACCTCCATCCCTACTGTCATTGAGACGGAAGGAAGGATTTTATCTCAGAGCATCATGGTCTAACTCGGGGGTGGCTAGTGGTAAATCCATTAGGAGTGACTGAGACTACGGTTGGGTGGAAATGATCACCCCTTTCAGTAGTCACGTCACGTTATCTGGTTCTGATAAGTATTTTCCTACCTTATGTATTGAACTGAAATAAGGGATGAATGCATGGGTTTATGTATATATGGGTATCTATAAATAGTTTCTGTGTGGAATGGTTATGATAGGTGTATGCATCCATCTCCTTGTGAAATTATTCTTTTGACTTATAATCTGTATGCCCTAACTTAGCTCTTGAGGCTTCTTGGGACATAAGCCTGTAAGATGGTTGAGTTAGAGATATCATATCGATCTGAACCTGTCCGTCTAAAGAGGATACCTCTTTCATCCTCCTTGTTGTGTGACCGGGATTTTAGGTCCAAGTCCTTAACCATTTCATGATAAATCTTAGGAAGGATAGCGAAGTTCAAGCCCTGAAAGGGGAGACCTCTCTGTTTGGAAGATGAGCGGATGAGACCCGTTCGAAAGGACCCACATGATCAATACCTAGGAACCCTAGGCTAAGCCTAAGGAAGCTAATTCCTCCTAGTTTCAGAGCTCCGGAAGTCTGGGACTTTGGAGTATGACCGACCTTACCAGCCTTGAATTGGTCAAAGGTAACCGGGAGACTTGGTTTTCCGTAAGGTTGACCGGTATTAGGCGGTTCCCCGGGTAGTTAGGTGAACCTATCTTACCAACTAAATCGAGATCCGAAACCCCAAAGGCCAGAGCCACAAAGCACCCAGAATCGTACATCGAGGGATCCTTTAGGTCCTTCCCTCATCGTCGATATATTGGGGACGCATGGCACTAGCCCCTTTAGCTCGTATATTGGGCACTTTGGGAGAGGAGAGGAGTTTTCATCGCAACACTCTTGAACACCAAATCCTCGAGGTAACAAGAGTCGTAGATCTATAAACCTACGTGGTCGGATCTCGACCGTGAGATCTGATAATTATTAGAATTTTGTCAGTCAGGGGTGAAGTGGTGTAGTGATGTCACTGAGGGTGACCTGGACCCAAGATTGACATGCCATGTGTCACCCAGATTCGTGTGTATCACATACCCTATAGGCCCATTGGAACATAACATGTGTCACCCTGACCCCTCCTACGTGTTAGTTCTTGATACGTGTCCGCCTAGCCAACGTGGTTGGTGAAATGACCGGGACTTCGGGACTCCGAAGGATCTAGGATGTAGTATGATAGAGATATCGAATGACCCGAATGCTAGAGCCACATGGTGAGATTATGGGACTTCAGAAGTTCATAACTCTGGGTGGTCTCATGCATAGATAGTAAAGAGGCGTGAAGCATCGGAGTGTCGAAGCGTCGAATTCCTCCACAATGGATATAGGAGGAAGAGAGTAAGTCCAGTCATGGGATCGGACAGTGGATGGTCTTCTACCGTGGAGGGAGGATCTTGGAAATAGCACGTTTGAGGTGGATCCATGTGGGCATCATGTGGCCCTCAACCAATAAACGTCCAAAGAACTTCAGAGAGATATATTCGTTAGTTATGGGCTCGGTTTTGGAAATGGAGACCGTGGTTGGAAAACTCTGGACCAGTAGAGACCTTGAATGAAGTATTTGATTACTTAAGGAGAACGAAATTTTGAGGCCCCATCCCTAGGAAAGCCACTCAGGGGTCAGGTGTGTTACAAATTGGTATCAGAGAATGGTTACAACACTTGGTCTGCTTGGGCTCATGAACAAGTTGTGTAAAAACCTTATTTAAATAACTTTAAGGGTGACACCCTACCTTACCTCTTTCCTAAAGAGTCTGGTTAAACCCTTACTGAAGAAAATAATGAAAGATTTCTACTATGTGTGTATTTAAGAATTATGAACTATGTGTTGTTCATGAACTAATAGATTGTTAGCTAACAACAAGTGTTTTGTCAGCACTCAAGTAGTCAATGAATCATGGGAAGCTACAATCATAAAGGATGGTGACGTGCCATGAAGTGGGGGATGGCCCCCATAATAGAGATGAAGAATCTGACAAGAGGAGGGCGGTGGAGACACCTTCAGATCTGGCTAAAACTGTAAGGAGCCTCATGGCCGAATTACAAAGTTGTAAGGATGACAATGAGAGATTGATAAAGGAGCAAGAGAAACAAATAGAAATTATGCAGTCTTGTTGCAGAGCTTATCTGATATACATAGGCAGTTGTAGCATGGACCTGCAACTAGTCATGTGGACCGATGACATACGAAGAGAAGTCGAATTCCACCTGAGATACGAAAACGTGGTCCCATAAGTGGCCACACTAGGAGGAGTACCTTGAGGAAGGTCCAACCTGGAGACAGGGGACGCTCATCAGGAGAGTCCTATGGAAAGGGAACTGGAAACTCCGAGGGATATTCTAGTAGCAAAACTAGCTCACATTCTCAAAGGAAAGGAAAGAATCGAAAGCATTCCAAAAGTCATGACCTTTAAGAATTCAAGAAATCCAAACCACCCTCTTTCAATGGAGAGATTGAGAAAGGGGAAGAAGCAAAAGCTTGGTTGCTTGGTTTAAAGAAGTACTTCAGAGTCCATGACTACTCTGAAAACTTGAAGGATTGAATAACCATCTTCAACCTGAATGGAAAAAAGTCCATTTGGTGGGAAGACCTTAAGAATGTGAAAGGAATCCATGAAGTGGAATTATCATGGAAACAATTTGAGAAAATATTCAAGAATAAGTATCTATCAGAGAAATACTTTGATGGGAAGGCTAAGGAGTTCTATGAAATTAAGATGGGACAACTCATCATAGAGGAATATGTCAATAAATTCCTTGAGTTGTTGAGCTATGTAACCTACATAAAGGATGAAAAGGTAAAAGTGCAACAATTTATTAGTGGGTTACCTCAGACCTACCAAAACAAGAATGAGTTTGACGAACCAAAGACCTTATAAGACACTAACATATCAGGAGTCAGACAGAACCTTGCGAGGAATGGAAGAAGAAGAGAAGTTCGGGATTCAATAATAAGGGGTTCAAATCCTCGATATTTAAGAACTATAGGAAGGAATCTAGGGTAAGCCTTCCTATTAGAAGTGTGTATCAGCAAAACTTCCCCTCCCTGAGTGAAAATAAACCTTTTAGAGAAACCCCAGGAAATACTAATAACCCAAAGAAGGAACCATTGAAATGTTGGGGTTGTGGACAAGAACATCTACTAAGGGATTGTCCACACATATAGCAGGGCAGTAGGAGGGTATACAACATCCAATAATCTACCACAGTCAATGATGTGGCTAGGAGCATGCCACATATTTATGCATCCGTGGATAATAAACAAGTCGACCACCAAGCTTCAGTGGTGGAGATGTAAGGTATGATTTCCAACCATTTGGTTTCTATTTTAATTGACCCTGGTTACAATTTGATTTATGTGGCCCCTCGAACTATTGATAAATGTAAATTGCAACTAGTTAGACATGTTAATCCATGGTTGGTACAACTAGCCACTGGAATCAAAAGAAAAGTAGCAAAGGTCATACCAACTTACCAATTCATCATGGATGGATTTCCCACCCAAGCGACCCTTAACATACTTCCCCTAGGATCTTATGACTTTTTGATTGGTATGGACTGGTTAGCTGCTTATAAAATTAAGTTGGATTGTTACCATAAAACCTTAGAATGTGTAAATGAAGAAGGGAGAAAGATAACCCTCCAAGGGATTCAGAATCCTATCTTAGTGAGACAGATATCAGCCCTTCAAATGAAAAATTATTGCAGAAAGGGATGTCCTCTATATGAAATACAAGTGTTGGAATCTGTTAAGGATGACAAACTGAACCTAGAATACCACCCCATATTAAGAGAGTATAGAGGCGTGTTTCTAGAAGAGGTATCGGTTCTACCTATGAGAAGAGACATTGACTTCTCGATAGAGATTTCACCAGGAACAATGCCTGTGTTTAGGACACCCTATAGGATGAGTACACCCGAGCTAGTTGAGCTCAAGCTACAGCTAAAGGAAATGATGGACAATGGCTACATCCATCCCAGTCTATCTCCATGGGGAACACCAGTATTGTTTGTGAAGAAGAAAGATGGCACACTCTGATTGTGCATAGATTATAGACAACCATAAAGAACAAGTACCCCTTACCAAGATCGATGACGTGTTCGACCAATTAGGGGATGCTTCCATTTTCTCAAAGATTGACTTAAGGTCTGGGTACCATCAAGTTTGAATCAAGGATGAAGACATCCACAAAACATCCTTCGGGACCAGATATGGTCACTGTGAATTTGTGGTGGTGCTATTTGGATTAACCAATGCCCCCGCCACTTTTGTGTGCTTGATGAATAATGTACTCAACAAATTCCTACACATATTTGTATTGGTTTTTATTGATGATATCCTAATCTAATCCAAGAACAGAGAGGACCATGAAGAACATATTAGACTTGTACTTTAATTATTAAGAGAACATCAGCTCTATGCTAAGTTTAGCAAGTGTGACTTTTTCCAGAAGCAAGTCCATTACTTAGGCCATGTCATTTCTAAAGAAGAGTGGCAGTAGACCTTGATAATATTAGATCTATTATGGAATGACCTACCCCAAAGGATGTATCTGATATCATATCCTTTATGGGCCTAGCAGGATATTATAGAAGGTTTATAAAAGGATTTTCAAGGATTGGTTGTCCTATCACTACCCTTCAAAAAAATGGGATTAAATTCACATGGACATCAAAATGTGAAGAAAGATTACAGTAACTGAAATAATTCTGACCCATGCACCCATGCTGAAGATTGCAGATCTTAATAATGACTTCCTCATGTGCACAGATTCTTGCAAGGAAGGACTCGGAGGAGTTCTTATACAAGAAGGGCATGTAATGTGCTACAAATCCAGAAAATTGAATGAGCATGAAATCAATTATGTGACCCATGATCTAGAGTTGGTTTCCATAGTGCACACTTCAAAAATGTGGAGGCATTACCTCCTGGGTAGGATATTTTTACTTATGATAGACCATTATGGGTTGAGGCACCTGTTTGATCAACCAAGTCTCAATGCCAGGCAAGTTAGGTGGATGGCTCTCCTTAGTGAGTTTGATTTTGAAATCAAACACATCAAAGGAAAGGAAAATAGGGTGGTTGATGCCCTTAGAAGAAGTGTGAAAATGATTCACCTGGTAGCAGTATGCACCTGTGAAACGGATGTCAGGGAAAGAGTCAAGAATGCATAAGAAATAGATGCATTCTTCAAGAACATGACCTCATACCTAAAGCAAGAGCCTACATGGCTAAAGTATGAAGGCTATCAGATGCTTGATGAAGGCCTGCTGACTTACAGAAACAGATTGTATATTCCAAGTTGTGACGACTTGAAGAGGTTCATAATGGATGAATTGCACAAGAGACCATATATTAGTCACCCAGGATATTAGAAAATGATCACATCCACTAGAAAATAATTCTATTGGCCTGGATTGAAAAAGGACATAGCTAATTATTTAGCTAAGTGTCTAGAATGCCAACAAGTTAATAAAGAACACCGACACGCAGCAAGGTTGTTACAACCTCTACCAATTCCATAATGAAAATTGGAAACCATATCCATGGATTTCATTAACGGATTACCAAAATCGGCCAAGCAGAATGATTCCATCATGGTAGTGGTAGAAAAATAGAGCAAGTCTGCTCACTTCGTACATGTAAAATCAACTTGCAAGGCGATAGATATTGCCAACATTTTCATGAAGGAGATATTCAGACTGCATGGCATGCATAGGGAGATCATATATGACAGAGACAAAAAATTCATTTCAAGATTTTGGAAATCCTTGATGGTTGGTTTTGAGACTAAATTGTTGTTTACACAGCCTATCACCCTCAAACTGATGGACAGATAGAAAGAGTAAACCAAATATTAAAAGACATGCTAAGAATTCATGTAATCCATCAGCCTAAGAAGTGGGAAGACTACATGCCACTAGTATAATTTTCCTACAACAATGGTTATCAAGAGTCACTGAATTGAGCCCTTTTGAAGCCCTCTATGGTAGACAGTGAAAGACTCCAGTCAGCTGGATTAATCCAGTGTATAGAATTACAATCGAACCCGACATGCTGAAAGAAATGGAAAAACAAGTGATTCAGATAAAGCAAAATCTGAAAATTGCTCAGGATAGACAGAAAATTTACGCCGACGGAAAGAGAACTCCCAGAGAGTTCAAGATAGGAGACCATGTATATCTCATATTTAGGCCCAGGAAGAGTTCCCTGAGCATGGGAGCTTATACCAAGTTGGCACCTCGGTATTGTGGAACCTTTGAAATCTTAGATAGAGTGGGACCTGTAGCCTATAGGCTAGCACTCCCTCCTACAATAAAGGCACATAATGTTTTCCATGTTTCATTATTGAAGAAATATGTACATGATTCTAATCATATAATTGATTGGTATGTGATATAGGTGGAGTCGGACGGAGAATTCCTACCAGAACCTTAATGCATACTAGACAGGAAGGAAACCCCACTCGGGAACCGAACCATTGCACAGGTCAAGGTGTAGTGGAAACACTTTGGCCCAGATGAGGCTACGTGGGAAATGGAGGATGACATGAGACATGCATATCCATTTTTGTTCACTTCTATATATACAGAGCATATTGACAGATAGAACATCGAGGATGATGTTCCTTTAAGGGGGAGAGAATTGTAACATTCTGTTTCACCCAGTTTGTAAATATAACTATATTGGCCAAGAGACTATGGAAAACTCAATATGTGTGAATGTTTGATCTGATGGACCTTTGTATAAAAGGTCGATAAATGTAAATTTTATTATTTACTAGAAAATGGATAAGTGTTGCATGACTGCTAGAAGGGGGTGTACTAAGAGAGACCACAAATGCTATGAAAGAGATGGTGAAGGGGACGAGGAATGGTTGCGTTAACTTCCACCAAACCAGTACCTTACTAGATTTAATTGCTCAGGACCAGAACAGTCCTCTGACCCAGGAATGAATTAAAGTCAGGCTAATAGGTGGGAATACCTCCTCAATATTTAATGAGGGGATGTGGCAAAGCACGCATCTGTAAGGCTTTCAGACCTGAACATAGACTGAGAATTCAATCCACACACAATCTTGTTGAGGAAGGCAAGAAAGGAAGATGTGGTAGGCAGAGGAAGACTGAGGAAGAGTGCAGAGACGAGAGGCTAAGCTCTCGGGTTCAAGGAAGAACTAAGGAATTAGCGTTCTAGTCACGGGAAAATGGCTAGCAGGGTTATGATACAAGCTGAGAAATGAGGTTAGTCCTCCTTGCTTGGTATTGTGTAAACCGTTGCCAAGATCCTGCAGGAGGAGGAGAGTAACCTCTATCCCTATTGTCGCTGAGCCAGAAGGAAGGATTTTATCTAGGAGCATCATGGTCTAGCTCGGGGGTGGCTAGTGGTAAATCCATTAGGAGTGATTAGCCTATGGTTGGGTGGAAATATGCACCCCTTTCAGCAGTCGCTTCACATTATCTGGTTCAAATAAGTATTTTCCTACCTTATGTATTGAACTGAAATAAGGGATGAATGTATGGGTTTATGTATATATGTGTATCTATAAATGGTTTCTGTGTGGAATGGTTATGATAGGTGTATGCATTCATATCCTTGTGAACTTATGCTTATGACTGATAGTCTGTATGCCCCAGCTTAGCTCTTGAGGATTCTTGGGACATAATCCTGTAAGACGACCGAGTTAGATACATTGTATCTATCTGAACCTGTCCGTCTGAAGAGGATACCTCTTTTAACCTCCTTGTTGTTTGACCAGGATTTCAGGCCTAAGTCCTTAACCATTTCATGATAAATCTCAGGAAGGATAGTGAAGTTCAATCCCTGAAAGGGGAGACCTCTCTATTTGGAAAACGAGCAGATGAGACCTGGTCGAAAGGACCCACATGATCAATACCTAGGAACCCTAGGCTAAGCCTAAGGAAGCTAAGTCCTCCTATTTTCGGAGCTCTGGAAGTTTGGGACTTTAGAGTATGACCGACCTTACCAGCCTTATATTGACCGAAAGTAACCGGGAGACTCAGTTTCTCGTAAGGTTGACCGACGTTACGTAGTTACCCAGGTAGTTAGGTGAACCTATCTTACCAAATAAACCATGATCCGAAAACCTGAAGGTCGGAACCACGAAGGACCTAGAATCGTAGATCGAGGGATCCTTCAGTTCCTTCCTCTTTCGTTGATATACCAGGTATGCATGGTGCTAGCCCTTTTAGTTCAAAGATTGGGAACTTTGGGAAAGGAGAAGAGTTTGCATCGCAACACTCACGAATGTTGAATCCCCGAGGTAAAAAGAGTCGTAGATCTATAAACCTATGTGGTCGAATATCGACCGTGAGATCTAAGAAATGTTAGAATTTTGTCAGTCAGGGGTGACATGGTGCAGTGATGTGTTGGGCCCCAACAACTCTCCCTAAATTCTTACACAATTTAAAAGGACCCCATTAAAATCTTGATAATTATGATGAGCTACAGAATCAACATTTTCAAATAGTTCCACACCTTGGCTTGCTTTGAGACAAACTTAAGACATTCATTATAGTATGAGACATTCATTACAAGAGTATATGCTACAATTTAGAAACGAGCATAAAAATCTCAATTTAAACAAAAACGTTAATTTTTATCAACTGTTTACTTTCGTTTAAATTATGATAGTGTGTTCTTTTTTTTGCTCATTAACAAGTTTGACTATTTTGAATAATGGGTTCAATACTTCATCAAATAATATCTTGGTTGGTTTCTCATTTTCATAAAATCATTTGGTAATATTAATTAATCAAATTATTCTTTCATTTTACATCTCATTTCAAAATACTAATAATAATAAAATAATTATCTATCATTTGTAAAAAGCCAAAATTAATATTTTTCTCTTTTCCATTAACTTGAAGTTTCTAGAATTTTAAGATCATATTTGAAATCAAATTATAAACAATGTTTGTTTATAAGTTATAATTAGTTTAAATTCATTTTTTATTTTTCTAGATTTTGTTTTATTCACAATTTTTAGGTTATTAATTTAGGTTTCTTTTTGTTTCACATGTTTCTATTATCAAACATTTGATACAGATCTGATCATGGCTTGATTTTATTATCCAAATACGTTCAATATGATTAATCCAAAAATAATTTTGGATTGCTACAAATAATTTTATGAGCAACAACAGATAAAATTTGGAAAGGCGTCAAGATCAGACAGACGATTTTGCAGAATAGATTGCAGCCAAACCGTGAGGAATTTGAAGAAACGGTTGAAAACCCAGAACCCAAATGGACCCATTTACCTTTCGCGAAGAGATTTTCCCCACAAAATGCATGATTTGAGAGATATTTATGTCTTTTTACGAGAAAAATTTCAGGTGGCGAAAATTAATAGTGACGCCCAGACTGTTCATTCATTGTATAAATATATGAGAAAGTTCAGAGCCAAAGAGATCCAAGAAATTGAGAGGAGGATTTTTATCCTTTCTTTTTTGTATATTATATATTTTGTAAACTTTTTATTTCTTTTCAAATGGAGTAATGGATGGTTGGAATCTTTGGGAGAATGGACGAGTATTTTCAAAGAAGAATATGGAATTTCATGTTTCTTAATGGCTTTTGTCCTGTGAGTAAAATGGTTTAATTTTCATTATAATATCTTCATATTCTTTGAATAATTTATTATGCATTGATTTAAATAGATTTAGTCATTTTTATCAATACATGGTTAATTATTATCATTTATGTATTAATTTTTTCAATCTTTAAAGTCTATTATCCAAAAAAATTCTTCCATGACTACAAAATGGACAAGTTATTTCAAAGACTTAATAGAACGACATATATGCATTTTATGTTATTTATGTTTTTTTAATCTTGTTACATGTGCAGCTCTGGTATATTTAGATTAAATGATCTGTGATGTGTAGGAGGTTTATATTATAAATACCATCTATCATTTGTTTCATCAAAATACAAATGCTGTGATTATATCTTCAATTTAAATAATGAGATTTATCTTTGAGTTTTAAATTGAATAGATTGCTTCCAAATTTATCTTGTCGTTATCATATATAATTATGAGATCACAGGTTTATGTTTTTGTTTCATTTTCTGTCATTAAAACCTAAGCTGTCAATGCATGTTCTGAATTTATTTAGAACAGTCATAAGGTTCATTGCAGATTTCTCTTTTGGACATGGCAGTTGGATGTTCACCACTCATGCAGATGCTTGGATACACTTCACTAATTCACTGACAGGATAGCTTCTTTGTATTTTTTTTTCATTTACATATCATTGAAACTAGAATGTATGGTTCGGCTTTGACTATCCACGTGTTTATGTTTGATTAACTTTTTTTGCAAGATTCTTTAAAGTTATAAAAGAAAACCAATAAATATTTTTATGTGCTTTCTTTATCTGCTTCCTAGAAGCAATCATTTTTCACATCGATTTTCGTAAGTTTCGATTAAAACTTGCAGCTTGTAAATCATGTAAATAAACGAGACTTGTATATCTTCTTCTTAAATATAACTACTAAAGTTACATTAGAACATATGTATATATATATATATATATATAT
>ML800139.1:33433-51963 GCA_009831015.1 Picea engelmannii
AATTTTAACTTGTTCATCCTTGATGAATGTGACATATTTCAACAGTTATAAGAATATTATTTCATACTCGTCTATTGTCATACTCCCAAGCTTGAGTTCAAAGAACTCCTTCATTTTCTTGTCATAGTATAACTTGGTTAAGTATTTCCTTTCAAAATATCTCTTAAACTCCCTCCCAGTAACCTTCTTCTCATCAATGTGTTGCACTTGCACAAATTGATCCCACCACATTGATGTTTTTCCTTATAGTTTATAGATAACAATTCTCCCTTTTTACTATGCAGAGTAATTATGCAACTGAAAGTACTTCCTCATACCCAGTAGCTAGGTCTCTGCATATTCATCCTTCTTGTGCTCACCATAAAAGGTAGGAGGCTTGATCTTATTCATTTCTCCCTATATCTCATCCACCTCGGTCCTTCTCTTATTATTTCTGATAGGAGATGGACTTGAGCTATTGTGTGCTTTCATAGATGAATGCTTTGGTGAGTGGTGATGTTTCCTATCAACACTTATTGTTTCTCTTCTTTCATCACGATACCTATGACTCATTTACTTTATTTACTATGCCTTCTTATCCATTTTATTTTCTATTCTATCTAAGCATTGCATCAACTTGAGATCGAAGCCATCTTGTTCCTCCTTGGATTTCATAAGTCTTTCATTATCAACTTTATAGATTTGGACATATTTTTGCAATCCCTTTGTGGTTTCTACCAATTTTATGTGCTCCTCCTTGGATTTTATACTATCCACACCCAAACCAACATACAAATCCCCGAATTTATAATCATGGCTATAAATTATATATGCATCTTCCACAATTTTTTGGACTTTCTGCGCTGATTTTGTCGTGCTCTAATCACTGATAATTCTGCAAAATGTGTAGGCAATAAGATTTGTTAGATGATTTCATGCAAAAAACTACATGAAACTCTACACCATTTTGTCATAATCCTTTCTTCGGATTCCTTGGATGATTTTTAACATCCCAAATACTAGTGCACACACTCAATCATCAATACTTTGTGTGCATCACAACTCTGCACCACGCACCAATATTTTTTCCATGCACTGTGTGGCACCGATACTTAGCGTGCACGACAATTTCATGTTGATTATGGCACATACAAGTCCAGTGTTGAACCAATGGCTCTATGGCTTCTTATTTATCTCTAGCCCATACAAGTCCAGTGTTGAACCAATAGCTTTGATACCAATTTTGTAATGTCCCCAACCTCCCAGGCAAGGCTATGCCACACACTTCTCCCAAAATACCACTCTAATACCAAAATGTAATGTACCCAACTTACTACTGAGAAATGCTACTCCAAAATCAAGTGAACAGATTCTACTCTATAACATTGGTCTGCATAGTAATACTTAAATTAACACGCACAACCCCAAGTTGGGAAGCACCACACAGAAATCCCTCTTCTGACACAACTTATAACAATGGAAATAACTCAACATAACTACACACACAAGCATGTTGAGCACCCAAACATTATTGTGCACATAAATCACTATGAACACGTGATCCCTACTGCGCGCACAATCATTCTGGTGTCACACACAAATTCTACTCGACTTGTGCACATGAGTTACTTCCCTGCACACACCCTGAATCTAGCCTATTGCGTGCAACGGATATTTCCTCACATGCATGGCCATTCTAAACCCACCCAAGAGGTTTATGAACATTATTATCAAGTTAACTTAGCAAGAATAATTAATAACAACTATCATACACAACATGTATGACTACTAACACTGAGTGTAAACATCATGCTTACATGTACAAGCAACATTTATACATAAAAATGGAAATCACTTATATGAAACATCATACAAGAAATAAACAACAACAAACATAAGTAAATAGCACACAGTAAATTAGACAAGCACATAAAGAACACTTATCTTTTATGAAAGTCACCAACTGTGTGCAGAACTCGGACCTTACTCCCAGCCATAGACTATGTTTCTCATTAAATTTCAGCAATAGGTCACCCCCGAGTTGGGTCATAAATGCCACCAGGGAAAAAGGTTTCCTAATGCCAGGCTAAGGTTTGATAACAACATAATTTCTCGGTCCAAGGTACCCACTGCTACAACTAGTCTATAGTACCTCATTCCCCACATGCATGTCCCACCCCAGGAAGTGTGCCCCTTCTCTTCTCAACAGTCCTTTGGCTTCCCCACTTCCCTTCCATGGATTCAACAATAGATCGAATATGAAGTCTCAGAGCACTGCAACCATTTCTCATCATACCAGGAAACAATTCCCAACAAAACTCTCACTTGGAGAGAATGCTCATGATCCTTACATCCTTCCTCTTCGATAACAAAACTCTCACTTGGAGAGAATTCTCACGAGATTGACAACCCACCTCTTCGACAACAAAACTCTCACCTAGAGAGAATGCTCACAGACCTGAGAACCCGCTTCTTCGAAAACAACCAGTTTTTCCCAAGCACAAGTTTTTATGATCACTATCAGTTACATCAAGAATTGATTCCTTCACAGAGGAACACTGGTCTCCCGATGAGAGAATGAGTTAAAAACCTTGAATGAATCCCCCCAAAATACACTAAGTCCAACACTATATATTGCATGCATTTAACTTGACACTTGTCACCTTCGTAATTAGATTTTATCCACTTGGTGACTCGTTTCCATCCCTTGAAAACTTAGCATAAATAATTATACATACATTATACATTTCGGAAATATTAATAAAATATTCCCTTGGGCTTAAACCCCCTTGGCTTAGCCCCCACTTTTCCCTTTTTTGATAGATTTCAGCCCCTGTCTCTTTTTCCTCTGAGTTTGTCTGCGTGCAATGATGTGTTAATATTAATAACTTGAGTGTGATTACATTTTACAAGAAAAGGTGCACTAGCCTATTTGTTTCCCGTCTCACCAGCCTCATAACAACACACACTCTCCAGACTCCAATACACACACACACACACACATAACTTGGTCATCCTCATGCACTTTCTCAGGTGCACACAACACTATGGAATGGGCGCACCCCTTTCTTTGACAACAAACCTCATGCACTACACAGGTGCGTGTGAATCCACAATTTGGTGCCAATGGTTCACCAACCTATATGTACATTTACATTTACACTTGGTGCAAATGTCTCACTAGCCTATATGTACAATTACAACTGGGGTTCGGATTAGGGACATTACAAGCATGAATGTGGGATGGAAGCATGAGCCATCGGAGAAAATGGGAGCATGAATGCAGGATGGAAGCATGGGACATGGGAGAGGAAAGCATGGGAGTATGGTTTCATGACCATCCAACTACCAGGGTATTAAATACTTTGTATTTGAATGGATAATGCTCGCTGATAAAATATGGACTGGTACTCACACATGTAAAGGACGAGATGCGTTAACACTTTGATGAAAGCAGAATCTGACAAAATGTGGGGCTCCCAAGCATGAATGTGGGATGGAAGCATGTGCCATGGGAGAAAATGGGAGCATGAATGCAAGATGGAAGCATGGGACATGGGAGCAGAAAGCATGGGAGTATGGTTGCACGACTATCCGACTGATAGGGTCTTAAAGACTTTGTAGTTGAGTGGATAATGCTCGCTGATAAAATATGGACTGGTACTCACACATGTAAAGGACAAGTTGTGCTAACACTTCGGTAAAAGCATAATCTGACAAAATGTGGGTCTCCCACACTTTTCATCATGGTTCACATGTTTACCTTCACTTCCCCATTTCAATCTTGGTCGATCACAACGATATTCACTTACTTTATCTTTAATCAATAAAGTCTCATCACATTCAAAAGTATATTGACTACTAAATATAAAGTACATTATATAACTAACATACCTGCAAAGTGGGGGAAAGGGAACACTAAAGTGATGCAAAGTGGTTACATTATTTGAAGATAGGAGAATTGTGTTTTCTAGATAGTCCAATAATAACTAATGGAATATTAGTTGAAGAAAGTTCATAAATAAATTAAATGGATTTTTTAATAGTCTAGGTGAGAATGGGCATATGGTAGAAGGATGTGGCATGTCCAATCACCCTAATTTCCACTTGGGTAAGAAATGTACAATGCAACTAATTTTCAAATATCATGTATCTTCACTATGATGGCAGAAATATTCATATGCAAATTTTAGTTATCTTAATTTAATATCTCTATACTCAAATACATGTTCCATCCCAAAGTACTTTCCTTCTCTCTTGATTTTCTTTATTTTAGTGAAAAGATATTAAGTCAGATTGAAAAATTCATATTTTTTGAACATTAAATTTCGAATTAGATGGAAAAGCTTTTGAATTATTGGAATACTAAAATGCACAGTGCAAGAATAATGCCCTTAAATTATGAGAAAATAAAAGACAAAGATTAATACCTCAAACTTCTACCAATTAGAACAAAGTAATTTTCCTCCAAAATAAAGAAATAGTTATCAATCCACTAAAACAACTTCCAAAATCTAGGTTAGAATACATATAAACCTTGGAATCAGTGAAATGAATCATTCATTTCCATCGAAAAAATTTAATTGACAAAGAATTATAAACATTCTATCATTTGGACATTTTTGGCAATCATCATTGGAATCCAACTATGTAATTTTTGGTGAAATTGCAATTTTTCATTGTTGAAATTGCATTGTTGAATGCATATATGGATTCAACACCTTTAAAAAACCCTATTGCACCTATATTATGTAATCTCAACAACTGATATCTGCAATTTCAACAATTCTTCTAAATTTTTTGTCAAATTTTGGGTAAAAAATGGTCAGAAAAGTGTGACTAGAAAAGGTTCAAATTGTAGCATGTTTAGACTACACTTTAATCGAAATTTTAACATTGAAATAAGATGGCACCCACTGGCCCAAAGGGGTTGGATCCAATGGTGGAAAGCGAGGAGTTTTTCACCATTGGGCAAGGTTCAATTCTCGTGAGGGCTTTACTTGGAGCCATGGGGGCACCTTGAGGTAGTGGTTGAACATGTGGGTTCACCCATAGATACTATATTAAATGGTATTGTGACCTGTGCACACATAAGTGGATCAAATACCACCCCCACGTCCTTCAAATTTTAAGCCTGTAGGGGTGTAGACCGACTGGAAAGTGTCGTGTAAATGGAAGGAAATATGTAAAGGAAGTCTCATGTTCGATTCTCACCCCGATTTACCCGTGCCCCATATTTGCGCACTGTGTGGACTCACTTGGAGGTTATAGTGGTAGTAGAAGGGAATTGACCCCGTGTCACACAAGTACGAGAATCACCCAAGTTATCGATTCCACCAGTACAATATAAATAAAATAAAATAAAAAGATGGTACCCACTGGGATGAGATGAATTTTGTATTCTATAAAGGAAAAGTGGGAATCCACTGACCAAGGACTATTATGCTACATTCTTCTTCAACCTAGTTGGCATTTATATCCTTCCATAACTTATTTTCCATATCTTTTAAAAGATTCTCAACGCTTCCAAATATCAATCTGGCTTAGTTGCATATGGATGTAGATAGGGTACTCTCATTTGTGAATGATTTTAAAAGAATTCTTCTCTCCCTTGGAAGTGCCCACTAGAAGCCTCCTTAGTAGCATCATTTGCATCAGCAAGCACTCGACCTAGAATCCCATAAACAACATGGAATTTAGCCACTTGGGGTCCAGTCCTCATTCCATCCCATAAGGCTAAGAAGGCAAAGAAAACTTCCCAACAATAGAAAGGAAATACATTGTTCGTACTCTTATTAAGACCCACCTATGAATGATATTTGAGAGTAGTGGTTGGCAATCTTTAATCTTATGCTTTTTGATATGCATTTGAGTTGAAGCACACCCCCAAGAAAACTGGATATTATTCACTTTAGTGTGTTGGATATGAGTAGAAACAAGTTAGTGAGAACATATATTGTGGATTGTTTTGTGCATTCTAAAGCAAAGAAAAAGCTTTT
The DNA here is from genome assembly GCA_009831015.1 of Picea engelmannii. Classification (NCBI taxonomy): domain Eukaryota; kingdom Viridiplantae; phylum Streptophyta; class Pinopsida; order Pinales; family Pinaceae; genus Picea; species Picea engelmannii. The sequence goes on from ML800139.1 coordinate 39,412, forward strand.
CAGTTGCGAGGAGGAATGGAATAGAGGAATATTTCATTAATGCAATGATACCATTTCACTTCCACAAATATGCAATGAGAAATATAATGTACCATGTGAGCATTGTTCCACTCACAAGAAAACTATATCGGAAAAAAAAAATACTTCCATAGTCATTATATTCAAATTTGTATGATTTCTTCCATGCTAAACTGCTAACAAACAACAAATGCAACAATCCTAAGAAATAGTAGATAAGGATAAGAAATTTGTAGATGAAATGACAATGATTAGGAAATTCGTAGGGGGCCTCAATAAGGACAATGATGTGTCTCTAATGTCGGGTCACCAAAACATCAATAACACCCTTGACTACAAGTTGCACAAAACTAAAGTTAGGTCAACAACAAGGCTCAAAGTTGTTACAACAAAAAACTCATTATTATCTCAACATGTCACTTACAGGAATAGAACTAGAGTGGAGAGGATAATGCTCCATCCCACAACCACTCAAGTTAGACCTAATTAACAAAGCTAAACTAAAGTTGTCAAGAAAATAAATCTATATCACCTCCCTAAAAGTGTTTCTCCAAACGTTAGTCCATGACTTACCTCACTTTCCTTTTATTCTGTCTCGATCCTCTCACAAAAAACAACTATTTATTACCATAGTGTGTGTGTAATTATGATAAAAAATAATCTAAGATGATTCAATATAACTTAGGATTTTTAAAGCAGTGGGAATTTTCAGTTAAATTTATTTTTATCTCTTGATGCTTCCATTATATATATATATATATATATATATATATATATATATATATATATATATATACAGAAGAACATGTGTTTCCTCCTAGGAGGTCACAGGTTCAAATCTAGAGGGGGGTAGGGTATGTACACCTCTGTAGAATTTAGCAATCAAATCATTGTGCAGAAGGGGATCCTTGTCCCATAAACAAGGATGCCTCATACACCAATTCAATGTCTGGCTTGGTCGTGACCTTAAAATTATATTATTATAATTATTATAACAACTAATTTAGAATGATTTAATATAACCTCAATTTTTTTAATTAGGGATAGATTTTCAATTAAATTTATTTTTATCCTTCTAGTGTTTTTCTTTGGTGGTTAATAGATAAAAGGTTATCATAAATCATATGTGTGTGTGTGTGTGTGTGTGTGATCCTCTTAGATTGAAGGTTATCAATATGACATGCACTATGGAGGAAAGGCCTGACACCGTAACTGATTGGATAACAGGATGGTGTCCAATGATATTGTTTAAGGGTGTGAAGTTCACTTACACTAGAGAAAGGATATCAGTGGTTATTAGAATAGCCTCACTCCAAAGCCATATCCCCTCTAGAGTTGCTCCAAAACTGCCCCACCCCAATGGAAGGAATTAGAGTCTCTTCCCAAGCTACCCCCCTTCATGGTTGTATTCTTCCTTCTCTAGTAGGTGGTTCCCATAATATATAGGGGTGGGGAAGGTATAATTGATAATGTCTTTTAGAGATCTATTTGGGATTTGGTGGTCTCAAGTTTTTTTTGTTCCCATTTTCTGCTCAAGCACTTGTCGGTTTTTGACATCTAGTACTACATGATATTCTCAAAATGGGGGGTGGTCGCTAACACTTGATAAAGGAATTAGTTACGACATTGATTATATGGATCAATCTTCTATAGTGCATGCAAAAAAAAGGAACCTCTTTTAAACACTTATGGTAAATCTCATATGACCAGAACTGGAAGAGATATTGTTTTTCTACTCCCATGTTCTTCCGAGGTTATATACATTAGTACTTTCTCTATTTTTCCATGATATATGTTCACATTTATTTTTTCAATTCCTTGCATAATCTTTCATCTACCAAAGCATATTGTACTCTTTCATTGGTCTAGAGAAACTTATGCTACACGTGTGCACACACGCACACACATAATTGTAATTTTTAATCCTATGAAGTAAAGAAATGCATACAAATTCTTAAGAAGAATAGAAATTAATCAATGGCTCATACACATAGTACATAAAGATTTATGTTGGGAACCCTTAATCGGGAAAAAAACATCCTTCCTTGGTGTAGCACCTCTCATCTCTTCATTGTATTAATTTAACCATTCACAATACAATATATACTGTATTTTAGGTATTTTGCAGCTACCAAAACCATAATCCATTAATATGGGACTAATTTATAAAACCAACATAAGGAAAACTGCTAAAATAGTGAAAACCGCTAAAATATAAAAAAACACCTAAAAAAATTGGGGACACTTCCATTAATCCAAAGGAATCACCTAATCAGGAGGGGCCAATCCTAGCCCCCCTGTGACCCCCCCTCACTCGACACACACGTACAACTTAAAATGATGGGATCATCAAATATGACACACTCCCCCCACACACACATGCAAAGAATATAACACATACCCAGCATTCTCCCACTTGTTGTTTTCTTTGCATACATGGGTTCATATGATTATATATTCAACAATCTAGGGAAGCAATGCCCATTTTTTCTCTACTTTCTTGGTGCTCACAAACTTTGTCAATGAATCTGCAACATTCTTCAAAGTGTCAACCTTCTCCAGCGACACCTTCTTGTCTTCAACCATGTCTCTCACAAAGTCATACTGAACATCAATATGTTGTCTTTGAATGATAAGATAGGTTATTTTCCAAGACGATTGCACTCTAACTATCACAATCTAATCTTATTGTTTATTGTACCAATCCAATACCTTAACACAATCTATGTAACCATATTGTTTCTTTGCTTGCATGAGTGGCTACCATGTATTCATCTTTTGTAGTTGAGAGTGCCACTATAGCCTATCTCTTTCTCATACAATTGATTTCTCATCCAAATAGATTAAACACATGCCCACTTTTATTTCTTCTGTGATCCGGATCTCTAGCCTAGTCTACGTAACCAAAACCATGTATTTCCAACACTCTATCCAATCCTAGTCTTCCTTGGTAGCACAATCCATAGCTATAAGTGCCATACAAATACCTGAAAATCCTCTTTATTATTGTCCAATGGACCTTCCTTGGTTTTGACATATACAAGCTCAAAACTCCCACTGCATGTGCAATGTTGAGTCTAGTACAGACCGTTGCATACATCAAAATAACAATCACACTAACATACAAAACATGGGACATGTCATATTCCTCTCCCTTTGTCTTGGGATACTGATCTGCATATAAATTTACACCTGTAGGAATATGAACCTTGACCGATTTACTTTCCTGCGTATTAAAACTCTACAATATCATCTCAAAATATTTTCTATGATTCAACCAAAGTTTTTTGTTTTCTCGATCTCTTTTAATATACATTCTCATAATGAAGTTAGCATCCCCGGGATCCTTCATGTCAAATTTGGAGGAGAGTTGTGATTTCACCTCCTTGATAACATCCATGTTGTTTCCTACCAGCAACATGACATTGACATACAATACTACATAAATGAAGTGATTACCAACCTCATTGGAATATACACAGTGATCATCCCTGCTTCTCACAAATCTCAATCCAAGGATGTATGTGTCAAACTTTCGGTACCATATCCTAGGTGATTTTTTCAGAGCATATAGTGATTTTTTTAGCTTACATACCAACTCTTTCTTTCCCTTCACTACAAATCCTTCTAGTTGTTTCATGTAGATTTCTTCTTCTAGATCCCCATGTAGGAATGGTGTCTTCACATCCATTTGTTATACTTCAAAACAAAACAAAAACAACAAATAAAATAAATCTAATAGAAGTTAACTTGGAAACAAGAGAAAAAATTTCAACAAAGTCAATTCTCGCTACCTGAGGATAAACTTTTGTTACTAAACGAGCTTTGTATTTCTCCACTTTACCTTTTGCATTCAACTTCTTCTTAAGCACCCATTTGCTACTAATGTCCTTTCTTCTAGTTGGAAAATCCACTAGATCCCATTCCTCATTCTTATCCAAGGAATCCATCTTTTCAACCATGGCCTTCTTCCAAAGTTTACTATCCCCTGAATTCATTGATTCTATGATAGTTTCGGGATCATCATCAGTAACAGATTACACAAAATTAGCACGAAAATTAGGTGGACTATACCTATTTGGTTTCCTTATTTCCCTCATTGATCTCCTCAATATTGGGCTATGGGGTTCTTCTTTTTCTGCTTCATCTTCTTCTATTCAGTCATATTTTGGATCATCCAACTCAAACTCTATTTTCTCTGATTCTTCTTCCTTAGTTGGAATTCCTATTTAGGAACATCTTTAACCTGTCTAAAAACAACATCTCGACTGTAAAAAATCTTCTTAGTTTCTAGGTTCCAAAGATTATAATCTTTCATACCATCTTTATAATCAATAAAGATACCATTTTCAACTTTAATATCTATATTACTCATATTTTCCTTTGGAACATGTACATAAGAATCACAACCAAACACTCTAATATGTTCACGAGAGGGTTTCTTACCAGTCCATACCTCATGCAGAGTTTTGTCCACTAACACTGATGAGGGTGATCTATTTACTAGGTAACATGCAGTATCCACTTCCTTTTCCCAAAATTCCATCCTAACTCGACACCATTGAGCATGCTCCTTACTTTTTCCATCAACATCATGTTCATCCTTTTTACAACCTCGTTCAGTTGAGTTGTGTATGGAGTAGTCTTCCACCTTGCTATATCGCACTTCTTATAGAACTCTTCAAATTCATTCCCGCATAATTCTCCACCATTATTTGTCCTTTACACCTTTATTTTATTATATGTTGATTTTCTACCAAAGCCTTAAACTCTTTAAATTTATCAAATACCTCACATTTCTTCCTAGGAAAATAAATCCGTGTGTTCGTTGAGAAATCCTCTATGAATGAAACATAATACATAAATTTACCTAGTGATGTAACACACACAAGTTTTAACACATCATTGTGTATCAATTCTAAGATCTCATTTGCTCTTGTAGCACCAAATGGGAATCTTACTCAATTTTGTTTACCATATATGCAATGTTCACAAAAATTAAAATCAAGGGTGCAATTAGACATACCTTCAACCATACCTTTACCATGCAGTGTTTGAAGGATTTTTTCTCCAATATGTCTCAGTCTTTTATGCCATAGAATGGCCTTCTTTCCGGGGATAATACAAATCTTTTCTTCTTTATTTCTCTTCTCTGGGTGAATAGAATTATTACACCCATCAATATAGGTACTTCCCAACAATTTGTACAGAGTTTCACACCGAACTCCCCTCATCAACACAGTTTCTCCTTGTGCCATTTTGCAAGTTCCCTTTCCTAATAAATTATCCACACATGCATCATCCAACTTACTTACAGATATTAGGATCATGGCTAGATCTGAAATGTGCAGAACTCTAGGGAAAGTTCTAATCATTCCATCTTTCAGCAATAACTCAACTCTTCCACATCCTATGATTTTGGTTGTTGATTCATCTCCTAGGAAGACATCACCACCATCATATTTTTCATATTCACAAAACCACTCACTGTGAGGATTCATATGAAATGATGCACCCGATTTGATCAACCATACATCATGATTTGCATGGGTACATGTAGATGCCAAGTAAATATCACCTCTTCTTGTGTGGAGGTTTTTGCCTCTGTGGAAGAGGCATCATCGAATTCCTTTTCTTTATCAACCTTCTTAGACCTGCAATATTTCTTATAATGCCCGACTTTACCACACTTCTAGAATTTCCTCAAATATTTTCTTGAAGATTTAGATCTCCCCTCCGAAGAATTATTTTTTTATTCCTATCTTGGAGATGACCTCTTACAAATAAAACATATATGTTCTAACTATCCATGTTTTTTTGTCTCACTGTAACATCCCTCTCTTACGCCCTCTGAGCAGACTTATTCTTTAAGGATACTTGCTTGCAAGTGATCCAAATTATTATACTATTGGTCGTTTGATTATGATCATGAGATACTATGGATATGATGATATGTTATTTTGTTGTATTTACATAGACAGGTGCTACTTACTGGGTCCTCTTGAGTGTGCAGGACTTTGGACATTGAGGATGCACAGGCATTGATGAAACCCCTTGGACTCTGGATCAAGTCAGGGAGAGGACTGTTGGGTTTGAATGTTATTGATGTGACACATGAACATATGATTAGATGTTATGATGATTGATTATTGTTGTTGACATGATTCGTTGATGTTGCAGGCTGACGATAGTTTGTCGACCAGACTCACATGTGGATTAGAGGTGTCATGCATGAAAACTAGAGACTTGAGGGAGAGGTGTGGGAGCAGCCCTACCACAACCTACTATCACTCCCACTGTGGCTCGAACTGTAGATTAACAATTACCTAGTTCGAGAAGACCCATGATGTCGTGAGGGCATACTGCGACAGTCGCTCACGATGATTCTAAGGTATGCGCAATAGGGGAGGGGCCTTGTTCCTTAGAGGCACTTAGTCTCCCACAAGATCACTTGGCGGAGTATTGACTCCAGGGATTTTTTATGTCTACCAAGTCAGTCAAGAGGCAAGTGGCACCCTTGGAGCACGTAGTGCGTCCTGAAGGGCACATCGCACAAGGAAAATGGAAAGAGACGAGTGGCACCCTTGGAGCACGTAGTGCATCCTGAAGAGCATGTCGCGCAAGGAAAATGGAAAGAGGCAAGTGGCACCCTTGGAGACCCTAATGCGTCCTGAAGGGCACGTCACGATTTTAACTGGTAAGTGAATAAACCTAGACAGCCTTAAAATGAATGATGTGATAAGGAAGATTTAAAAGCAATTTTTCCTAATAAAAATGTCGCCCAACCTAGTGAAATTAGAATCTAAGTCTAAGTAGAACATGTGGTGAAAAAAATAATAATAACCAATAAACATGTAACAAGAAGGGGGGGTAAAAATTCAAATTATTTATTAAAAACAAAATTTTAATGGAGGATTAAAATTTAAAAAGCGAAATGGTTGTATTATCTATTTTTGCTAATTTAATTTTAAATAAAAAGAAAAAGGGGTAATTGGTTGTTTCATCTACATTTGCTAAATTAATTTTTAGTTAAAAAGGAAAAAGGGGGAAACTTAAAAGAAATAGGAAACTCAAAGAAAAAGGGGAAACCTAAAGAAAAGGGGAAACATGAAGAAAAAATTGAATGTCTAACTTAGTAAGGAATCTTGTCTTTGGAACTTTCTAATTATGAACTCAACTAGGAATTAAGCAAGGCGTAAGTCATTTAAGAAGTGTATGAGAATATTGAGACACCTAGGAGCGTTTTTAGGAATGTTTTTAGGTGGATGAGGGAAATAGGAATAATTAATTAATTAATTAAATTAATTTTCTAGTGCAGCTAGGGGATTGGGTGACATGTGTACAAGGGAGGTTTTCCTAATTAAAATTAATGAAAAAGGAATTTAATGAGAATTTGGGAAACCTATTACTTAAAAACTCTATAAAAAGGATGGAGGAGGAGTATGGATCTCATATTTATGTGTAACGTTATGCTCTTGAATTTTTGTCTTAACTGAACTTCTCTGGTGGGAGTTGGAATACCCAACTCGGCTAACGAGTGGTAACTCGACCTTGCGAGGCGAGCTGGGTGCTAGCAATTCTCTGGTATTATGTGTGTGGTCCATTTGCGGCTCGGAGGGCTCAGGGGGAAGAAGAGTACCTCTAGTGTTGGTTAGGAGGTATCGGTGAGGTCACATCGGTTGGCAAGCGGGAGATGGATGGAGCGCGTGTGTGATAGAAACCACGGAACATTCACGTTGGGCTAAGGTACGCTGGTTTAAGTTGTTACTTGCAATGAAATTTAAATTACACATGTTATTTCTCTGTGTGGGTTTATTGATTATTATGAAGAGATTGTGTTTTTATATTATTTCCCTTATCCCTTTAGTCATCAGTCTGTGCCAGTCGGCTAGGAGCCGAATCAATGGTCATCACTTCGGTGCTTAAATACCTATAGATTCAAATGCCCTGTTTTTTTGTGCATGGATGATGAGTGAAGGATAATTTTTTCCCAACTGTCTATCCCTTAATTATATCTGTGTTTGATTGATTCATGGTTGAATGATTTGTCTTTGCGCCTTCTTGTGAACGAGTACCTCTGCATTTGATTGCTTAAACTCTGAAAACCCTTGTGTTTCCTTGAAAGATTATCCCTGCAATTTCTTGATTGATTACCTTTGCATTTCCTTGAAAGATCAACTCTGCGTTTCCTTTTTTTGGGGTAAAATCTCAACGTTGAATGGTAAACCCTCTGCGTTTCTTTTTATGACAATTTCTAACGTTTTTTATCATTCCCATCAGAGATATTATCATTCTCGTTTCCTTACAGCGAATTTAAAATTGTTTTATCATTGACTATGATGTACACATATATTGACTGCGATTTAATATGTAGTAACAATGTTTTTAATATACATGGACTATGAAATTACCCATATAGACTGCGATTTGGTATACACCTTTGTTGCCATATATATTTTAGACTGCTAATTAGATATGGTAATATCTTTGCATAGCGATTTAAGCTGTAATATCTGGTAATGCTTAAACTGCGTTTTAAACTGTACTATCTGGCAATATCTAAACAGCGTTCTAAACTGTAATGTCTGATAATATCTTTAAACTTTAATATCTGGCAGTATCTGGTAATGTTTCAATAGCGATTTATGTCTGGTAATATCTTTAGAATGCATTTTTTTATTGCAATATTATTAGACTGCCTTTTTAATTGCAACGTCATGAGACTGCCAGGATGATTACAATATCTTTATGCTGCAATTTTGCGTTGGTTATTTTACTTCCATTCGATGCCCTTTGTGTTGCGATTGATGGCTTTTTCTCCACCAATTCATGCTTCTAATTGCCGGCAAATACAAGGTTTTTAATGTTGCATTTTAGTAGAACCTTACTCGCGTTGATTCTGGCATTTTACCCAGCATACCCACTGTTGTTTTCCTTGGCACATGACACCAAATCTACACCACGAATTTAATGGAACAATGCACATTCTTACTCCACAAATTTAATGGCAAATGCACGGTTCTTACTCCACAAATTTATTGGCAAATGCACAGTACTTACTCCACGAATTTAATGGAACAAAGCACCACCTTTACTCCACGATTTACCCATCTCTTTGATTGGAAGGTCTCTGTGTTTTTTTTTTAATATATGTTAATCTCAGCGTTTTAAAATAGTGACTGTGATTTTACCTGTAGTGACTGCATTCATGCACATGCAAGATCGTATTTACATGTTAATTTCTGGAATTGTAAGAACTGACCTGTAGGAACTTTTGATCACTAATGGGCACTGCACAAGCCTCTACAAATTCAGAAGAATTAGGCTGACTATATCCAGAATTCATTGCCTTCTTTTGGGCTCCATGCAAATCGACCATCCCTTGTCCAAGTTTATACACCGTTTCTGATTTGGCATGCATTATGTTTCCTATGTTAACGCTATTAGTTATAAACAGAGAATTATTTCCACCTTCTTTGGTTGAAAGTCAGGAGTGGACTTGTTGATCCTGACTATTTACACTAGTATTTACTCTCTTGTCACTTCCAAAATTGAGCAGTTTTGAAATGCATCTAAACTGCTAGCAATAGCCCACTTAAACGGATACTATTATCTCCTGCAATCAAGTCTTGACCCTGTGATCCAGAAGGGCGATTACCAATATCCAAGGACCCTAATGAATCAGCCTAATGGAAAGAAACAAAAATATTTTCAGAGGATGCCTTTTTAGCAAACAAAGTCTTCCACCATTTAAAATACACAATTGAAATATGTCCACAAAAAAATGAAAAATATTAGTAGGGGATGAGAATACCCATTAGAGCTCGTTAGCTTGGTTCTCTTCTATTGGATGTGAACCGATTTTCAGGTCTTCTGTACAAGGTGCCTCCTCAGGGATTGAGGCACTTAGAGCAACCTTCTACATACAGAATAAGCACTTTCACAATCACTGAAAAATAAATTAAACCATGCACAACAGACCTCTTTTTGGAGGTGTCTTGATTTTAGCTTTCCTAATTATAGATCGAAGAGATAGAAACACTAAAAGATAGTAATATTTGGTTAATGTCTCTGACACCTATAAAAAAAAGCAATATAATTAATATTGTTGTATGAAAGCATATTTATTTTCTATAGATGACCGCTTATTTATTTTCTATAGATGACTATATATATATATATATATATATATATATATGACTATATATATATATATATATAGATGACAGCGTATTTATCTTCTATGTGAATTACAGCGTGAGTATATATATATATATATGACAACGAATTCATTATAATAGACAACAAGTTACATATAATGGACAACATCTTTATGTTTAGGCAACGATTTTATTGAACAGAGATTTCATTAGACAACGAACTTATCTATTGATAGACATAGTCTTTATACTTTTTATAGACAACACGTCATCTATTTATTAGACAGCCAACTAATGTATTCAGCGGGCAGTAAAAATATTTTGTTAGATAACGATGTGTTGAGACAAAGATATATATGACTAATTCCTTCATTTACCACAGCGAATATTAATGGACCAAAATATTATTATGGGACAACGATATCATTGTTAGATAATAGGTCACATTTATGATAACATGTATGGTCACATTACGATAACATTTATGGTCACATTTAGGTTAATAGTAACATTTATAATAGTTCACTCCTTCGCACTTAGACATCATGCTTAACAAATAATGGTTTTGGTTTGTTGGCGAAGTCGTTTAATAGCTTGCGCAATTTTAATTTGAGTGATGTCATCTTGTGTCTTGTCGGCTTGTTGCTTGGGTGCGGGTGTATAGTCTTCTTGTCAGTTAATTTGGTCTCCTAGGGCATTGGATTTTTCTAGGGTTATTGGTCTAGATGTGTTATGTTGCGCCATGGTTACTGTCACGCCTATCTCCTTGTGACAACACGATTCCTAATGAGGGGATCATTACATCCCCCGACGGATAGATGCGAATGATAACCTGACCAGAGTCTTGTGCTTCCCTATGTGGGCATTTGTTCGTTGTAATCGATGTTGGTACATGGCTTTGTAACGCCTTAATGTGTTTGGTTTTGCGTGCCACAGAGGTTTCTATGTACTGGTCGTCAAGTCGTTGTGTCGGGTTGTTGAGGTTGTCCTTTATCTTGTAGGCATTGTTTTGCTTGTGTCGGACGGGTAGTCGTTTTTATCTGTCTTTTGATTATCGCATGTTTCATTCAGTTGCATGATGTGCGAGTACATTGAGTCGGTGTTGTCTGTTGCTTGATCTGTGTGCGTTGTGTTTGTCATCAAGTTGTGTTGTTTAATTGTTGTCGTTGTTGCCTTCCTGCTGTAAAAAAAAAAAAAAAAATTGCACTTGCTTGCGTCGCTTGTAGTCGTAATGACGGGGTCATTACACTAATATCTCCTGAAAACACGGATAAAACTACACCCTCATATCTTCTGATAACACAGATAAAACTACACCATCATACTTCAATGCAAATTGAGTGGTACTACCAATTTCTACAACCAAATTATCCTAGGAGTCTGGAAAAGAACATAACAAGGTAATAAAATTATTTTCTTCTATAAGCTTAATATCAACAGAGACAAGTTGTCTTACTAGAGTATTGAATGAATTTAGATGCTTTGTCATAGAATCTCCATATTCCATCCTAAGATGATACAACGTTTTTTGAAGCAACAACTTGTTTATCAGGGACTTTGGCTGATACAAATTCCCTAACTTTTCCCATAGTTCCTTGGTAGTATATTCTCTCGATGCATTTAGTAACATCGAATCTTCCAAGCAGAGTTGAATCGCACTCCTTGCTCTTATATCTAGCTTCTCCCAATATTCTTCCAACATACTAATAGATTGAGTACCAGTAGGTTGTTTATGTAACATCCCGCTCTGGCGCACTGAGAACACTTATTATTTGAGGACAATTGCTCGCAAGTGATCTGAACCCTTTGTGATGTTAGACCTTTTGTATTTGCTTATGATGTGATTGACAGATGACATGATGTGTTACTATTTGATGTAGACGGGTGCTATTGACTCAGTTTTATTGAGTGTGCAGGGTTTTTGACCTTGAGGATGCAGAGGCATCGGTAGAACCCCCTTGGACTCCGGACTGAGTCAGGGAGTGTGATTTTGGGTTGATATGTTTTTTTCATTTGATTTGATGATTTGATGTCGACATTTCTGACATGATTATTGGTGATGCAGGCTGATGATAGCTTGCCGACCAGACTCACATATGGATTAAAGGGGCCACACACGATTGCAGAGAGGTTGAGGGAGAGGGGTGGACAGCAGCCCTGCCACCGCCTGCTAGCACTCCCGCCGTGGCTTGAACTGTACGTTAACGATTACCTAGTTCGAGAGGACCCATGATGCCATGAGGGCCGACTGCGACAGTCGCTCACGATGATTCTAAGGGGCGCGCAATAAGGCGGGGGCCTTATTCCTTAGAGCCCTTAGTCTCCTACTAGTTCACCTAGCGGAGTGTTGACTCCAGGGGTTATAGAGGTCTAC